>JAVIAB010000046.1:17520951-18020951 GCA_032433765.1 Megaustenia siamemsis
CTACCATTAACATTGTTACCTTTGGACTACACATACCCCTTTTCTTCTACTTCTACCATTAACATGGTTACCCTTCGACTACACATACCCCTTTTCTTCTGCTTCTACCATTGACATTATTACCCTTCGACTACACATACCCCTTTTCTTCTACTTCTACCATTGACAATGTTACCCTTCGACTACACATACCCCTTTTCTTCTACTTCTACCATTAACATTGTTACCCTTCGACTACACATACCCCTTTTCTTCTACTTCTACCATTAACATTGTTACCCTTCGACTACACATACCCCTTTTCTTCCTCTTCTACCATTAACATTGTTACCCTTCGACTACACATACCCCTTTTCTTCTGCTTCTACCATTAACATTGTTACCCTTCGACTACACATACCCCTTTTCTTCTGCTTCTACCATTAACATTGTTACCCTTCGACTACACATACCCCTTTTCTTCTGCTTCTACCATTAACATTGTTACCCTGCGACTACACATACCCCTTTTCTTCTGCTTCTATCATTAACATTGTTACCCTTCGACTACACATACCCCTTTTCTTCTGCTTCTACCATTAACATTGTTACCCTTCGACTACACATACCCCTTTTCTTCCTCTTCTACCATTAACATTGTTACCCTTCGACTACACATACCCCTTTTCTTTTGCTTCTACCATTAACATTGTTACCCTTCGACTACACATACACCTTTTCTTCCTCTTCTACCATTAACATTGTTACCCTTCGACTACACATACCCCTTTTCTTCCTCTTCTACCATTAACATTGTTACCATTCGACTACACATACCCCTTTTCTTCCCTCTTCTACCATTAACATTGTTACCCTTCGACTACACATACCCCTTTTCTTCCTCTTCTACCATTAACATTGACTCCTATGATATACAGAGAAATCTAATTACATAGCGATAATATGATACGCCATCTAGTTAGATTTATGTGTATATCTGTATATATATATATATATATATATATATATATATATATATATATATATATAAAGGTGTTTACTGTTCCACATGAAAGCCTACTTGGCCGAAACGTCGTTTAACTTTTGTTTTGATTCTCACCTAAGTAAAGCTGCTACCATACCACTTTCTTTTTTTTTTTTTTTTTTTAAATAATTGCCATTGTTATCATCAGTTTTAAAGCAACATCGCATCTTGAGGCCTTTACTCCGTATATAACTTGATACGCTGTCAAGTTTAATTTCTTCTCTTACAATTTCATTTGATGTACATTTTCTCCAAATTGTTATGTTTAACAATTTTCGACGGCGTTAATTTTAAAAAAATCTCTTTTAATACCTTTTAGGAGGATTTGCAGATATCGTAGTCATATTGTGCTACCAATGGCATCTCTGAGCCCTAGAAGCAAGAACAATAAGTAAAATAACATCTACTGAGATGATATGTGTAGACGAATGACAGCAAAACAGCCTGAGAGACAAGATCAGAAATGAAGAACTCATAATAAAGCTGAGAATAGCCACCGCGATAGAATATATAAAGAAACCACAGATATAATTGTTTGGCCGCATGTTAAGGCAGAATAAACAAAACACAACACAACGTGCCCTCAATAAACGTTGCGATATACCAGACCCAAGGGTAGACCACGGCAAAGATGGATCGATGGAATATTAGAAGTAATGGGAAACATAACAGCAGCAGATGCGAACAGACGAGCAAAAGACCTCAAATTATATCTTCCATTGACACTGAGAGGCGATACTGAAAGGAAAGTGAGGAAAAAAAGAGAAGAAGTGGGAGCAGTCATACTCGTAAATTAGCACTGTTATCACATAACATTTGAAACATTTTGAGTGTAGTGTGCTAACTAAGTTTATTGTTGTTTGCACTGTAAGAAATGTATGGATAACAGCTGAGATAGGCTGGTCATGTGATCAACATTTAGTCACTTTAACACTGATCAAAGGTAGCCATTGTGTGACCCTCTCCACAGTCTCCCAGGAACAAATTAATGGTTGGTTCTCATTCTTCTCTTTTCGTTTCTCTTTCTTATTGGCACCTATAATGTGTCGTGGTTTATATCATTTGTCGTTCTTGCGCTGCTCGAATTGTCTGAATTAGTGATTTTCCTTTGTTGTTACATGTTTCTGTCACTGCATCTATCCATCTTCTTCTGTGTCTTCCTCTTGGTCTTTTTCCATGCATTCTCGAGAAGAACGCCCTTGATGGTGATTGGTAAGGGTTCATTCTGACCAGGTGGCCAAACCATTTAAGTTGTTGTTGTTCTATATATTCTTGGCAGGGTTTTGTTCCTACCATTTTTCTTACGGTTTCATTTGGTATTCTATCTCTTCTTGTGTTGTTTGTTAATTTTCTCACGCATCGCATCTCACATGTATTGATCTTTCTTAAATGTGATTTTGAAAGAATCCATGTTTGACTTTCATAGCACAAAGTTGGTATAAAAATGATATTTATTCTTTTGTTGTTTTGCTGCCAAAAAAGTGTTGCGATGTCTTAACAATTGTGAGAGCTGCTATGTGACAACATTTGCTTTTTGTATCTCATGTCAATTTCTCTGTCTAGTTTTCCATCTTCTGTAAACATTATGCCCAAATACTTGAATTCCTCAACTTGTTTTATTTCTTTATCTTCGATTTTATGTTTAATGGGTGTCTTAATTTGCTTATTCTCATAGCCTCTGTTTTTTATGTGGTAATTTTGTTTTCTTTTGTGTTGTTGTAGTTGTAGATTTTCCGCTTCCATTTTTATTTTTCGTTCAGTCGTATAGCACAATGAATGGAACTCTACTTTTCTAGCATAAACTGTCACTGTTTCCGTTCGAATTTGATCACAAATAAATCCGTACGAAAATCACACACAAGAACACTTGAATTTCTTTTTACTATCTATCTATCTATTGACATATCGAGCCGTAGCCGGCCCATAGGGCGTAGACCAAGATACTCCTTCTCTTATCTAAATTTTTATTCTAGCATTTTCAATACGTCTAAATATATTTTATCAAATCTAGCTATTTGTCTCTGTTCTGTGCAAGCAGCTCTATCTCAGTGAGGGAGCCGAATCCTGCTGCTCTTGCGTCTCTCATCAGTGTTCTTCTCAGTGTCTCTCTGGGTCTTCCTCTTTTTCTCTTACCTGTTGTTTCCCACAGGAAGGCTTGCTTTGCCATTCGGTTATTATCTCATCTCATCACATGTCCAACATATGACCATCGTCTTTTCTTTATTACTGAAGATATTAGTGGTTGATTGGCGATTTCTTCCTTTTACTACGGGCATTGAAATTGCCGGGTCCTCATAATCGTGGATTAACCACGCACAAAAAATCAACATACGATAGGTGCGTATTATTCTTCGCTACCAAAGAACAAATATCAATTAGTTTTATAGTCTGTGAATGTTTGCTATTGTCCGACCCACGGTGTGAGCGTTAATTAGAAATCCCTTCTTTTTATTTTAATTGTAAATAGCCTGGTATGCGAGTGAGCAAAACCAACTAAAAAAAAAAAATTTTTTTTAATCTATAATCTCTGCGAGAGAAAAAATAAATAAATGAAATAAAGAGAATTTAATCAAACCGGTGTTTTTAATTGAAAATGAATTTTGGAATGTGTGTGTTGTTGAATTTGAAATTCAAAACGAAAGTTGTAAAGATGATCATAATCATCATCATGTGCCATACCGGTTGGCATAGGCGATCACGTCCTTCCACAATCTTCAATCTACAATGCATCGGATCAGTTCTGTTGTTGACTGTTTTCCATGCCGTGACACCAAGCTTTCTAGTATTTTTCTCTCTCTATCGTCCGCGATCTCTCTTTCCTTGTATGTTGCCTGTTGTAACCAAGTATTCCAACTTTTCTTCTCATGATGTACCCGAAACATGTTGATTGTTTCTTTCTGAAGTTTTTTTTGGGAGCTCTCTTTTTGTGTTGACCTCTTTGAGAATGTCCTCATTGGTCTTTATAGCTGTCCAGGAAACTTTCAACATTCTTCTGAGAAATCCCATCTCTGTGGCCTCTAATATTTTTTTCATTTGTTTGTCTACTGTCCATGATTCGCTTCCATAGGTCAGAATTTGTAAAGAATATAAGGTGAAGTAATTTAAATGTTTCCCATGTGACCTTAGATCGAAACCAATAGTTTGGAGTCTCCAAATTTAGTCACGTTTACCAGAAGAGCAAAAGACGCAAATGATATCTTCTTAGACGCTCAAAGGCAAAACAGGTATACAAGAAGAATATGGAGGAGAACTCAACAGTACAACAAAAAAAGGAAGAAACGAGAGACAGAGATTTAACATTGTCATCCTTTATCTGACTCCTACTCATTATCCATTTTTAACATTGTCATCCTTTATCTGACTCCTACTTATTATCCATTTTTAACATTGTCATCCTTTATCTGACTCCTACTCATAATCCATTTTTAACATTGTCATCCTTTATCTGAATCTGACTCCTACTCATAATCCATTATTAACATTGTCATCCTTTGACTAACTGACTCCTTCTCATAATTAATTAGTTGAACATTATCATCCTTTGACTAAAGGAGCCCTACTCTTCATCCACTAACATCTTCTGGTTCTGACTAACAGACCCGTATTTATCATTCATTAACATCGCTATCCATCAACTAATGAACCCAACTAATAAATCAGAAACGAGAAACTTAGTGGCCGTGTAAGAAGGCTTATCAACCAACACAGAACTGGAGTCGTCAGTCGCTGGACACTGCGGGACTTCCTGAGGAGGTGATCTGAGCACTTATGGACATGTTCGGAGTGCAATGATGATGACTCGCAAATAAATCACTATCTCAATCACTCAAAAATGAACCCCTTTTTTTCTTTCCTTGAACACTGTCATCCTTCGACTATCGGACTCCTACTCTTCTACCATTAACATGGTTACCCTTCGACTACACATACCCCTTTTCTTCTGCTTCTACCATTGACATTGTTACCCTTGCACTACACATACCCCTTTTCTTCTACTTCTACCATTAACATTGTTACCCTTGGACTACACATACCCCTTTTCTTCTACTTCTACCATTAACATTATTACCCTTGGACTACACATACCCCTTTTCTTCTACTTCTACCATTAACATTGTTACCCTTGGACTACACATACCCCTTTTCTTCTACTTCTACCATTAACATTGTTACCCTTGGACTACACATACCCCTTTTCTTCTACTTCTACCATTAACATTGTTACCTTTGGACTACACATACCCCTTTTCTTCTACTTCTACCATTAACATGGTCACCCTTCGACTACACATACCCCTTTTCTTCTGCTTCTACCGTTGACAATGTTACCCTTCGACTACACATACCCCTTTTCTTCTACTTCTACCATTAACATTGTTACCCTTCGACTACACATACCCCTTTTCTTCTACTTCTACCATTAACATTGTTACCCTTCGACTACACATACCCCTTTTCTTCCTCTTCTACCATTAACATTGTTACCCTTCGACTACACATACCCCTTTTCTTCTGCTTCTACCATTAACATTGTTACCCTTCGACTACACATACCCCTTTTCTTCTGCTTCTACCATTAACATTGTTACCCTTCGACTACACATACCCCTTTTCTTCTGCTTCTACCATTAACATTGTTACCCTGCGACTACACATACCCCTTTTCTTCTGCTTCTATCATTAACATTGTTACCCTTCGACTACACATACCCCTTTTCTTCTGCTTCTACCATTAACATTGTTACCCTTCGACTACACATACCCCTTTTCTTCCTCTTCTACCATTAACATTGTTACCCTTCGACTACATATACCCCTTTTCTTCTGCTTCTACCATTAACATTGTTACCCTTCGACTACACATACCCCTTTTCTTCCCTCTTCTACCATTAACATTGTTACCCTTCGACTACACATACCCCTTTTCTTCCTCTTCTACCATTAACATTGACTCCTATGATATACAGAGAAATCTAATTACATAGCGATAATATGATACGCCATCTAGTTAGATTTATGTGTATATCTTTATATATATATATATATATATATATATATATATAAAGGTGTTTACTGTTCCACATGAAAGCCTACTTGGCCGAAACGTCGTTTAACTTTTGTTTTGTTTCTCACCTAAGTAAAGCTGCTACCATACCACTTTCTTTTTTTTTTTTTTTTTTAAATAATTGCCATTGTTATCATCAGTTTTAAAGCAACATCGCATCTTGAGGCCTTTACTCCGTATATAACTTGATACGCTGTCAAGTTTAATTTCTTCTCTTACAATTTCATTTGATGTACATTTTCTCCAAATTGTTATGTTTAACAATTTTCGACGGCGTTAATTTTTTAAAAAATCTCTTTTAATACCTTTTAGGAGGATTTGCAGATATCGTAGTCATATTGTGCTACCAATGGCATCTCTGAGCCCTAGAAGCAAGAACAATAAGTAAAATAACATCTACTGAGATGATATGTGTAGACGAATGACAGCAAAACAGCCTGAGAGACAAGATCAGAAATGAAGAACTCATAATAAAGCTGAGAATAGCCACCGCGATAGAATATATAAAGAAACCACAGATATAATTGTTTGGCCGCATGTTAAGGCAGAATAAACAAAACACAACACAACGTGCCCTCAATAAACGTTGCGATATACCAGACCCAAGGGTAGACCACGGCAAAGATGGATCGATGGAATATTAGAAGTAATGGGAAACATAACAGCAGCAGATGCGAACAGACGAGCAAAAGACCTCAAATTATATCTTCCATTGACACTGAGAGGCGATACTGAAAGGCAAGTGAGGAAAAAAAGAGAAGAAGTGGGAGCAGTCATACTCGTAAATTAGCACTGTTATCACATAACATTTGAAACATTTTGAGTGTAGTGTGCTAACTAAGTTTATTGTTGTTTGCACTGTAAGAAATGTATGGATAACAGCTGAGATAGGCTGGTCATGTGATCAACATTTAGTCACTTTAACACTGATCAAAGATAGCCATTGTGTGACCATCTCCACAGTCTCCCAGGAACAAATTAATGGTTGGTTCTCATTCTTCTCTTTTCGTTTCTCTTTCTTATTGGCACCTATAATGTGTCGTGGTTTATATCATTTGTCGTTCTTGCGCTGCTCGAATTGTCTGAATTAGTGATTTTCCTTTGTTGTTACATGTCTCTGTCACTGCATCTATCCATCTTCTTCTGGGTCTTCCTCTTGGTCTTTTTCCATGCATTCTCGAGAAGAACGCCCTTGATGGTGATTGGTAAGGATTCATTCTGACCAGGTGGCCAAACCATTTAAGTTGTTGTTGTTCTATATATTCTTGGCAGGGTTTTGTTCCTACCATTTTTCTTATGGTTTCATTTGGTATTCTATCTCTTCTTGTGTTGTTTGTTACTTTTCTCACGCATCGCATCTCACCTGTATTGATCTTTCTTAAATGTGATTTTGAAAGAATCCATGTTTGACTTTCATAGCACAAAGCTGGTATAAAAATGCTATTTATTCTTTTGTTATTTTGCTGCCAAAGAAGTGTTGCGATGTCTTAACAATTGTGAGAGCTGCTATGTGACAACATTTGCTTTTTGTATCTCATGTCAATTTCTCTGTCTAGTTTTCCATCTTCTGTAAACATTATGCCCAAATACTTGAATTCCTCTACTTGTTTTATTTCTTTATCTTCGATTTTATGTTTAATGGGTGTCTTAATTTGCTTATTCTCATATCCTCTGTTTTTTATGTGGTAATTTTGTTTTCTATTGTGTTGTTGTAGTTGTAGATTTTCCGCTTCCATTTTTATTTTTCGTTCAGTCGTATAGCACAATGAATGGAACTCTACTTTTCTAGCATAAACTGTCACTGCTTCCGTTCGAATTTGATCACAAATAAATCCGTTCGAAAATTACACACAAGAACACTTGAATTTCTTTTTACTATCTATCTATCTATTGACATATCGAGCCGTAGCCGGCCCATAGGGTGTAGACCAAGATACTCCTTCTCTTATCTAAATTTTTATTCTAGCATTTTCAATCCTTCTAAATATATATTTATCAAATCTCGCTATTTGTCTCTGTTCTTTCCAAGCAGCTCTATCTCAGTGAGGGAGCCGAATCCTGCTGCTCTTGCGTCTCTCATCAGTGTTCTTCTCAGTGTCTCTCTGGGTCTTCCTCTTTTTCTCTTACCTGTTGTTTCCCACAGGAAGGCTTGCTTTGCCATTCGGTTATTATCTCTTCTCATCACATGTCCAACATATGACCATCGTCTTTTCTTTATTACTGAAGATATTAGTGGTTGATTGGCGATTTCTTCCTTTTACTACGGGCATTGAAATTACCGGGTCCTCATAATCGTGGATTAACCACGCACAAAAAATCAACATACGATAGGAGCGTATTATTCTTTATCTACCAAAGAACAAATATCAATTAGTTTTATAGCCTGTGAATGTTTGCTATTGTCCGACCCACGGTGTGAGCGTTAATTAGAAATCCCTTCTTTTTATTTTAATTGTAAATAGCCTCGTATGCGAGTGAGCAAAAACAACCAAAAAAAAAAAAAAAAAAAAAAAAAAAAAAAAAAAAAAATTTTAATCTATAATCTCTGCGAGAGAAAAAATAAATAAATGAAATAAAGAGAATTTAATCAAACCGGTGTTTTTAATTGAAAATGAATTTTGGAATGTGTGTGTTGTTGAATTTGAAATTCAAAACGAAAGTTGTAAAGATGATCATAATCATCATCATGTGCCATACCGGTTGGCATAGGCGATCACGTCCTTCCACAATCTTCAATCTACAATGCATCGCATCAGTTCTGTTGTTGCCTGTTTTCCATGCCGTGACACCAAGCTATCTAGTATTTTTCTCTCTTTATCGTCCGCGATCTCTCTTTCCTTGTATGTTGCCTATTGTAACCAAGTACTCCAACTTTTCTTCTCATGATGTACATGTTGATTGTTTCTTTCTGAAGTTTTTTAGGAGCTCCCTTTCTGTGTTGGCCTCTTTGAGAATTTCCTCATTGGTCTTTTTAGCTGTCCAGGAAGCTTTCAACATTCTTCTGAGAAATCCCATCTCTGTGGCCTCTAATCGTCTTTTCATTTGTTTGTCTGCTGTCCATGAATCGCTTCCATAGGTCAGAATTTGTAAAGAATATAAGGTGAAGTAATTTAAATGTTTCTCATGTGACCTTAGATCGAAACCAATGGTTGGAGTCTCCTAATTTAGTCAGGTTTATCAGAGGAGCAAAAGACGCAAATGATATCTTCTCTAGACGCCCAAAAGCAAAAGAGGAAGACAAGAAGAATATGGAGGAGAACTCAACAGTACAACAAAAATAGGAAGAAATGAGAGACAGAGAAGTCATATATACAGAATACTCAACAATTGATGATTATGACACTAACAGCAATTGAAGTTGGAACGAATAACTTTGAAGAACTAGGTAAGTGAGGTTCGTCCTACAGAGTTGTGGCTGCTATAAGCTACAGCCACAAGCATGAGCTACGAGAGGGTTGTTGAATTTGTTCTCACCGGATCAGCGTTTAGAGAGGATTTACTTGAAGATTAAATGAAAGGACATACATTACATGATTAAATGAGCATGTTACATGATTAAATCAGCAGATTACATGATTTATATCAAAATTTTAAATGAGTGTATCGCAGGATTACATGACTATATCAACAGATTACATGATTAAAAATCAGAAGATTACATGATTATATCAACAGATTAAATGAGCGTATAACGAGATTACATTACTATATAAAAGATTGCTTGAGTATATGAACAGATTACATGCTTATATCAAAACCTTCATTGTTCCGAACTCTCAATTCCATTCAAATCTGTGTCTATGCGTACCGCTGCTGTTTCAACTTCAACTTTTGTGATTCAGTTACAATCTTTGCTTCTTACTAGTCCCTGGACACACTGGTCATCTTAACAAAAAAATAATGAAAAGGGTACATTCTTTTTCTGACACCCTGTAAAAGAATAAGATCGCTTAGTAAACATAAACGACGAAGACGGTCAGAGTGACTATACATTTAAAAGTAAACATCTATACATTTTTGCGTGAGGTGGTCCATACTATGTCAGGGCGCGCAAATTTCTAAGGAAATTACAAAACCTCAGATGGCAAATAAATATTAAAGCCACGCCGGGAAAGAAAAAATATCCCAGCATCTAACAGAAACAGTGTCCAGCTGGTTAATAGCGAACACTCTAACAGCTAAGCCACCGCTACCTCAGCTGTAGTAGAAGTAAAACATGAAGGTCTCACATAAACCACAGACAAAAATATGGTCATTTGAATAAGCTAAAGTGCGAAATGGAGGAAACCCTTAACATAAAAAAAGAAAAAGTAAATAGCCCCCCGTCACGCCAAGTGGCGTAGAGGGAATATGGTGTTAGTGACCATAAATTTTACAGACCTTCAGAACGTGATTTTTCGAGTAATCTGGTCGGTATTACGCCCGTGCCGCTTTACTTTCCAAGAAAAAATCCGGTACTAATTTAAAGCTGAGTGAACCCGGAAGCCGTCGGTTGGGACGGAACCCTACTTCCAAACCTTTAACATAGTCACTAAAAAAACAAAACAAAAAACAATTAACGCGCACGTCACGAAGTTTATTTTGTATTTTAAAAAAAGTGCACTATATATAAATAAAAGTGCATTTAGTTTCTATGAAAAAAAAATTGTATAGCAAATCATACAGGCATAAAGTGCATGGCAGAAAAAGAAATTAATGAACACAAAAAATGGCACAATTATTATTCTTTCTTGGCACGTTCATAATTTGCATTTCCTGTGAACTTCAGGACTCGTGATTACAAATACGTCCATTAACAAAGATGGTTTTTGTTTGGTGAAGTGACGTATTGATTTTCGTATCTGTGAGAGGCAAGGTCCAGACTTGTTCAATGATCCGTAATGGTTTAACAGATTGCCGATATCAAAAGTCGCACGGCTTCGAATAACATAAAAGGCCTTGGTTGTCACGAGAGCAGTGTGGTCTTGATTGTTCTAGACATCGAGACAGAATCGAGAGCAAGGAAGCTGTTGATGCTTGAGAGAAATGTGTGAAACACAGCTCACGTTTTGGATCCTCGAACGGAAATTGCTACTACCCAAGTTCAATTACAGGACATGATAAAAAAAAAAAAATGATGGAATTAATTTGCGTTCCTATTTTTTTTAGTTTTCTGGGGAATTGAGTGGGTGTATAGAAATGGAGGAGTGGAGGATGGTGGGAAACATGTTCTTCTTAGTCTAAAAGATTAATAATTAATGGATTACAGAATCGACATAACCGCACTGTGAGCTGTTCGAAAGGAATCATATACTTGTGGGTTTTTGTAACAGGATAGAAACATGGAAACATCTAACACAAACACATACCTATTTAAAGGCTTTTTCATCATCATCATCATCCTCCTCCTCCTCATCATCATCATCCATCATAACCATAGTTCTAATCAGCATGAATAATATGCTCGTGTAAGTGATCTCTCTCCATAGACTTCTATTTTAGTAGTTCTGTTTTTGACTATATACAAAACCATTTCCTGAACTTGTCAACGTAGAAAGCGATATTACACTTAATAACGGACACCCAGGTGTGGCCATGGTGGGTGTAATTAAAAATTGAAGTTGTAAGTCAATACTGTGTAGGGGCAATATTTTAGAATATATACTATCAGAATGCGCATGCGTATATTAAAAATAATTATGTAAATATATATATATATATATATATATATATATATATATATATATTTATCCAGACTGTGTGA
This sequence comes from Megaustenia siamemsis, assembly GCA_032433765.1. Lineage (NCBI taxonomy): Eukaryota > Metazoa > Mollusca > Gastropoda > Stylommatophora > Ariophantidae > Megaustenia > Megaustenia siamemsis. The sequence continues at coordinate 17,532,784 of JAVIAB010000046.1, forward strand.
GAGGACAGACACAGTGTCAGTAAATATCTATATTATTAACAGATACTTTGGTGGAAGGACACGTTGGCGGGTTAAAACAGAGTGCCCATATATATATATATATATATTTTTACTCTCATTCTCAGGTGGATCAGTCAGTAAGTAAATAAGCGAGTACGTAGAGAAGCAAATAAGTCAGAAAAAAACTAAGTAACTAAACTAGTAACTAAGAACTTTTAGATAAATTAAAGAGTAGAGAACGTCTGCATCGAATCTGGTATGAGTGCCGGAACTACTATTATAACTACGACTGCTGCTGTTGGTACAAAACTGCTGCTACTATTACTAATACTACTACTGCTATTGCTACTACTAACGCTACTACTACTACTACTACTGCTACTACTGCTATTAGTAGAACTTCTACTGCTTTGCTGCAACTACTACTGCTAGTATTACTACTACTACTGCTGCTACAACTGCCGATACCACTACAACTACTGTTATTACTACTGCTCTTACTACTGCTGAAACTACTACTGCTACTAGTGCTGCTGCACCTACTACCAATACAAGTACTATTACTACTACTACTATTACTACCACCACCACCACCACTACTACAACTACTACTATTCTATCACATATTGAAGCCGTTCCTTCTCATTACTTAACTAAAAGTATAATCACTATTTCCTTATGTTAGTATTAAGAAAACATATATTAGACTGTATATCAGGATTAAACAGCTGTGTTTACTCCTCTATTGACGTAACAAAGCAGATTTCAGTGATAGTGTTTGACAACTTCGACATTAGATAGTGTTTGACAACTTCGACATTAGATAGTGTTTGACAACTTCGACATTAGATAGTGTTTGACAACTTCGACATTAGATAGTGTTTGACAACTTCGACATTAGATAGTGTTTGACAACTTCGGCATTAGATAGTGTTTGACAAGTTCGACATTAAATAGTGTTTGACAATTTCAACATTAGATAGTGTTAGCCAACTTCGACATTAGATAGTGTTAGCCAACTTCGACATTAGATAGTGTTAGCCAACTTCGACATTAGATAGTGTTTGACAACTTCGACATTAGATAGTGTTTGACAACTTCGACATTAGATAGTGTTTGACAACTTCGACATTAGATTGTGTGACAACTTCAACAATATATAGAGGTGTTGAAACTGAAATATTTTTAGAAGTTCGAGTTTGGTTGGAACGATATAATTAAATATATATATAAAATGAGGAGAAATAAAGGTCATATCGAAGAAACAATCATTACCATCATGCAGCCTACAAAAATGAACAGGAGAAATCTGAAACAAGTGCAACGTTTCAAATACTTGGGCACAATAATAACATAGGATTTGAGATGCACCACAGAAGTAAAAAAAAGTAGAATAGCTCATGCCAAAAACGCATTTCAAAAAATGAAAAACGTCTTTGGCAACATGTCTATGTCAATACAAGTGAGAAGGAGAGTTTATCTGTGCTATATAGAACCAAATCTGACCTAAGGAAGCGAATCATGGATAGTAGACAAAGAAATGAAAAGACTATTAGAGAGATGGGATTTTTCAGAAGAATGTTGAAAGTTCCCTGGACAGCTGAAAATATCAACAAGGAAATTCTCAAAGAGAGAAACACGAAAAGGCAGCTCCTTAAAAACACAAGAAAAAAAAAGCTATCAATTTTTTTTTCATGCACATAATAAGAAGCGGAAAGTTGGAATACTTGGTTACAACTGGCAAAATACAGGGAAAGAGAGATTGCGGACGACAAAGAGAGAAAATACTAGATATCTTGGTGTCATGGGATGGAAAACGGTCAACAACAGAATTGAACCGATGCACTGTGGATTGAAGATTGTGGAAGGACAATGATTGCCTACGCCAAGCGGTATAGCACATGATGATGATAATGATTCTTTTTATCCGTCTCCCTTTTTCATCCTCTTTTTTTCTTCATGTCTCTCTCTATCTCTCTCTCTATCTCTCTCTCATTCCTGCCTCAACTCGTTCTTTCGTCCTGACTTCCTCTGCCTCTACTTCATGTCCTTAGCCATGAACCCATTAGCTGTTGACCCTTACGGCGTCTTGTATGCCACACCCCCTTATATTCAGATTTCCGTTAGCAGTGATTGAGCTATTATATTCAATCTAGCAATCAGTCCCCTACTAACATGTAGCCTTCCAATCAATAATAATGCACTATTTGTAGTTGGGGTAAAACCAATCTGCACTTCAGAATTGTCAAAGCCACAAAAATAGCAATGAACTTGTACAAATGTGTAAAAGAAATGAACCGTAGCTATAGACACTGGGTGTAAATATAGTCGGACAGTATAATACGGAAAGTGCAAACCAGAATCTATGGAAACAGCAAACGGAACAAACAAATTCAAGTCATAATAAAAGTAAAGTAGATCCCCCGTCACGCCAAGTGGCGTATAGGGAAATATGGTGTTATTGACCATAAATTTTACAGACCTTCAACACGTGATTTTTTGGGGTAATTGTGGTCGGTATTACGCCCGTAACGCTTTACTTTCCCAGAAATAAATCCGGTTACCCATTTAAGGCTGGGTGAACCCGGAAGCCGTCGGTTGGGATCGAACCCGACCTCTTGTCCTTTGTAGTCCAGTTCACTAACCACTGAGCTATGGCGGCTCCGATGTCATAGTAAGTGGTAATTCTAATTCTTTGTAGTCCAGTTCACTAACCACTGAGCTATGGCGGCTCCGAGGTCATAGTAAGTGGTCATTCTATAGCTTGTTTCATAAGTCGTGCCCAACTTTAAAAATCAATATCTTTTAAACCGCTTTTTGTAATTTTTTCAAAATTTGCATGTATAGTTATAATGATTAGAACCCAACAGGGAATTAATTTCATTAAAAACAAACATTTGGTTATTATTATTGCTTATTTGATTTATATAAATTTATAACGACCCATTGATGTAGTCAAAACTTAGTGTTTACAGTATTTAAGTTAAAAATAGCGATTACAAATCCAAACACGGCCCAATTTACGATTTTTCACGCTTTCCGCGTGAGTTGTCTGACACAATTAGACACTTGTAGTAAACAGGAGACATTGTGTGTTCCATTTCCGTTAATTCAGCGGCGTAACGTGGAACAATAACATTTATCATGAGTCTTAAAATGAAATTCTGCAGTTTACAAAACATCGCAATAAAAATGTATGCCTATTTTTGCAAAGAGGCTCAACGAGGAAGATTATTTCATTCTTTAGAAAACCCAGAGAATAGGACAAGACACATTTTGGATTTATCTAAACGGTCATTTAATCGCTGGATTCAAGCACGTGACCGTCAATGTTCCAAATATACAAAATCACAAGGAAGAGCAAACAATGTTGGATAATTTCGACAGTGAACTTATTAGAAGTGAAATTCGCAAAATGTTGGGTATGAATGAAACTGTTACAATAAGAAAATTAAAAGTATCGCTGAAAAAGAACAACAGTATTGAAATATCAAAGTCTACATTATGGAGGAATGTGAGAGCTGCAGGCTTTACATTCAGAAAGTATTCCAATGGACGAAACATCATCTGTGAGAAGCCACATATAGTAGTCATGAGAAGCAAGTACTTACGTGAAGTAAAAGAGGTGCGCAAGCAAGGTTATGATATTGTGTACTTGGATGAAACATGGATCAATGCTCACCACACTAACCAAAGGGAATGGCAGTCATCAGATGGAAAGATTAAGAGATTAATACCTAGCAGCAAAGGATAGCGCTTGATAATTGCTCATGCAGGTAGTCGACAACATGGACTAATACAGAATGCAGAGCTAATTTTTCTTTCAAAATCCATAGACAATCGGGATTATCACTCTGAGATGAATGGTCACATATTTAGACATTGGATTGAAAATTCTGTTCTCCCAGCACTAGATCGACCATCTTGCCTAATAATGGACAATGCAGCGTACCACAACATTGTTGCACTTGAAGATAAAGTCCCGACGTCATCCAGTACAAAAGATGCTATTAAGATATGGCTCACAAAGGAGCACATACAATTTAATAACATGTACTTAAAACCTGAATTACTATCTCTAGTAAAGCAAAAACAGAGGACAAAGATTTTTCAAATAGATAAGATTATCCAAGAGCACGGTCATATAAGTTTGAGACTGCCACCTTACCATGCTCATTTAAATCCAATAGAACTAATCTGGGCAAAATTAAAAGGACAAGTGGCAGATGAAAATACAACATTCAAAATATGCGATGTAAAGACTCTTGCTAATCTCGCTTTATTAAATATAGACAAAGATTATTGGGCTAAATGTGAAGACCACGTCTTAAAACAGGAAGAAGAATATTGGAAAAATGATGGTTTGTGGAATGTTCAACCCCAAACAGTTATTAATCTTTTAGACTCGTCTGATTCAGAATGAAAGTATATAGCCCCCACAATGTTGGCCCCTATATTACCTTAAATTATTTCAACAAACGGTCCTTTTCAGGACCACACAACTATGAAAATTGGACATACAGGTATACCTTGATATTATTATCGTCCGTCCTCGAACTGAGCAGACAATAATTATCCTGGTGTTTTGTTTTATCCAGTTATTTCCCCATTACGGCCACGCCTTTACCTAGTGAAAATTAATCGTAGACCAGCAACTACGGTAATTTCTATTCTTTAGGGCTTCACAATTTACAATTTTGACAAACATCAAAGAAATATCGCCGCTTTAAGAAAACTGCAGCTGCAAGATATTTGTTAAATATACATTTAAAGGGTCTTTTGCATTCTAATAACATTTGGAAAATTTCAAAAGCATTTAACAAACGGTTAGAGAGTAATAGCGTTTTGAAGTTGGGCAAATGTTTTGAAACGAGCTATAATTGTTTGTAGTTCTATAAACAACGATATATTTTAATGTGGCCAGTACTACGCCAGGTAGCTATGGGGAACTGGAAAAAACCTGAAACGCTTACTCGTGAGTCATGTAGATCTAAATGCATTGCAGTAGTTATTCGCTGAAGATGATGAAGAAAAAAGAAAAAGTAGGAAATAGAAGAAAAAAGAAGGCAGAGAAAAAGGCGTAAAATAGAAGGAGGAGGAAAACGGAAGAAGAGAAGAAAAGCAGATGAAAAGATAGCAAATAAGAAGGTAAAGAGGATGAAAAGATGACAAATAAGAAGATAAAAAAAGAAGATGAAAGTGTAACAAATAAGAAGCAAAAGCAGATGAAGAGATAACAAATAAGAGGAAAAGAATTTGAAAAGATAACAAATATGAATAAAAGGAGATGAAAAGATAACAAATAAGAAGACAAAGAAAATGAAAAGGTAACAAATAAGAATCAAAAGCAGATGAAGAGATAACAAATAAGAAGAAAAGATTGTGAAAAGATAATAAATATGAATAAAAAGTGGATGAAAAGTTAACAAATAAGAAGAAATAAAAAAGAAAATGAAACAAAGAAGAAAAAAGAACAACGTCAGAATTTTACATTTACAAGATGAAAAAAAACGCAACAAAAATTAAATTGTAATTTATGTTAAGTTTAGTCTGTCACATTCGACATAAAGTAATGTCGAAACTGTGTGCTAAATGATACAAAAAGAAAGAACTCTCTTAATGACACAAATTATAATTTTCTACCAAAATTTTTAATCTGTTTTATTATAGGGTTGTGAAACATGAACAACAACACAAATGACAATCATGAAGATACAGACATTCATTAATAGATGCTTTTGCAGAATAAAAGGATGGAAATGGCAGGACAAAATCACTAACATTGAATTATGGAAATGTACCAGTCAAATACTAGTGGATAAAGAGATACAGCGAAGACGATGGCGCTGGATAGGACACACACTGCGGCAGCCAACTGAGAGTATTACACGACTGGTCCTTTTCATGGGAATCCCCCGTGGAAAAAGAAAAAGGGGAAGACCAAAGTATTCTTGGAGAAGACACCGATGGCTTCCGGGTTCACCCAGCCTTAGATGGGTATCGGATTTTTTTCTGGGAAAGTAAAGCGGCACGGGCGTAATACCGACCACATTACCCCAAAATCATGTGCCGAAGGTCTATACAAATTGTGGTCACTAATACCAAATTCCAATAACGCCACCTAGCGTGACGGGGCTCTTTACTTTTTGTTTTTTTTTTGTAATAATGTCGGAAGTTATACCTCGTCCTTATTTAGGGTATTGCAAAACTAGGCCCTGTCTATCTATCTATCTTTCGTTCGCCTGAAGTATTGTCTATATCTGGAATGTCCTTTCCTGTATAAATGTTACTGTGTTTTGTAATTCTTGTAGTGGCCCATATAGTTTTGTCGGTAGTGTTATATCTATGGGCCATTGGATTTCCCTCATCAAGGCCAGCCCCTTGTCGTGGGGATGGGGCTCAACAGTCACAAGAGACTGAAAACCAAGACTGGCCAGGCCTTCCAACATCCGAGCATGACCACAGTCTGCTCTAGTAAGGCAAGACTGGCCGGGCCTTCCTACACCTGAGCAAGACCACAGTCTGCTCTAGTAAGACAAGACTGACCAGGCCTTCCTACACCCGAGCGAGACCACAGTCTGCTCTAGTAAGGCAAGACTGGCCGGGCCTTCCTACACCTGAGCAAGACCACAGTCTGCTCTAGTAAGACAAGACTGGCCGGGCCTTCCTACACCTGAGCAAGACCACAGTCTGCTCTAGTAAGACAAGACTGACCAGGCCTTCCTACACCCGAGCGAGACCACAGTCTGCTCTAGTAAGACAAGACTGGCCAGGCCTTCCTACAACCGAGCAAGACCACAGCCTCCTCTAGCAAGTTTAAGTGCTGAAGTCGGAGGCAACCAGCCAAAAGGCGCACTACAACAATCAGGATGCCACGCACTCACGCCAATGGGAAGTATGTCTATAACGAGGTCTTGTATATCAACATCTCACATCACTGCAGTGATTACCATAAACTTCACCTTATTTGCTTGTTTGCTTTAACGCAGAATGTTATCATGAAGATCAATTAGGGGGAAGGTAAATAGTTGCCTTTATCACTCCATGTTCCAGCTATCCTGGCGTGACAAAACCGGTTCATGCTTGCAATAACACATTAGTGGTGGAATGTATAACCAGATAGCTTAATCAATTCTTCGGCAAGAAAAGAACACAAATAAACAAGCCAGATTCTTGAAAATCCACCAAAAACAACCAGTCACCAAAAATAATAAACTAGGCAAAATCATGAATGTCAACCGAATCAGACTGTCCAAAGAAAAGAAACGGACAGATTCGTGTATATCCACCGAACCAACCAGTCTAAAAATTTAATTAAGCCAGATTCGTGTATATCCACCGAACCAACCAGTCTAAAAAATTAATTAAGCCAGATTCGTGTATATCCACCGAACCAACCAGTCTAAAAATTTAATTAAGCCAGATTCGTGTATATCCACCGAACCAACCAGTCTAAAAATTTAATTAAGCCAGATTCGTGTATATCCACCGAACCAACCAGTCTAAAAATTTAATTAAGTCAGATTCGTGTATATCCACCGAACCAACCAGTCGAAAAATTTAATTAAGTCAGATTCGTGTATATCCACCGAACCAACCAGTCTAAAAAAATAATTAAGCCAGATTCGTGTATATCCACCGAGCCAACCAGTCTAAAAAATTAATTAAGCCAGATTCGTGTATATCCACTGAAGCAGCCAGTCTAAAAAAATAATTAAGCCAGATTCGTGTATATCCACCGAACCAACCAGTCTAAAAAAATAATTAAGCCAGATTCGTGTATATCCACCGAACCAACCAGTCTAAAAAATAATTAAGCCAGATTCGTGTATATCCACCGAACCAACCAGTCTAAAAAAAAAATTAAGCCAGATTCGTGTATATCCACCGAACCAACCAGTCTAAAAAGTTAATTAAGCCAGATTCGTGTATATCCACCGAACCAACCAGTCTAAAAAATTAATTAAGCCAGATTCGTGTATATCCACTGAAGCAGCCAGTCTAAAAAAATAATTAAGCCACATTCGTGTATATCCACCGAACCAACCAGTCTAAAAAAAATAAATAAACCAGATTCGTGAATATGCACCGAAGCAACCAGTCTAAAAAAATAATTAAACCAGACTCGTGAATATGCACCGAAGCAACCAGTCTGAAAAAATAAATAAACCAGATTCGTGAATATGCACCGAAGCAACCAGTCTGAAAAAATAAATAAACCAGATTCGTTAATATCCACCGAACCAACCAGTATGAAAAATTAAATAAACCAGATTCGTTAATATCCACCGAAGCAACCAGTCTACAAAAATTAAATAAACCAGATTCGTGAATATCCACCGAAGCAACCAGTCTGAAAAATTAAATAAACCAGATTCGTTAATATCCACCGAAGCAACCAGTCTGAAAAATTAAATAAACCAGATTCGTTAATATCCACCGAAGCAACCAGTCTGAAAAATTAAATAAACCAGATTCGTGAATATCCACCGAAGCAACCAGTCTGAAAAATTAAATAAACCAGATTCGTTAATATCCACCGAAGCAACCAGTCTAAAAAATTAAATAAACCAGATTCGTGAATATCCACCGAAGAAACCAGTCTGAAAAATTAAATAAACTATATTCGTTAATATCCACCGAAGCAACCAGTCTGGAAAATTAAATAAACCAGATTCGTTAATATCCACCGAAGCAACCAGTCTGAAAAATTAAATAAACCAGATTCGTTAATATCCACCGAAGCAACCAGTCTACAAAAATAAATAAACCAGATTCGTTAATATCCACCGAAGCAACCAGTCTGAAAAATTAAATAAACCAGATTCGTTAATATCCACCGAAGCAACCAGTCTAAAAAATTAAATAAACCAGATTCGTTAATATCCACCGAACCAACCAGTCTGAAAAATTAAATAAACCAGATTCGTTAATATCCACCGAACCAACCAGTCTACAAAAATAAATAAACCAGATTCGTTAATATCCACCGAACCAACCAGTCTACAAAAATAAATAAACCAGATTCGTTAATATCCACCGAACCAACCAGTCTACAAAAATAAATAAACCAGATTCGTTAATATCCACCGAAGCAACCAGTCTACAAAATTAAAAAAACCAGATTCGTTAATATCCACCGAAGCAACCAGTCTACAAAATTAAATAAACCAGATTCGTTAATATCCACCGAAGCAACCAGTCTACAAAATTAAAAAAACCAGATTCGTTAATATCCACCGAACCAACCAGTCTGAAAAATTAAATAAACCAGATTCGTTAATATCCACCGAAGCAACCAGTCTACAAAATTAAATAAACCAGATTCGTTAATATCCACCGAAGCAACCAGTCTACAAAATTAAATAAACCAGATTCGTTAATATCCACCGAAGCAACCAGTCTGAAAAATTAAATAAACCAGATTCGTTAATATCCACCGAAGCAACCAGTCTGAAAAATTAAATAAACCAGATTCGTGTATATCCACCGAAGCAACCAGTCTAAAAAATTAAATAAACCAGATTCGTGTATATCCACCGAACCAACCAGTCTAAAAAATTAATTAAGCCAGATTCCTGTATATCCACCGAACCAACCAGTCTAAAAAATTAATTAAGCCAGATTCGTGTATATCCACCGAACCAACCAGTCTACAAAAATAAATAAACCATATTCGTGAATATGCACCGAACCAACCAGTCTACAAAAATAAATAAACCATATTCGTGAATATGCACCGAACCAACCAGTCTACAAAAATAAATAAACCATATTCGTGTATATCCACCGAAGCAACCAGTCTACAAAAATAACTAAACCATATTCGTGTATATCCCCCGAAGCAACCAGTCTACAAAAATAAATAAACCATATTCGTGAATATCCACCGAACCAACCAGTCTACAAAATTAAATAAACCATATTCGTGAATATCCACCGAACCAACCAGTCTACAAAATTAAATAAACCAGATTCGTTAATATCCACCGAAGCAACCAGTCTGAAAAATTAAATAAACCATATTCGTGAATATCCACCGAACCAACCAGTCTGAAAAATTAAATAAACCAGATTCGTTAATATCCACCGAAGCAACCAGTCTACAAAAATAAATAAACCATATTCGTGAATATCCACCGAACCAACCAGTCTACAAAATTAAATAAACCATATTCGTGAATATCCACCGAACCAACCAGTCTACAAAATTAAATAAACCAGATTCGTTAATATCCACCGAAGCAACCAGTCTGAAAAATTAAATAAACCATATTCGTGAATATCCACCGAACCAACCAGTCTACAAAATTAAATAAACCAGATTCGTTAATATCCACCGAACCAACCAGTCTACAAAATTAAATAAACCATATTCGTTAATATCCACCGAACCAACCAGTCTACAAAATTAAATAAACCAGATTCGTTAATATCCACCGAAGCAACCAGTCTAAAAAATTAAATAAACCAGATTCGTTAATATCCACCGAACCAACAAGTCTAAAAAATTAAATAAACCAGATTCGTGAATATCCACCGAACCAACCAGTCTAAAAAATTAAATAAACCAGATTCGTTAATATCCACCGAAGCAACCAGTCTACAAAAATAAATAAACCAGATTCGTTAATATCCACCGAACCAACCAGTCTACAAAATTAAATAAACCATATTCGTTAATATCCACCGAACCAACCAGTCTACAAAATTAAATAAACCAGATTCGTTAATATCCACCGAAGCAACCAGTCTAAAAAAATAAATAAACCAGATTCGTTAATATCCACCGAAGCAACCAGTCTAAAAAATTAAATAAACCAGATTCGTGAATATCCACCGAAGCAACCAGTCTAAAAAATTAAATAAACCAGATTCGTTAATATCCACCGAACCAACCAGTCTGAAAAATTAAATAAACCAGATTCGTTAATATCCACCGAACCAACCAGTCTACAAAAATTAAATAAACCAGATTCGTTAATATCCACCGAACCAACCAGTCTACAAAAATTAAATAAACCAGATTCGTTAATATCCACCGAACCAACCAGTCTGAAAAATTAAATAAACCAGATTCGTTAATATCCACCGAACCAACCAGTCTACAAAAATTAAATAAACCAGATTCGTTAATATCCACCGAACCAACCAGTCTACAAAAATTAAATAAACCAGATTCGTTAATATCCACCGAACCAACCAGTCTACAAAAATTAAATAAACCAGATTCGTGTATATCCACCGAACCAACCAGTCTACAAAAATTAAATAAACCAGATTCGTTAATATCCACCGAAGCAGGCAGTCATCAAAGAAATATCTTGGTAATTAGTTATCAAAATTAAGCAATCACTAACCGATGTATTATACCACACAATCAAAATCAGTTTTTTAAATTCAACACTATTGAAAAACAAAGCAATAACTACTCAAGCAAAAAGGGCAATATACAAATCAATTTTTCTACCAACTCTGAGTTATCAGTGCCAGAATTGGACGCTGGACTCGAGAACAATAAGAAAGATAACGACCACCGAAATGAAATGTGTCAGAAGAATGACAGGAAACAGCTTAAGGGACAGATTAAGAAACCCTGACCTGAGAGAGAAACTCGAAATTGAACCAGACATCGAATACATAAAGAAACAACAGATAAATTGGTTCGGCCACACAACAATAGAAAAAAGAACTAACAATAATAACTCAAAGAGCCACAAACAAACGCTACGAAAACGCCAGATTAAGAGGAAGACAGAGAAAGAGATGGATAAAGGGAATACTAGAGTCACTAGGAGGGATAACACCAGAAGAGCAAAGAATCGCAGATTGTATCTCCCATCGACGCCAACGGCAATAAAGGAAGGGTAGAAGAAGAATCAAAAACAGGTAACCGATTCAATAAAACAGACAATGAACATACATATCAAGTTGCCTAAACTACAAAACAACAAACGAATAACCCATACCACTAAACAATAAATTAACAACTTACACCATAAAACATTAAATCAATCACCAACAACATAGAACATTAAATCAATCACCAACACCACAAAACATTAAATCAATCACCAACACCACAAAACATTAAATCAATCACGAACACCACAAAACGTAAAATCAATTACCAACCACAAAACATTAAATCAATCACCAACAACATAGAACATTAAATCAATCACCAACAACATAAAACATTAAATCAATAACCAACAACAATAAAACATTAAATCAATCACCAACAACATAAAACATTAAATCAATAACCAAGAACACAAAACATTAAATCAATCACCAACAACACAAAACATTAAATAAATCAACCAGACCACACACCATTAAATCAATCACAACACCATAAATCATTATATGAACCACCAAAGCCAAAAAACATTAAATCAATCACCAATACCACGAAACATTAAACCAATCACCAAAACCACATTAAATTAAATCAGTCACCAACATCACAAAACAATAAATCAATCACCAACCACAAAACATTAAATCAAGTGCCAACACCACAAAACATTAAATCAATCACCAACACCACAAAACAATAAGTCAAACACCAACACCACAAAACAATAAATCAATCACCAACACCACAAAACAATAAATCAATAGCCAACACCACAAAACAATATATCAATCACCAACACCACAAAACATTAAATCAATCATCAACACCACAAAACATTAAATCAATCACCAAAACCACAAAACAATAAATCAATCATCAACACCACAAAACAATAAATCAATCACCAAAACCACAAAACAATAAATCAGTCACCAACACCACAAAACAATATATCAATCAAAAAAAGACAAAGCAATACACCAATAGCCAACATCACAAAACAATATATCAATCACCAACCACAAAACATTAAATCAAACACCAACACCACAATAAAATTAAATCAATCATCAACACCACAAAACATTAAATCAATCACCAACACCACAAAACAATAAATCAATCACCAAAACCACTAAACAATAAATCAATCACCAACACCACAATACAATAAATCAATCACCATCACCACACAACAATAAATCAATCACCAACACCACAAAACAATAAATCAATCACCAAAACCACAAAACGATAAATCAGTCACCAACACCACAAAACAATAAATCAATCACCAATACCACAAAACAATACATCAATCACCAAAACCACAAAACAATAAATCAATCACTAACACCACAAAACAATATATCAATCACAAAAAAGACAAAGCAATACATCAATCACCAACCCCACAAAAACAATAAATCAATCACCAACACCACAAAACAATAAATCAATTACCAACACCACAAAACATAAAATCAATCTCCCACACCACATAGCAATACATCAATCACCAACACCACAAAACAATAAATCAATCATCAACACTACACAACAATAAATCAATCACCAACACCACAAAACATAAAATCAATCTCCCACACAACAAAACAATACATCAATCACCAACACCACAAAACAATAAATCATTCACCAACACAACAAAACAATACATCAATCACCAACATCACAAAACAATAAATCAATCACCAACACCACAAAACAATAAATCAATCACCAACACCACAAAAAAATACATCAATCACCAACACCACAAAACAATAAATCAATCACCAACACCACAAAACAATACATCAAACATCAACACCACAAAACATAAATCAGTCACCAACAACACAAAACATTAAATCAATCACCAACATCACAAAACATTAAAACAATCACCAACATCACAAAACAATAAATCAATCACGAATATAACAAAACAATAAATCAATCACCAATATAGCAAAACAATAAATCAGTCACCAACATCACAAAACATTAAAACAATCACCAACATCACAAAACATTAAAACAATCACCAACATCACAAAACAATAAATCAATCACGAATATAACAAAACAATAAATACCCACCCAGACCACAACTCACGATTTCAATATCCCATACCAAAAATACAAGTCACACCATCCAAACCACAAACAAACACAAAAATCACACAGGCCACAAACAACATGAATCACCGTATCTCAAAGTTCGGTTGTACCAACCCTCTGCAACTTTTTCATCAATCACTGCGCCCCTTTCGGCAATTTCTATTTCCTTGTTTTCCCTAACAATTAAGGCGGAGTTCAGTGCCCTTTTTTAACGTCACATTCGACAATGGAGGTAATTCCGCTGTGTGACGTCACCAGCCAATCAGTCAGTAATTAGTGCGCTTTTTTCTGTATTTGTGGGGAATCAACAATGTTTATCCATCGCTTTTGTTTAGGGTGCACTACGTCAGGTCTACACTATTGATCTGTATTCTTTGGTTCTGTGGTTCTTTGGTTCTTTGGTTATGAATGGCCCCGGTATCACTGCAAACGAATAAAAATCCATAATTGCTCTACCGCCCGTGCCAGTGGAATCACCCGAAATACTAACTCATCTCCCAAACAAAGAAATATAGCTGTAGTCCCCATCATAGCAGTATCAGCACACGCCAAAAGACACAAGGCGAAACCGCACAGAAAGTGAACACATCCATCTGTTCCCTGCCATACGATATCATCATTCATTGTAAACAATTAGGAATATCGAAACATGATCAAACGGATGATACACACAGCTCACGGTGTGCACAGAACACCTAACTCAGTAGTTCCTGCAACAAGCCGGACTTGGAATATGAGGAAACTGCAACAAGGAACACTTTCATACAAGCCTTCAATGGTTCCCTCCGCCTATCTACCATATTGACCGGAAGTTCACGTGCTTCTGAAAATGATCATCGTCATATTTTTAAAAATGTATAGCTCTTGATGATGTTAGGGCATCGTGTTTGACCCCAATTCCGAACATATAAAACACAGTCGCCGGATTATCCCCGTGGCACATCAAACAACAGACCGTAAGATTAGCGTATGGCCGGTCTAGAGATTTACGATGAGTCATTATGATGACGTAGCACACAAAATAATGGCTGCGCCCATAGATTCCTGATTGCTCTAGTGAATGCAGCCTACAACGAGCGAAACACAGTGCAAATTCCGTAAGGAGATAAAACTTCGGCTGACTTGACGGAGCAATCCACATTAAAGAGTTGTAATTGTATTCTATATTCCTTGATGAATTTTTTCCTCACTCTTTCCTTTCCTCTAACATCTACTAAACAACAGTTATTGTGATTGTTTCTGTATCACTCAAGTTCACTTCCCCTCACAAGTACGTACCTAGCGTCTTCCTATTGTCACTTTATATGCCATGTCTACATCTTTCGGCAGCTCTTCGTTACAGATTATGTTTAATAAAACGTTCTGAGATTTTCCCGGCATGTACTCGCTGAAGGTTATTCTATTCTATTGTATTCTATTGTATTCTATTCTATTATATCCTATTCTATTATGTTCCGTTTTGTTTTGTTTTGTTCTGATCTTATATGTTCTGTTCTATTCTTCTCTGCTCTATTCAACTCTATATGTTCTGCTCTGCTCTGTTCTATTCTATTATGTTCTGCTCTGCTCTGTTCTGTTCTGTTCTGTTCTGTTCTATTCTATTATGTTCTGCTCTGTTATGTTCTGCTCTGTTCTATTCTATTATGTTCTGCTCTGTTCTATTCTGTTATGTTCTGCACTGTTATGTTCTGCTCTGTTATATTCTATTATGTTCTGCTCTGTTCTATTCTATTATGTTCTGCTCTATTATGCTCTGCTCTGTTCTATTCTAGTATGTTCTGCTCTGTTCTTTTCAGCTCTATTATGTTCTGCTCTGTTCTATTCTATTATGTTCTGCTCTGTTCTATTCTGTTATGTTCTGCGCTGTTATGTTCTGCTCTGTTCTATTCTATTATGTTCTGCTCTGTTCTATTCTATTATGTTCTGCTCTATTATGATCAGCTCTGTTCTATTCTAGTATGTTCTGCTCTGCTCTTTTCAGCTCTATTATGTTCTGCTCTGTTCTGTTCTATTCATGGAATCAGCTCCATTGCAGTCGGATTATCAACATATCCGTTCCTCCGTCCACCCCAACATTTCTTGGAGCTTGTACAATCTAACTGTTCCTGCAAGCTGTTGATTGTAGATGCATTTGCTCTATCCCAATAAGAACTCCGGATGCCGCGATAGCTCAGTGGTTAGTGAACTGGACTACAAATGGCAAGAGGTAGGGTTCGATCCCCACTGATGGCTTCCAGGTTCACCCAGTCTTTATTTGGTACAGGATTTTTTTCTGGGAAAGTAAAGCGGCACGGGCGTAATACCGACCACATTACCCCAAAAATCATGTGCCGAAGGTCTGTAAAATGTATGGTCACCAACACCATATTCTATATACGCCACTTGGCGTGACGGGGGCAGTTTAATTTAATTTTGTTTTCCTAAGAGCTCAGGATCGACCAAACCCCTTTACCACCATTAGACTCATCAATCTCTCAATATATTTCCCACTTTCATCCTGCCTCGAAGAAGGGACATAGGTCGGAAGTCATAGTTCTTTCACGATTTAGGATTTTCTGCTTGATCTTGGCTACTTTTAGTCCCATGGTTGAGTTTTCGTTCGTAATTGATTATTTGTCATTGTGGACTAGACTTTCCGTTTCAGGAACAGTCGATGCTTTACAATGGCGGCTTGGTGGCTACCAATTAAACGTACAACGCAAGAAAGGAGATAACGCTTCCATCTTAAACCGGATCCGGAAGATCCATTCATTTTCCTCTAGAAGCGAAAACATCACAGATGTTAAAATGGTTTGGCCACGTGAAAAGACAGAAAGATTAAAACAAAACACAACAAGCCTTCAATAAACATTGTGAGAACACCAGACCCAAGGGCAGACACGAAAAAAATATGGATTGACGTACACTAGAAACATTAGGAAAATCACCAGAGGCGAATAGAAGATCAAAAGTCCGCAAATTATATCACCCCTCGACGCTGTAAGGCAAATGAGGAAGGCAAGCAGAAAAAGAATGTGCGGAATTTTGTTTATGATATCGCAATTTTGGTTAAGTGTAAAGAGGTTGGTGAAAATGTACTTGCTGATCGGTTGCTTATAGGTGTCCTAGGAAATGGATGACATAGCACGATTAGTTGTCTCTGTACATATTCTTTGGCTGGGGTTATTACTAGCTTTTTTCTCAGTTCTTAATTTTTGATCTTATCTCTCTCTTCCTCACAGAGCGGAAGACAGTTCTCCACGATTTGATAATTTGCTTCAGGCTCGTATAGGTCTTTGTTGTTGTTTAGTCCCATGATTGAGCGTTCCCTAGTAATTGTTCTGTGAAACGATTCTCTTGCAATGTCCTGATTTCTGTTGCCAGATGATCTGCACATGAATGCCTGATGGGGAAGTCTTTATTCATTCATTCGCAGCACATGAGCGATTTCTCCAACAAATTAATCTCGATAAATATTCTAGTTTAGATCCGTCTTTTCTTATGAGATACAGCGAAGGTGATGGCGCTGGATAGGACACACATTGCGGAAGCCAACTGAGAGTATCACACAACAGGCCTTTTTTGGAATCGCCAGGGGAAAAGACAAAGAGGAAGACCAAGGAATTCTTGGAGAAGATAGATAGAAGCAGAGATGAAGATGATGGGGAAGACATTAAATGATCTTAAAAGAATGGCAAGAAACAGAACGACTTGGAAAGTGTTTGTTGAAGACCTATGCATCATTGGGAGCTGAAAGTGTTTGTTGAAGACGTATGCTCCACTGGGATCTGAAGGCGTATGTTGAAGCTCCACAGGAACTAAAGAGGTAGACATTGTAGAAGAAGATCCGTCTATTATCAGTCCGTTTGAAATGTGTTCTTCCAACTTATATCTGAGATCCTGCGTAGACATTTGTTTTCACCGATATTTACTTTAACAGGAACATATACACTTCAAATATTTCCTAAAATATCACTGCTATGTTAGCAACTAGGGGAGCCGCGAATCACTGAGTAGTGGCTAGTGAACTGGACTACAAAGGACAAGAGGTAGGGTTTCGATCCCACCCGACGGCCTCCAGGTTCACCCAGCCTTCAATGGGTACCGTATTTTTTTCTGGGAAAGTAAAGCGGCACGGGCGTAATACCGACCACATTACCCCAAAAATAATGTTCTGAAGGTCTGTAAAATGTATGGTCACTAACACCATATTCCCTATACGCCACTTGACGTGACGGGGGTACTTTACTTTCTTTTTTTTATGTTAACGACTAAGAAAATCGTGCTATGTCGTCCATTACCTAGGGCACCTATAAGCAACCGATCAGCAAGTACATTTTCACCAACCTCTTTACACTTAACCAACATTGCGATATCATAAACAAAATTCCGCACAATCTTCTACTTGCCTTCCTATTTGCCTTACAGCGTCGAGGCGAGATATAATTTGCGGACTTTCTGTTCGCCTCTGCTGATTTTCTTAATGTTTCTAGTATTCCGTCAATCCATATTTTTTCGTTGTCTGCCCTTGGGTCTGGTGTTCTCACAATGTTTATTAAAGGCTTGTTTTTTATGTTTTAATCTTTCTGTCTTTTCACCATTTTTTGTCCATTCACCAAACCATTTTATCTGTTGTTTCTGTACATATTCTTTGGCTGGGGCTATTCCTAGCTTTTTTCTCAGTTCTTCATTTCTGATCTTATTTCTCAGACTGTTTCCTGTCATTCGTCTATCACATTTCATCTCAGTAGATGTTATTTTTCTTATTGTACTCGCATCAATGGTCCATGATTGGCATTGGTAGCACAACGTTGGGATGAAGATTGTATTGTAGAATACCCGTTTCGCCTCTAGAGTTATTTCCTTATTGTCCTAAAACCCGTAAATTTCAACAAACTGTAACCTTAACAAACATTGATAGCTAGCAGGTGCTTCTGTTCATTTCAGGACGCAAATCTCGAACCATAACACTCACACTGTGGTTATCAATCCGTCCATAGAAATTCAAAATCCCTATAAAATCACCTGCGATGTTATCATTTACAACTGACATGCCACTCATCCTCCGATACCCAGTGACAAATCTTCCTATTGTATTTCCTGCCATTATCAATAAACATCATAACCGTCAATAAAGCCGTTATAAAGCTCCACTTTCAAATAGCGCTATAATTTTTGCGCACACTTGACTACAAGGATCTTCTTACAGTGTCAGAATAACACAAATAGGCACGAAATTGTTACAATAAAAGAGCATTTTATAAGAATGTTACACCTTCTCCATTTTCTTCTTACGTTCACGGTTTTATATTGTCAGGAGAGAGCTTGTGTTAAATGTGGCTGCTGTCTAGGGCTGTCTTTTAAGCTTCAAATTACTTTCATTTTCATGTAGTCTTTGAGACGATGCCACCGTCTTTTTTTGTCAAATATGTGGAAGCATTATAAAGTGGTTTCCTAGATGGCCGTGGCTTTATTTAAGTATGAATTCGAATCAAGAGTGGTTTGTATAAGGTCAGCGCAAGAGAGTTAACTCTCTGTATACGTTTCGACGCACAACTCGCCATGCCGAGTTCTGTCGTGTACGTTTAGCCGCACCGTGCGTCACTCTCAATTTGATTAGTGTAAACTGTCATCAAACGATATTCTTTTTTACGTGTCTTGTATCATTTTGGTATTGGGTGAAATATAATTCCTTGTTTAATTATCTAAAAATTCATATATAACATATCTCTCTATATCTGCGATCAGGACTCAATCATAGTAGGATTCCAGACTCTCACATGAAGTCAGCTGTCAGGTTAAGTGTGTTGATCGCCCCCACAGACAGAACATCACAATTAGGGTCTGCCAGATGTTCATCATCATGTGCCATACCGTTTGGCGTAAGTGATCAAGTCCCTCCACAATCTTCTATCTACAGTGCATCGTATCAATTCTGTTATTGACTGTTTTCCATGTCATGACACCAAACTATCCAGTATTTTCTCTCTTTGCCGTCTGCGATCTCTCTTTCCTTTTATTTTGCCAGTTGTAACCAATCATCCCAACTTATTTTCCAACAAGATATAACTATGTAGATTAATATTTAAAAACATGAAAAATGTTGTGTCTGAAATCTCTACCGTTAAATTGATAAAAATATTCCATAGTGAAAGATTTAATTCAGTGCATTAGCAACAAACATGGGCGTATCGTTAGCTCAGTGGTTAGTGAACTGATCTATTGAGAAGAAGAAGAGGTTGGGGGAGGGAGGGAGGGGGGTGTGTTCGATTCTAATCGATGGCTTCCACATTCAGGAGAGAATTAATAATTGCATATTTTTATGGAGGGAAACTTCCGGGGCGATAGATGAGCCAATCATTTCAGGGAGGAGGTATGTTTACAGCATTAATAAAATGGCATATAATCAACAGAAAAAAAAAAATCTTGACAGCTCAAAGTAGGATTGGACAGTAGTCCTCGAGACAGCGCCTTGCCACCAGAAACAAATGCTAGAGCACTCGACCAACTAAGTAATCTAAAAAAGTTGCTACCATTGGTGATATCTTTCAAGCACGAGTACTCATGACTATAGCATTGAGTTAGGAACACAATTCGGAAACAAATTGTGTATCTGTATTTTCCTATTAAGACAAGTGTCTCCTAGTAGTGCTGAATACTTACGTTGAGAAGAAACAGTTATAGGACGAAACAGCACGGATCGTTGTGTCCTGTGGTTCAGACTGGAGACAAATAACAATAAATAACAATAATTAACAAATAATCAACAACAGAAAAAAACTAAGAACAATAGACAGCCCGGAGCAGGATGGAACCCGCAACCATAAATGGGTACCGGACTTTTATAAAGAAGGAAAACGGCACGGGCGAAATATTGACCACATTAAATCAACAATAATTTGCCGAAGAGAGATGCAGCGAAGACGATGGCGCTGGATAGGACATACACTACGGAAGCCAACTGAGAGTATTACACAACAGACACTTTCTTGGAATCCCCAGGGGAAAAGACAAAGAGGAATACCAAGGAATTCTTGGAGAAGACAGATAGAAACAGAGATGAAGATGATGGGGAAGACAATGAATGATCTGAAAAGAATGGCAAAAAACAAAACGACTTGGAAATTGTTAGTTGAAGACTTTTGCTCCACTGGGAGCTAAAAAGGTAGAAGAAGATTGATTCAGGCGATGGGCGGTAGCTAATTATGTTATGTTAATTATGTTAAATTAATGTGTTATATTTTTAATTTTTTAAAATAATTTTAAACATTTATCAGCGAATACGGTGCATGATAATTAATAATTATATGTCTTGAATATCACAGGAATTTAATAACAACAATGTTGGATATATTCCGTAATAGCAACGCAGGAGTTCCTAAGCTTTGTTGTTGTTGTTCATAACATATTTGTTATAGATTCTACAATCTTGTTAAGATTAGCCATCATCATAACAATTTGGTACGTCCTGTGCGGAACGTTACACACATCACAGCGCGCCTGAAAGAATCTCTGTTTCTAGGGAGATCTCCCACAAAACATTACACACACCACGGCCCGCCTGAAAGAATGTCTGTCTCTATGAAGATCTCCCACAAAACGTTACACACACCACGGCCCGCCTGAAAGAATGTCTGTCTCTATGAAGATCTCCCACAAAACGTTACACACACCACGGCCCGCCTGAAAGAATCTCTGTCTCTAGGAATATCTCCAACAGAACATTACATACATCACAGCCCGCCTGAAATAATCTCTGTCTCTAGGAAGATCTCCCACAGAACGTTACACACATCACAGCCAACCTGAAAGAATCTCTGTCTCTAGGAAGATCTCCCACAGAACGTTACACACATCACAGCCAACCTGAAAGAATCTCTGTCTCTAGGAAGATCTCCCACAGAACGTTACACACACCACAGCCAACCTGAAAGAATCTCTGTCTCTAGGAAGATCTCCCACAGAACGTTACACACATCACAGCCAACCTGAAAGAATCTCTGTCTCTAGGAAGATCTCCCACAGAACGTTACACACATCACAGCCAACCTGAAAGAATGTCTGTCTCTATGAAGATCTCCCACAAAACGTTACACGCACCACAGCCCGCCTGAAATAATCTCTGTCTCTAGGAAGATCTCCCACAGAACGTTACACACACCACAGCCAACCTGAAAGAATCTCTGTCTCTAGGAAGATCTCCCACAGAACGTTACACACATCACAGCCAACCTGAAAGAATCTCTGTCTCTAGGAAGATCTCCCACAGAACGTTACACACATCACAGCCAACCTGAAAGAATGTCTGTCTCTATGAAGATCTCCCACAAAACGTTACACACACCACGGCCCGCCTGAAAGAATCTCTGTCTCTAGGAATATCTCCAACAGAACATTACACACATCACAGCCCGCCTGAAATAATCTCTGTCTCTAGGAAGATCTCCCACAGAACGTTACACACACCACAGCCAACCTGAAAGAATCTCTGTCTCTAGGAAGATCTCCCACAGAACGTTACACACACCACAGCCCGCCTGAAATAATCTCTGTCTCTAGGAAGATCTCCATCTGAACATTACACACATCACAGCCAACCTGAAAGAATCTCTGTCTCTAGGAAGATCTCCCACAGAACGTTACACAACCCACAGCCCGCCTGAAATAATCTCTGTCTCTAGGAAGATCTCCATCTGAACATTACACACATCACAGCCAACCTGAAAGAATCTCTGCTTCTAGGAAGATCTCCCACTTCTTGTGTTGTCACGTTTTGATATCTTTGATATCTTGAAACTAACTTCTTCTTGGACTGACACTTTCTCGTGTTCCTGTAACCATACCTTTCTTTATTGCTCTTTCCAGCCCGCTGTATTATTTTGACGTGGCCATAGTATTTCAATCTCCCCTGTAGTATGGTATTTATAAATCTATATTTTTCAAATCTGTATGTTTTTGGCGTCTACATTTTCCTTTTTATTATTTTTTATTATCAAAATATCTTATATACATTTTTTCTGTAGTTTTTCCTTTTAAGTGAATCGATTTTTTCTTTTATTTTTGCCTTATTGTCCATTGTTCATAACCATATGATGCCATTGGGAAGGTACATGTCCTTGCTAATTTTCATTTAGATGCTTTGCTGCTATAGTGCCACATTTTCTTCAAGATATGTAATGTGTGTGCTGCTAAAACTAACATTTTGAATCAAAATCATCATCAAGTACCGAGCCTGCTGGCGTAGGTGATCATGTCTCCCCACCTTTCGAACTCGACAGTTATTTATCATTTCTGTTTTAACTTTCTGCCAAACCATTCTCTTAAGTTGTCTGGTAACTTTTCTCTTTGCCTCCCTCTAGCTCTTCGTCCCTCAACTTTCTCAGATGTTACAAAATATTCCAGCTGTTGACTTCTCACTACAAGGCCAAAAAATATTTTGAATAGTGCTTGTGTAAAAAAAAAAAAAAAGTTTCAATAAACAGTAATAACTAATATGAATTGATGTAATTATGGAGCCGCGATAGCTCAGTGGTTAGTGAACTGGACTACAAAGGACAACGGGTAGGGTTCGATCCCAACTGACGGCTTCCGGGTTCACACAGCCTTAAATGGGTACCGGATTTTTTTTTCTGGGAAAGTAAAGCGGCACGGGCGTAATACCGACCACATTACCCCAAAAATAATGTGCTGAAGGTCTGTAAAATTTATGGTCACTAACACCATATTCCCTATACACCACTTGGCGGGACGGGGGCTCTTTACTTAATGATGTAATTAAACGAAGAGATTGGTTTGTAGTGCATATTCGCTAGACAGTTTATGTGTTCATACCCTGACTTTACCAATTACACTAAACAAATTAACATTTTGTGCATTTCTGCCTTTGATATTCTTTCTCGCTGTAAATTGTTAATTTCTGCTGAATCTTCTTCCTCTTCTGCTTTTCTCTTTTCACTGATACCTAAAAGGTGTCGTGGTTTATATCATTTGTCGTTCTTGTGCTGCTCGAATTGTCTGAATTAGTGATTTTCCTTTGTTGTTACATGTCTCTGTCGCTGCATTTATCCATCTTCTTCTGGGTCTTCCTTTTGATCTTTTCCATGCATTCTCAAGAAGAACGCCCTTGATGGTGATTGGTGAGGATTCATTCTGACCAGGTGACCAAACCATTTAAGTTGTTGTTGTTCTATATATTCTTACAGAGTTTTGTTTCTACTATTTTTCTTATGGTTTCATTTGGTATTCTATCTCTTCTTGTGTTGTTTGTTACTTTGAGTACGCTGAATGCGGGCTATAATATGCACTTGATACAATAATATAACTTGCCAAGTGTATAAACCATATATCCCGTCCAACAGGTTAATCAACGGGAACCGTAGTTGGGTAACGTACATTCCTACAAGGTATGGTGATCTCATCACAGCAGATTACTGACGTTTCAGCCTACATGGTACCTTCTACAGAAAACGAGAACACCGACAACAAAATTCAACCTATCCTTTTTTACCATACCAATATTTCTTTTTTTTTTTTCAATTCTCCCTTCCACCTATCATCCAACATGTAGCATCTCTCCCTCCCCCTTTCTCCCTCTCTCCCTCTACCAATCCCTCTCACCCTCTATCTCTCCCTCTATTTCAACATCCAATCTCTTATCCCACTGTCCACTTCTACTAAACTCTTTCCGTACGTTTCGACGCACCATGCGCCATGTCGATTCTGTCATGTACGTTAAGCCGCACAGTGCGCCACTTTCAATTTGATTAGTGTAAACTTTCATCAAACAATCATCATCATCATTTGGTGCTGTCTCCGCATCGAAGGTTGGCTACCATGGAGCGACATTCCACTCTGTCTCTTGTTTTGATGGTGCAGATTGTCATAGGCTGTCTTGTCAATCTTTTGATGTTGCTCGTCAATGTTAGTCTTGGTCTACCTCTGTCTCTTTTACCTTGTATTATCCCTTCTAATATTACTTTTATTAGGCTGTTGTGTCTTTTAACATGGCCCCAAAATTGCATCTGTCTTGTTCTTATTGTGTTTAGTAGTTCTCTTGTTGAATTCTCTAGAATGTTAAAAGTTCCCTGGACAGCAAAAAAAGACCAATGAGGAAGTTCTCAAAGAAGCCAACAGAAAAAGGCAGCTCCTAAAAAACACCAGAAAGAATCAATCAAATTTTTCGGGCACATCATGAGAAGATGAATGTTGGAATACTTTGTTACAGCTGGCGAAAATAAAAGGAAAGAGAGATCGCGGACGACAAAGAGAGAAAATACTGGATAGCTGGGTGTCATGGTATGGAAAACAGTCAACAATAGAAATCATACGATGCATTGTGGAAGGACATGATCGCCTACGCCAACCGGTATGGTACATGATGATGATGATATAATATGTTAAGTGTTAGATAAATATAAACATGTAGATTCACATTTAACAATAACAACAATTTTCTCACTTAAAATCTCCACCACTAAATTGATAATAACCTTCAGCACTGAAAGAGTTAACTTACCTGTCCCCAATCATCCTAGATGTAGTAATATTTATCTGTGCTTGATCGTATGTTGTCGTTTTTCTTGTTTTCTGAAGAAGGCCGCGTGAAGGTCAAAACGTCATTTTTCGGTTGTATTCCTTTTTGCTAAAGCTGTCACAATACGTTTTTGGAGTGTACTTTACACTCACGACTGGCTCCTTCTTTCGAGCTTTACCGCGGCCCTGCATTTATTAGACCGTTCCCGGCGTAAATCAACGGACTCTTTATAAGCAACTAAATCGTCTCTCCTTAGATCAATAAATAATTAATTAGCTTCTAATCTTATCAGTCGTTGGGACACAGTGTAATCTTGTCGGTCGTTTGGACACAGCGTAATCTTGTCGGTCGTTGGGACACAGCGTAATCTTGTCGGTTGTTAGGACACAGCGTAATCTTGTCGGTTGTCAGGACACAGCGTAACCATGTAGGTCGTTGGGACACAGCGTAACCTTGTCGATCATTGGGGACAGTGTTACCTTTTCGGTCATTGGGACACACCGTAACCTTGTCCGACTTTGTGAAACAGCGTAACCTTGTCCGACTTTGTGAAACAGCGTAACCTTGTCCGACTTTGTGAAACAGCGTAACCTTGTCCGACTTTGTGAAACAGCGTAACCTTGTCCGACTTTGCGAAACAGCGTAACCTTGTCGGTCCTTATGAAACAGTGTAACCTTGTCGGTCATTGGGACACAGCGTAACCTTGTCGGTCATTGGGAAACAGTGTAACCTTGTCGGTCATTGGGACACAGTGTAACCTTGTCCGACTTTGTGAAACAGCGTAACCTTGTCGGTCGTTGTGAAACAGTGTAACCTTGTCGGTCATTGGGACACAGTGTAACCTTGTCGGTCCTTGTGAAACAGTGTAACCTTGTCGGTCGTTGTGACATAGTGTAATCTTGTCGGTCATTGGGACACAGTGTACCCGTGTGGTCGTTGTGACACAGTGTAACCTTATCGTTCATAGGGACACTGCGTAACCTTGTCGGCCATTGGGACACTGCATAACCTTGTAGGTCATTGGGACACAGTGTAACCTTTCGGTCATTGTGACACAGTGTAACCTTGTCGGTCGTTGTGACACAGTGTAACCTTATCGGTCATTGGGACACAGTGTAACCTTGTCGGTCGTTGGGACACAGTGTAACCTTGTCGGTCATTGTGACACAGTGTAACCTTGTTGGTCAATGTGACACATTGTCGGTCGTTGTGACACAGTGTAACCTTGTCGGTCGTTGTGATACTATAGATGCCACTTTCACAATTTGCTTCTAATCGTCACGATATACAGCAACTATCTGCAAGGTAACAAATCACATTCCTGTTCATTTCTTTGATGTTATCATCCCATCTTATCTTTTACTCTCTCTCTGTCATCTTTTGCCTATTATTGCACTTTGAAGAATGATTTCCGCAAGTTCTGTGGACAGTGTAATGTGTCTATATCAGGTCAGTTTCCTGTGTGTGATCCTTCGCTGAGAAGTCGAGCGAGAAGGAGACCAACTACCTATGGTCCCATCCGCCAAAACATGCGGCACTCAGAAACATCCTAAACAAAATACAACCAACACACACTTCATATACCTCCTCTTTGGGGGTCTCGGTAGCCTAGTTGGGGAAACCACCCGACTGAGCTACCGACGTTCGGATAACTCGCCTTCAATTCCCGCTGGAAGCAGTGTGAGTTGTACTCGTGAGTGGAATAACAAAAATATATCCCCGCGTTCGACCCAGCCGCTGGCAGAAATGGATACCAGATTATTACTCTGGGGAACGTGAGGAAAGCCACCTCGCATCATGAGTTTCGATGCTAGAAGCGACACTATCTAGAAGTCTCCGAACACTTCTGGATAGGCGGCCGAGCACGTATGGGGGGAAAACTCGCGTGCTAAGACGCCGATTCAAGTCTCGTTCGTTATCTTTACCTTTACCCTTACCTTATCTTTACCCTTACCTTATCTTTACTTTACCCTTACCTTATCTTTACCTTTACCCTTACCTTATCTTTACCTTTACCCTTACCTTATCTTTACCTTTACCCTTACCTTATCTTTACCTTTACCCTTACCTTATCTTCACCTTTACCCTTACTTTATCTTTACCTTTACCCTTACCTTATCTTTACCTTTACCTTATATCTCCTCTTTGCTCCCAGGGTAAAATAACTGAAAGTTATTCCCTTAACGGTTTGCTGCTTCTGAAAAACACTAAAAAAAACTGAAAGTTATGTTTTAATACAATGTTATTTTTTTTTTAATGAAGTAAGATAACTGAATGTTATGTTATAGCACAAGGTTATTCTTGGAGACATTAAGATAAGTGAATGTTTATGTTTTAACACAGTCTTGTTTCTGGGGACATTAAAGATAACGGAATTGTTATGTCTCAACACAATGGTGTTTTTTTTAAACATTATGATAAGTGAAAGATACGTTATAACAGGATGTTTTTTTGGTGACCATAGGATAAGTGAAAGTTATATTATAACGAGATGTTATTCTTGGTGAAAATAAGATAAGTGAAAGTTTTATTATAACAAGATGTTATTCTTGGTGAAAATAAGATAAGTGAAAGTTATGTTACAACAAGCTGTTGTTCTTGGTGAAAATAAGATAAGTGAAAGTTATGTTATAACAAGATGTTTTTCTTGGTGAAAATAAGATAAGTGAAAGTTATGTTATAACAAGATGTTTTTCTTGGTGAAAATAAGATAAGTGAAAGTTATATCTTCACGCTTCCCCCCCCCCACCACCCCGACCCCGTTTTTTTTCTTAAATACACTAAAGAAATTAAAAGACACGATTTCACCCCTCGAAACCTTTCAAACACACTCAAATAAGAAAATGCAAGTTTTCAAATATTTTTATTTTATTAAAAATCCTCGAGACCGTCGTTCAAGCATTTTCTTCCCACGATTGTCTGCCATTGATTAGCTCACCGGACGGTTATCTTTTCCTGGTTCTTTCTTCAAAGATTCCAGATAATTTTCCGGCCCATTTGATATTGAGCTCTTGAAGTAGCCTGTAGATAAATGTATGTAAACTTGTCCCGTGGTTATTTCATATCCCTGTTCTCACATTTTGTTCTGATAGGGCTAATGTATCAGACTGAACAACATAACAACATCAGCAATTTAGTAAGGTCAAGGCAAAGAAATGCACATAGAAAAGTAAGTTAAGTGTCCCCGTCACGCCAAGTGGCGTATAGAGAATATGGTGTTAGTGACCATAAATTTTACATACCTTCAGCACATGATTTTTGGGGTAATGTTGTCTGCATTACACCCGTGCCGCTTTGCATTTCCCAGAAAAACAATCCGGTACCCATTAAAGGCTGAGTGAACCCGGATGCCGTCGGTTGGGATTGTCCTTTGTAGTCCAGTTTACTAACCACTGAGCTATCGTGGCTCCCAAGAAATGCACATAAATGCATGGAGTTGCGAAGCTACAGTGAAATTAATAGTGACGAGAAATAATAAAAATAAATAGTGATAGGAAGAAATAGAAGAACGGTATGGTTAAAGCTTCCCCTAAAAAGTGGACGACATAAACCAGAACGACGTTTCGGCTCAATATGCCTTCAGCAGGAACAAACGTTCAACACACAAATCTTGTTTTTTGTGCGTATACTATTTTTTCCCCATTTCTTCTCAAACTAAGACCCACCCTGGCAAATTCGATACCAAAGTGGTTAACACGATATCGTCATCATCATCAAGTACCATGTCTGCTGGCGTAGGTGATCATGTCTCTCCACAACTTTCGATCTCGCCAGTTATTTATCATTTCTGTTGTTGACCTTCTGCCAATCCATTCTCTTAAGCTTTCTGGTATATTTTCTAATTGCCTCTCTCTATCTCTTCGTCCGTCAACTTTCCTATTTGTTACAATATATTCCAGTTGTTCTCTTCTCATTACATGGCAAAAAAAAATGATGATTGTTTCTTCCTAACATTGGATATTAGCTCTTTTTTTTAATTTTAGCCTCTTTCAGAGCGTTTTCATTACTCTTCTTAGCAGCTGTCCATGGTATATTCAATATTCATGAAATTTTGATGATTCAGCATCTTACATCTGTTGTACATCTATCACCTGGGGTTAACTACCTGTCACTGCGCCATTTTCAAAAGTTTTTGTTGATAGAAATAACAGCGAGCAAATATAGTGACATTGATCTAGAACACGCATTCTGTTGGAACAATTTTGCTCCAGAAGTAGGTAAAATGATTAGTAAGATAAATACACGTTTGTAGAGTTAATTGCGAAAACGAAGATAAATTAAACGCCGAAAAGCGCCCCTTTTGGTCTCAGAGCATCCGATAATAGAGCCGCATTTCCTGGCTCATGACATGGAGTGTACGTTAGAGTGGTAACCAATAGGGCAAGCAAAATGATAATGATGGGGGTGAAGGCAAAGAAATGCAAATGAATGTATAAAAATGCGAAGCTGCAGTAAATGTAAATGTGAGGGAGATTTGAAAA
This sequence comes from Megaustenia siamemsis, assembly GCA_032433765.1. Taxonomy (NCBI): domain Eukaryota; kingdom Metazoa; phylum Mollusca; class Gastropoda; order Stylommatophora; family Ariophantidae; genus Megaustenia; species Megaustenia siamemsis. The sequence continues at coordinate 17,562,771 of JAVIAB010000046.1, forward strand.
AGTTGAGTTAAGCATGTTGGTATTATTTCTTGCTGCTTCCACTTGGTTATTTTTCCTTCACGATTTTCGGTTGTTACAATAGCCTCGGCTATCTATTGATATTTCGAGCCCGAGTCGGCCTATAGGGCATAGACCCAGATACTCTTTATCTTATCTAAATTTTTATTCTAGCAGTTTTCAATCCTTGTAAAGATCTTTTATCAAATCACGCCATTTTTCTCTATTCTGTGCAAGCAACTCTATCATACTGAGGGAATCGATTCCTGCTGCTCTTGCCTCTCTGATCAATGCCCTTCTCATGGTCTCTCTGGGTCTTCCTCTTTTCCTCTTAACTGTTGTTTCCCACATGAGGGCTTGCTTTGCTATTCGGTTATTATCTCTTCTCATCACATGTTCAACATATGACCATCGACTTTTCTTTATTACTGAAGATATTAGTGGTTGATTGGCGATTTCTCTAATTTCCTCGTTTGTTTTGAATTTGTTCCACGCTATACCAAGTATTTTCCTTAGACGGCGAATCATGAGGAAGAGGCATGTTTTGCAGCACTCAGAAAAAAAAGACAAACAAACAACAACAGAAAAATAAAACAAATAACAATATACAAATAAACAACAACAGCAAATAACAAAGAACATTTTGTGTGTGTTTTTTTCTGTTGTGTTTATTTTATTTTTTTTTCTCTGTTGTTGTTTATTTATCATTTTATTTTCTGAATGCTGTGAAACATACCTTTTCCTCTGAATTGATTCGCTGAATTATCGCCGCGGAAGTTTCCCTCTATAATAATATTCATTTATTATTATTTGTCTCCATTTTCCTTAGACATTTTTTTTCGAATGCGTTCAACTTTGTTTCTATATCTCCTGTTGTTTTTTTACATTTCTATTTACATGGATACAACTGATATCTTACATCCCTGTTAATAATTAGATCTTTGAACTATCCGCTTCGCTGCAGGCGGGCATTCCCATAAAGAAAGATAAACCGTTCAGCCTCCCCTTCCAACAATCCATAGAGTGTTTGTCCCGATCGTTCATACAGTTCTATTGAGCGTGTTGCGTCCTGTTAAAATGACGCGTTTTTACATTCATACTGTGCTCTTACACATTCTGTATTAACTGTATAAATGGCGCTCAGCTTAAAACGGATACTTCCGAGTCGCCGTACCGTTCGTCACTGGCAACATAATCTAAATGCCCTTAGCTCAAATTCCGGAGGATACTTATTTGGACTGTGAACGTGTTCCAAGAATCGCTGTTCCAAGAAATGAAGTTAAGCCTACACTTCTGTGAAACACTCAATACGACCGCAATCCGGCTGTAACATTTGCTTTTTATTTTTTTTGTATTTGCGTTCGTTAGTTTACCCCTGACTAGTCCCTAGAGACTAGGAACTGAATTTTGCATTTTAATCCATTTTTCCATGGCAGCCGTGTGTTCAGGGGTCCCTCGACGCACAGGCAGATAACTCCGTCTTCGGAGGTACTCATATTTTTCCGTCGATGATTAATTGACGTTTCAAGCCGGGCCTCGCTGCTGAGACCAGGGGTGGTTGCCGCAGAGAGAAATCATAAATAAAAATCCAAACTGATGCAGCCGTGATTTGAACCCACAACCTCTCTGTCTCGATGACGGCGTCTTGCCTCGAGACCAACCAGTTCCCAAATTTGCATTTGAACACAGTTCACACATCCTGTCCCAGGACAAAGCCAACTCCTGGTACCGTTCCACTACACTTCACGACCAGTTTACCTGCTGCACTATCTCAGCGAGCTGGCGCCAAAACCATATTGCATTTGTGGGCAGGTGAATGCGACCTCTCTACTGCTGTCTCCATAAACGAAACTTCAAATCAAAAGAATTACTTGAAAACACATTAAGAAACAAAAGTGCCGCTAGTCCTGAACTGATTCGACTAAGGCGGCCATCTTGACCTCCGCACTAACAGGAAGCTCTGGTGATAATCAGCTTTTGCTTACCCTCTCATAGAAAGCTCTCGTGTTCCTTGAAACTGCTCATGGAATCCCTAACATTATTCTGCAGCATGCTGCTCCTCTGCCTTAAAAAAAAAAAAAAAAAAAAAAAAAAAAAAATTCCAATTTTCAAAAAAAAAAAACATTCATCTCTGTTATCAGAATGTCCACGATTCACTACCACATATAAGGTGTTTCTCTAAATTTTAACTAGAAAATATTTTTTTGTATTCTGAATTCGTTGTAAAAGGTGGATTGAATATCAACATTTGGAGTGATGTTTATTGAAACCACCAAATTCGTTTTCTTCTATAAAGATATCGAGACGTCGCTATATTAATAAGTTCGAAGAAAGCGTTCGTCAGCTCAAAGCAGTTGATATCTCCATAAACCCTGTCCAGGTATGGTACCAGCAGTGGCTACAAGAGCCTTCACTGCTCATCATATGGTGAGCATGATTGTAGTATATATTCAATAGTTATTTACCTGAAACAAACAATCAACATTTATGGGGCACATCATGAGAAGAGGAAAGTGGGAATACTTGGTTACAACTGGCAAAATACAGGAAAGAGATATCGCGGACGGCAAAGAGAGAAAATAATAAATAGCTTGGTGTTGTGGCATGAAAAACAGTCAACAACTGAATTCATACGATGCACGGTGGATAGTAGATTGTGAAATGACATAATTGCCTACGCCTGCCGGTATAGCACGTGATGGCGATTTTACTTGTGCAACGTTCACATTTATCAGAGGTTCCTACGCTTAGTGTGTGTGAAAGGATAGTACTTTAATCTATTATGACCTGTTCGGAGTTTACAAATTGTTTTTTCTTCGTTACTTCTGAGCTGGTAGTAGGCATCATTTTTCTAGAGGACCTCTTCTGTATTCAGTTTGAAACCATTCAACTAAGCAAACTGTATATCCGCACAGGCTTCCCGCAAAACCATTTATTGTGACAACAAACTACGTTTTTAACCGTTAGTCGATATTAATTGTATTGGCACAGCAAATAATCATTCTCTAATTAGCGTTTGTAAATTGTATTTCGGTGTTTGTACTTGTGGTCTTTCATAAATCTTACTATTTGCCTGACACCGCGGCGGATGTTGGGCGCAGCAGTCAATGATTTGACATCATTATGTGCTCATAAAAAATAATTTGCCATTACTACGTTCGTAACGATTATAACTTGTAACAGGTATGGGGTAATTGCGTTGACCGTGAATAATTTAATAGTAGCGGGTGGTTGATTGGGGAAAGCGTTTTGCTATCAAATTTTTTTTTCGTTCGCCAACTTTGATCTCTGACGAAGTTCTTTACAGACTAGGAACTGAATTTTGCGAGTTGATCCATTTTTCCCTGGCAGTCGTGTGCACAGGGATCCCTCGCTGCACAGGCAGATAACTCCAACTTCGGAGGTACTCATATTTTTTTCCGTCGATGAGTAATTTACGTTTCATGCCGGGCCTCGCTGCTGAGACCAGAGATGGTTGCCGCAGAGAAAAATCATAAATAAAAATCCTAACCAACCGGGATTTAACCCACAAACTCTCTGTCTCGAGATCGGCGTCTGGCCTCGAGACCAACCAGTCCCTCCACTATCCAAATAAGATGAATGGAAGTAGTTACAGTAAGGACAAAAATAGTTTGTTTTCATTGTATAATGGTGCCGACTATAGTGGACATCCTATCTTTTGTTTACCAGGTTCTTAGGCAACTGAAAGCCTCAGAATAAAAAAAAAATTGTAGTAATAGTATATCTTTCTTTATGTTATTTTACGTCAAATACTCTACAGCGGGACTTCCGGTCAATATGGCGGATAGACGGCAAGGAACAACTGAGGCACACCGTGAGCTGTGTGTTTCTTCAGATGGTGTCTCTATATTCAGATTGCTTACGATTATTGATGATATCGTTTGATGAAGGACAGTTCAGTTGCGTTTACAATCGGTGCTACTATTCCGCATGTTTTTTGACGTGTGCTGTGTTTGTTACTATGGGGACTTCAACTTCTTTTTTTTACTTCGATATTCAGTGAGATGGTAATTCTGATGATTCCACTGGCAAGGGCGGTGGAGCAGTTATGGATTTTAATTCGGTTGCAGTGATACCGGGGCCTTCGACAAACTATAGCTAGAACTCTATGGTGAGATATTATTTGGTGTGAGTCTTTTGTTAGGGCCACCAGAACTTGTGGGGTTTGATGTTAGTTCCCAACACTTGTGGGGTTTGATGTTAGTTCCCAACACTTGTGGAGCTTGTAGTTAGTTCCGAGCACTTGTGGGGTTTGATGTTAGTTCTCAACACTTGTGGGGTTTGATGTTAGTTCCCAACACTTGTGGAGCTTGTAGTTAGTTCCCAACACTTGTAGGGTTTGATGTTAGTTCCAACACTTGTGGAGCTTGTAGTTAGTTCCCAACACTTGTGGGGTTTGATGTTAGCTCCAACACTTGTGGAGCTTGTAGTTAGTTCCCAACACTTGTTGGGCTTGATGTTAGTTCCAACACTTGTGGAGCTTGTAGTTAGTTCCCAACACTTGTGGGGTTTGTTGTTAGTTCCAACACTTGTGGGGTTTGATGTTAGTTCCAACACTTGTGAAGCTTGTAGTTAGTTCCCAACACTTGTGGGGTTTGATGTTATTTCCCAACACTTGTGGGGTTTGATGTTAGTTCCAACACTTGTGGATCTTGTAGTTAGTTCCCAATACTTGTGGGGTTTGATGTTAGTTCCCAACACTTGTGCGGTTTGATATTATTTTCCAACACTTGTGGGGTTTGATGTTAGTTCCAACACTTGTGGAGCTTGTAGTTAGTTCCCAACTCTTGTGGGGATTGATATTAGTTCCAACACTTGTGGAGTGTGTAGTTAGTTCCCAATACTTGTGGGGTTTGATGTTAGTCCCCAACACTTGTGGGGTGTGATGGTAGTTCCCAACACTTGTGGGGTTTGATGTTAGTTCCAACACTTGTGGAGCTTGTAGTTAGTTTCCAACACATGTGGGGTTTGATTTTAGTTCCCAATACTTGTGGGGTTTGATGTTAGTCCCCAACACTTTTGGGGTGTGATGGTAGTTCCCAACACTTGTGGGGTTTGATGTTAGTTCCAACACTTGTGGAGCTTGTAGTTAGTTTCCAACACATGTGGGGTTTGATTTTAGTTCCCAACACTTGTGGGGTTTGATGTTAGTTCCAGCACTTGTGGAGCTTGTAGTCAGAGCCCAGCACTTGTGGAGCTTTTTGTTAATTCTCAGCACTTGTGGAGTTTGTGTTAGTTCCCAGCACTTGCGGAACTTGTTGTTAGTTCCCAGCACTTGTGGAGCTTACTGTTAGTTCCCAAAACTTGTGGAGCTTGTTGTTCGCTCCCATCACTTGCAGAATTTGTAGTTTGTTCCCAGCACTTGTGGAGTTTGTTGTTAGTTCACAGCACTTGTGGTGTTTGTAGTTAATTCCCAACACTTTTGGATCTTGTTGTCAATTCCCTGAACTTGTGGAGCTTGTTGTTAGTTCCCAGCACTTTTGAAGCTTGTTAGTTCCCAACACTTCTGGAGCATGTAGTTAGTTCTCAACACTTGTGGTGTTTGATGTTACTTCCAACACTTGTGGAGCTTGTTGTTAGTTGCGAGCACTTGTAGAGCTTGTAGTTATTTCCCAGCACTTGTGGTGTTTGTTGTTAGTTCCCAGCACTTGTGGAGCATGTAGTTAGTTCCCAACACTTTTGGAGCTTGTTGTCAATTCCCTGAACTTGTGGAGCTTGTTGTTAGTTCCCAGCACTTTTGAAACTTGTTAGTTCCCAACACTTCTGGAGCATGTAGTAGGTTCCCAACACTTGTGGGGTTTGCTGTTACTTCCAACACTTGTGGAGCTTGTTGTTAGTTGCGAGCACTTGTGCGGTTTTATGTTAGTTCCAACACTTGTGGAGCTTGTAGTTAGTTCTCAACACTTGTGGGGTTTGATGTTAGTTCTCAACACGTGTGGTCCCAACACTTGTGGAGCTTGTAGTTAGTTCCCAACACTTGTGGGGTTTGATGTTAGTTCTCAAAACGTGTGGCGTTTGATGTTAGTTCCCAACACTTCTGGAGCTTATAGTTAGTTCCCAACACTTGTGGGATTTGATGTTAGTTCTCAACACTTGTGGGGGTTGCTGTTAGTTCCCAACACTTGTGGAGCTTGTAGTCAGTTCCCAACACTTGTGGGGTTTGATGTTAGTTCTAACACTTTTGAGCTTGTAGTTAGTTCCCAACACTTGTGCGGTTTGATGTGAGTTCCCAACACTTGTGGTGTTTGATGTTAGTTCCCAACACTTGTGCGGTTTGATGTCATTTCCCAACACTTGTGGGGTTTGATGCTAGTTCCAACACTTGTGGAGCTTGTAGTTAGTTCCCAACTCTTGTGGGGTTTGATGTTAGTTCCAACACTTGTGGAGTATGTAGATAGTTCCCAATACTTGTGGGGTTTGATGTTAGTTCCCAACACTTGTGGGTTTTGATGTTAGTTCCCAAAACTTGTGGGGTTTGATGTTAGTTCCAACACTTGTGGAGCTTGTAGTTAGTTCCCAACGCATGTGGGATTTTATTTTATTTCCAAACACTTGTGGGTCTTGATGTTAGTTCCCAACACTTGTGGAGCTTGTAGTTAGTTCCCAACAATTGTGGAACATGAAGTTAGTTCCCAGCACTTGTGGGGTTTGAAGTTAGTTCCAGCACTTGTGGAGTTTCTTGTTAGTTCCATCACTTGTGGATTTTGATGTTACTTCCAACACTTGTGGAGCTTGTAGTCAGTTCCCAGGACTTGTGGAGCTTTTTGTTAATTCTCAGCACTTGTGGAGTTTGTGTTAGTTCCCAGCACTTGCGGAACTTGTTGTTAGTTCCCAGCACTTGTGGAGCTTACTGTCAGTTCCCAAAACTTGTGGAACTTGTTGTTCGTTCCCATCACTTGTTGAGCTTGTAGTTAGTTCCCAACACTTGTGGGGTATGATGTTACTTCCAACACTTGTGGAGCTTGTTAGTTGCGAGCACTTGTAGAGCGTGTAGTTATTTCCCAGCACTTGTGAAGCTTGTAGTTAGTTCCCAACACTTTTGGAGCACGTAGTTAGTTCCCAACACTTGTGGAGTTTGTAGTTAGTTCCCAACACTTGCGGAGCACGTAAGTAGTATACAAGGGTCCAACTAAGTCGCATTTGACCCGTAAATTAACAAAGATATATAGTAGGTGCGCGGCGCACCTAATGTACCGTAGGTGCAGGGGGAGTTAACCATGCCATTGCGTGTCAGGATGTTGACCTCTAGTCCCAGTGACACCGGAAGTGACCTGTTTATGTCTGGTGTGTCCTGGCTTTGGAGTTCTTGATGTACTTGATCGTTAGTGATAGGTTAGTAGATTATACAACATCAATGAAAAACGTTCAATATAAAACAAAAGACAAAAGATATATTTTATTCTTTTATTATCTCAATAGGCGCATAACATACAGTGGATATAATATAACATTACAAAAATATTCAGTACATTGAGTAAATATATTGTACAAGTATAACATTTATTTATAGATAGGTAGTTGGGTGTCTGCTTAGCTATGTGGCATCGATGAATCATAAGGGGTGAAACTGTTAGAGATAGCTGGGTAGTCTTAAGTGGTAGTGTAAAGAGTTAAATATCTAGAGGCGTTGTCGAGACGTTATCAGCAGCTACCTTTCTTTTTATATAGAAATAGGAAAGAGCATTTCTTGTTTGACTATAGGAAAATATGGAATTATTCAAGACTTTGAAACCTACATTTTTCCCACCCTTAGCCTTTTGCGTGGCGAGAACCTCTAAAACATATCTTTATCTAATTTGTTGTGTTGCTTGCTTAGCCCTTTACAACTGATTTTATCGTAATCCCCACTACAATGGTACGTCTTACTACATAAGCTAACAAGAGCTGTCCCTTCGTACTCTAGTTTAAAAAGCCCGGGCGTTCGTTTGGTGTATGCTTTAACACCCTTACAGTTTATACAGTCTGTCTTGCTAGTATGATCATCGCAGCGATGGGTGTATGGAGGTCGCCTAGTGTGTAATAAGGGCTGTATAGGGGTCGTCTAGTGTGCCGTGATGGGTCAATGGAGGTCGGCTAGTATGTCGTGATGGGTGTACGGAGGTCGTCTAGTGTGTCATATTGGGTGTATAGAGTTCGTTTAGTGTGTCATGATGGTTGTATAGGGGTCGTCTAGTGTGTCATGATGGTTGTATAGGGGTCGTCTAGTGTGCCGTGATGGGTGTACGGAGGTCGTCTAGTGTGTCATATTGGGTGTATAGAGGGCGTTTAGTGTGTCATGATGGTTGTATAGGGGTCGTCTAGTGTGTCATGATGGTTGTATAGGGGTCGTCTAGTGTGCCGTGATGGGTCAATGGAGGTCGGCTAGTATGTCGTGATGGGTGTACGGAGGTCGTCTAGTGTGTCATATTGGGTGTATAGAGGGCGTTTAGTGTGTCATGATGGTTGTATAGGGGTCGTCTAGTGTGTCATATTGGGTGTATAGAGGGCGTCTAGTGTGTCATGATGGGTGTATGTATGTCGTTTAGTGTGTCATATTGGGTGTATAGAGGGCGTTTAGTGTGTCGTGAGGGGTGTATGGAGGTCGTCTACTGTGTCGTGAGGGGTGTATGGAGGTCGTCTACTGTGTCGTGAGGGGTGTATGGAGGTCATCTAGTGTGGTATGTGGGGTGTATGGCGGTTGTCTGGTATATCATACTTTAATCAACCAATAAGAAAAATGAAGGAACATTACATTCAACATTACTTATCTTAACTACTTTACATCAATACAGTTGAATAACGTGTTATCGTTAAGTCTTACCATACTTTAAGAGAAAACATTCAAACTTACAGCGTAAAATATAGTCTCAATCATCTACACCGAATATAACCTGTTATCGATAAGCCTTAACATACTTTAAGAGAAAACAAGCCAACTTACTGTGCAAAAATCCGCTAGTGTGAACAGTAACTTTCCTTGAATCAACCAAACTTATAACGCCGTCTAGTTTAAATATAACCTGGTAAGAAATGAATAAATTAGCCAATCAGCGAGTGACTATGCCAACATCGCTTGATATCGGGATTAACCAATCAGAAAAGAGTATTAACATAGGAGACGGGGCGAAGAAATGGCTGACAGGTGGATTAACCAATCAGAAAAGCGCGTTAGCCCAAGCGTAGGTAGTGGCTGTCGGGTCAGCAGTGGGGGAAAAATGCGGGGTGGTGGGTTACTTGAACTCGTTTTGACCCCTGAGGCAATTCCAGAAGAGTTCTATGACCTCATTTTGACCGCTGAAGGCTTTAATACCAATGTTTCCCACTTCAACGAACGACATACATCATTAAAGGTGATTACTTCAGCTCTTAGACTTTGGAGTTCCATATCTTTATCACTTCAACGAATGACAGACAACAGTAAAGATGATCATTTCAGGTAAGAAAACTTAGTTCCAAACCCTAAAATTTTGGTTCATACTCACAAAGTTGAACACAAACTCTACAAATTTAGGCCCAAAGTTGTAATTGTTAGACACGAAAGTCGTAAATGTTATATGCAAAGTCCAAAAGTTTGTCAAAAAGACAACCCAAACTCAAAATAGTTAGATGCAAAGCTCAAAAATGTATATGCAAAGTCCAAAAAGTTACTCCAAAAGACAACTAATATAACACTTAACCCCAAAATTTCGTCTCATAACCAAAAAGTTGAACTCAAAACCCTAAAAATGTAGTCCCAAAGTGATACTAGTTCGACACAAAAGTCGTAAATGTTATATACAAAGTCCAAAACTTTGTCAAAAAGACAACCCAAACTCAGAATAGTTAGACACAAAACCCAACAATTTATAGGCAAAGTCCAAAAAGTTACTCTAAAAGACAACTAATGTAACACTTAACCCCAAATTTCGTCTCATAACCAAAAAGTTGAACGCAAAACCCTACAAATTTTGTCTCAAAGTGATACTAGTTCGACACAAAAGTTGAAAAAGTCATATTCAAAGTTCAAAAGATTGTCAAAAACAAAATCCAAACTCAAAATAGTTAGACACGAAAGTCATAAATGTTATATGCAAAGTCCAAAATTTTCTCAAAAAGACAACCCAAACTCAGAATATTTAGACACAAAAGACCAAATAGTTACATTCAAAGTCCAAAAGTTTGTCAAAAAGACAACCTTAACTCAAAATAGTTAGACACAAAGCACAACAATTTATATGCAAACTCCAAAAAGTTACTCCAAAAGACAACTAATATAACAACAAGCCCTAAAATTTCGTCTCATAACCAAAAAGTTGAACTCAAAACCCTAAAAAGTGTCCACTTATCAACCAAAGTCTTTAATACAGCTGAGAAAACCCTAATAAATAATTACAATTTACTAAAAATGTTGCACTTGATGATAGTTGCGACTGTGTCTAAATCATTATTGAAAATATTCATAGAGCTCTAGTAAAAGCCAAACACACTAAAACACCACATTGAAAGAATGAACTTAAAGTTCACGCCCCTGTCACAACTCTGCTAAGAAAAGTACTGCAAAGCATGAAAGTTATGTCCCCTGCTATAACTCTACTAAACGAAAGTATTACCAAACACGTAGGTTACACTCCTACCATAACCCACTAAGAAAAACAAGATTTTGCTTAAAATACCACATTTATGATTGTTACGCCCCTTGTCCTTTTATGAGGGGCCGCCCATGAAACTATTAGAAATAGTAAATTTAACCTAGTGGCATACCCCAGATGTTATATTAGACATCCCCATAGCAAAAAAGTGTACTTAAAACTCACTTTTATGGTGGTTACCCCCAGACCCATTTTTGAGGGCTACGCCCATGAAACTGTTAAAAATAGTAAATTTAACAGCTAGACATACCCCAAACTTTATATTAAGCATCCCCGTAGCAAGAATTTACATAAAAATCACTTTTGAAATTACTACCCCAGTACCCATTTTTGGCGGTTACGCCCATGAAACTGTTAAAAATAGTAAATTTAACATCTAGACATACCCCAAACTTTATATTAAGCATCCCCATAGCAAAATTTTACTAAAAAACCACTTTTATGAGTGTTGCCCCCTTGCTCATTTTTGGCGGTTACGCCCATGAAACTCTTAGAAATAGTAAATTTAACCTCTAGACATACCCCAAACTTTATATTAAGCATCCCCATATCAAGAATTTACATAAAAATCACTTTTGAAATTACTACCCCGGTACCCATTTTTGGCGGTTACGCCCATGAAATCGATAAAAAAAATTGCAAATTTAACACCTAGACATACCCCAAACTTTATAATAAACATCCCCGTATCAAGAATTTCCATAAAAACAACTTTTGAAATTACTACCCCGGTACCCATTTTTGGCGGTTACGCCCATGAAACTGTTAAAAATAGTCAATTTAACATCTAGACATACCCCAAACTTTATATTAAGCATCTCCGTATCAAGAATTTACATAAAAACAACTTTTGAAATTACTACCCCTGTACCCATTTTTGGCGGTTACGCCCATGAAACTGTTAAAAATAGTCAATTTAACATCTAGACATACCCCAAACTTTATATTAAACATCTCCGTATCAAGAATTTACATAAAAATAACTTTTGAAATTACTACCCCTGTACCCATTTTTGGCGGTTACGCCCATGAAACTGTTAAAAATTGAAATTTAACATCTAGACATACTCCAAACTTTATATTAAGCATCCCCGTATCAAGAATTTACATAAAAACAACTTTTGAAATTACTACCCCCATACCCATTTTTGGCGGTTACGCCCATGAAATCGATAAAAAATTGAAATTTAACACCTAGACATACCCCAAACTTTATAATAAACATCCCCGTATCAAGAATTTCCATAAAAACTACTTTTGAAATTACTACCTCTGTACCCATTTTTGGCGGTTACGCCCATGAAACTGTTAAAAATAGTCAATTTAACATCTAGACATACCCCAAACTTTATATTAAGCATCTCCGTATCAAGAATTTACATAAAAACAACTTTTGAAATTACTACCCCTGTACCCATTTTTGGCGGTAACGCCCATGAAATCGATAAAAAATTGAAATTTAACCTATTGGTATACCTCAAACATAATATTTGACACGCCCATGTATCAAATTTGCCTGAAAAATCAATCAAAAATAAGTAGTATATATCTAGTGATAGGACCGTGGAAAGTTCTTCCAGCCGCACATAATTCCTTATATAAATAGTCTACCCGTACATGGAAGCACATGTGACAGGGGCGTGAACTTTAAGTTCATTCTTTCAATGTGGTGTTTTAGTGTGTTTGGCTTTTACTAGAGCTCTATGAATATTTTCAATAATGATTTAGACACAGTCGCAACTATCATCAAGTGCAACATTTTTAGTAAATTGTAATTATTTATTAGGGTTTTCTCAGCTGTATTAAAGACTTTGGTTGATAAGTGGACACTTTTTAGGGTTTTGAGTTCAACTTTTTGGTTATGAGACGAAATTTTAGGGCTTGTTGTTATATTAGTTGTCTTTTGGAGTAACTTTTTGGAGTTTGCATATAAATTGTTGGGCTTTGTGTCTAACTATTTTGAGTTAAGGTTGTCTTTTTGACAAACTTTTGGACTTTGAATGTAACTATTTGGTCTTTTGTGTCTAAATATTCTGAGTTTGGTTTGTCTTTTTGAGAAAATTTTGGACTTTGCATATAACATTTATGACTTTCGTGTCTAACTATTTTGAGTTTGGGTTTTGTTTTTGACAATCTTTTGAACTTTGAATATGACTTTTTCAACTTTTGTGTCGAACTAGTATCACTTTGAGACAAAATTTGTAGGGTTTTGCGTTCAACTTTTTGGTTATGAGACGAAATTTGGGGTTAAGTGTTACATTAGTTGTCTTTTAGAGTAACTTTTTGGACTTTGCCTATAAATTGTTGGGTTTTGTGTCTAACTATTCTGAGTTTGGGTTGTCTTTTTGACAAAGTTTTGGACTTTGTATATAACATTTACGACTTTTGTGTCGAACTAGTATCACTTTGGGACTAAATTTTTAGGGTTTTGAGTTCAACTGTTTGGTTATGAGACGAAATTTTGGGGTTAAGTGTTACATTAGTTGTCTTTTGGAGTAACTTTTTGGACTTTGCATATACATTTTTGAGCTTTGCATCTAACTATTTTGAGTTTGGGTTGTCTTTTTAACAAACTTTTGGATTTGAATATAACATTTACGACTTTCGTGTCTAACAATTACGACTTTGGGACTAAATTTGTAGAGTTCGTGTTCAACTTTGTGCATATGAGCCGAAATTTTGGGATTAAGAGTTACATTAGTTGTCTTTTGGAGTAACTTTTTGGACTTTGCCTATAAATTGTTGGGTTTTGTGTCTAACTATTTTGAGTTTGGGTTGTCTTTTTGACAAACTTTTAGACTTTGTATATAACATTTACGACTTTTGTGTCGAACTAGTATCACTTTGGGACTAAATTTTTAGGGTTTTGAGTTCAACTTTTTGGTTATGAGACGAAATTTTGGGGTTAAGTGTTATATTAGTTGTCTTTTGGAGTAACTTTTTGGACTTTGCATATACATTTTTGAGCTTTGCATCTAACTATTTTGAGTTTGGGTTGTCTTTTTGACAAACTTTTGGACTTTGCATATAACATTTACGACTTTCGTGTCTAACAATTACAACTTTGGGCCTAAATTTGTAGAGTTTGTGTTCAACTTTGTGAGTATGAATCAAAATTTTAGGGTTTGGAACTAAGTTTTCTTACCTGAAATGATCATCTTTACTGTTGTCTGTCATTCGTTGAAGTGATAAAGATATGGAACTCCAAAGTCTAAGAGCTGAAGCAATCACCTTTAATGATGTATGTCGTTCGTTGAAGTGGGAAACATTGGTATTAAAGCCTTCAGCGGTCAAAATGAGGTCATAGAACTCTTCTGGAATTGCCTCAGGGGTCAAAACGAGTTCAAGTAACCCACCACCCCGCATTTTTCCCCCACTGCTGACCCGACAGCCACTACCTACGCTTGGGCTAACGCGCTTTTCTGATTGGTTAATCCACCTGTCAGCCATTTCTTCGCCCCGCCTCCTATGTTAATACTCTTTTCTGATTGGTTAATCCCGATATCAAGCGATGTTGGCATAGTCACTCGCTGATTGGCTAATTTATTCATTTCTTACCAGGTTATATTTAAACTAGACGGCGTTATAAGTTTGGTTGATTCAAGGAAAGTTACTGTTCACACTAGCGGATTTTTGCACAGTAAGTTGGCTTGTTTTCTCTTAAAGTATGTTAAGGCTTATCGATAACAGGTTATATTCGGTGTAGATGATTGAGACTATATTTTACGCTGTAAGTTTGAATGTTTTCTCTTAAAGTATGGTAAGACTTAACGATAACACGTTATTCAACTGTATTGATGTAAAGTAGTTAAGATAAGTAATGTTGAATGTAATGTTCCTTCATTTTTCTTATTGGTTGATTAAAGTATGATATACCAGACAACCGCCATACACCCCACATACCACACTAGATGACCTCCATACACCCCTCACGACACAGTAGACGACCTCCATACACCCCTCACGACACAGTAGACGACCTCCATACACCCCTCACGACACACTAAACGCCCTCTATACACCCAATATGACACACTAAACGACATACATACACCCATCATGACACACTAGACGCCCTCTATACACCCAATATGACACACTAGACGACCCCTATACAACCATCATGACACACTAAACGCCCTCTATACACCCAATATGACACACTAGACGACCTCCGTACACCCATCACGACATACTAGCCGACCTCCATTGACCCATCACGGCACACTAGACGACCCCTATACAACCATCATGACACACTAGACGACCCCTATACAACCATCATGACACACTAAACGCCCTCTATACACCCAATATGACACACTAGACGACCTCCGTACACCCATCACGGCACACTAGACGACCCCTATACAACCATCATGACACACTAGACGACCCCTATACAACCATCATGACACACTAAACGCCCTCTATACACCCAATATGACACACTAGACGACCTCCGTACACCCATCACGACATACTAGCCGACCTCCATTGACCCATCACGGCACACTAGACGACCCCTATACAGCCCTTATTACACACTAGGCGACCTCCATACACCCATCGCTGCGATGAACATACTAGCAAGACAGACTGTATAAACTGTAAGGGTGTTAAAGCATACACCAAACGAACGCCCGGGCTTTTTAAACTAGAGTACGAAGGGACAGCTCTTGTTAGCTTATGTAGTAAGACGTACCATTGTAGTGGGGATTACGATAAAATCAGTTGTAAAGGGCTAAGCAAGCAACACAACAAATTAGATAAAGATATGTTTTAGAGGTTCTCGCCACGCAAAAGGCTAAGGGTGGGAAAAATGTAGGTTTCAAAGTCTTGAATAATTCCATATTTTCCTATAGTCAAACAAGAAATGCTCTTTCCTATTTCTATATAAAAAGAAAGGTAGCTGCTGATAACGTCTCGACAACGCCTCTAGATATTTAACTCTTTACACTACCACTTAAGACTACCCAGCTATCTCTAACAGTTTCACCCCTTATGATTCATCGATGCCACATAGCTAAGCAGACACCCAACTACCTATCTATAAATAAATGTTATACTTGTACAATATATTTACTCAATGTACTGAATATTTTTGTAATGTTATATTATATCCACTGTATGTTATGCGCCTATTGAGATAATAAAAGAATAAAATATATCTTTTGTCTTTTGTTTTATATTGAACGTTTTTCATTGATGTTGTATAATCTACTAACCTATCACTAACGATCAAGTACATCAAGAACTCCAAAGCCAGGACACACCAGACATAAACAGGTCACTTCCGGTGTCACTGGGACTAGAGGTCAACATCCTGACACGCAATGGCATGGTTAACTCCCCCTGCACCTACGGTACATTAGGTGCGCCGCGCACCTACTATATATCTTTGTTAATTTACGGGTCAAATGCGACTTAGTTGGACCCTTGTATACTACTCACGTAGTTAGTTCCCAACACTTGTGAAGCTTGTAGTTAGTTCCGAACACTTGCGGAGCACGTAGTTAGTTCCCAACACATGTGCAGCACGTAGTTAGTTCCCAACACTTGTGGAGCTTGTAGTTAGTTCCCAACACTTGTGGGGTTTGATGTTACTTCCAACACTTGTGGGGCTTGTTGTTAGTTCCCATTACTTGCAGAACTTGTTTTTTCCCAGAACCTGTGGAGTATGTTGGTAGTTCACTGCACTTGTGGAGTTTGTAGTTAGTTCCCAGCACTTGTGGAGCATGTTGTCTGTTCCCAGCACTTGTGGAGCATGTTGTTAGCTCCCAGCGCTTGTGGAGCTTGTTGTTAGTTCCCAGCACTTGTGGAGCATGTTGTCTGTTCCCAGCACTTGTGGAGCTTGTTGATAGTTCCCAGCACTTGTGGAGCTTGTTGTCTGTTCCCAGCGCTTGTGGAGCTTGTTTTTAGTTCCCAGCACGTGCGGAGCATGTTGTCTGTTCCCAGCACTTGTGGAGAATGTTGTTAGCTCCCAGCGCTTGTGGAGCTTGTTGTTAGTTCCCATCACTTTTAGAACTTGTTTTTAGTTCCCAGCACTTTGTGGTGCTTGTTGTTAGTTCCTAGCACTTGTGGAGCTTGCACTCAGTTCCCAGCACTTGTGGAGCTTGTAAGTTCCCAGCACTTGTGCAGCTTACTGTTTGTTCCCAGCATTTGTGGAGCTTGTTGTTAGTTCCTAGCATTTGTGGAGCGTGTTGTTAGTCCCTAGCACTTATGGAACTTGTTGTTAGTTCCTAGCACTTGTGGAGCTTGATATTAGTTAACAGCACTTGTGGAGTTTGTTGTTAATTCCCAACACTTGTGGAGCTTGTTGTTAGACCCTAGCATTTGTGGAGCTTGTTGTTAGTTCCCAGCACTTGTGGAGCTTGTTATTAGTTCACAGCACTTGTGGAGTTTGTTATTAATTCCCAACACTTGTTGAGCTTGTTGTCAGTTCCCATCACTTGTCGAGTTTGTTGTTAGTTCCCAACACTTGTGGATCTTGTAGTTAGTTCCCAGCACTTGTGGACCGTGTAATTAGTTCCCAGCACTTGTGGAGCTTGTTATTAGTTCCCAGCACTTGTGGAGCTTGTCATTAGTTCCCAGCTGTTGTGGAGCTTGTTATTAATTCCCAGCACTTATGGAGCTTGTTTTTAGTTCCCAGCACTTGTGGAGCATGTTATTAGTTAACATCACTTGTGGAGTTTGTTGTTAGTTCCCAGCTCTTGTGGAGCTTGCTGTTAGTTCCCAGCACTTGTGGAGCTTGTTATTAGTTCCCAGCACTTGTGGAGCTTGTTATTAGTTCCCAGCACTTGTGGAGCCTGTTATTAGTTCCCAGCACTTGTGGAGCTTGTTATTAGTTCCCTGAACATTTGGATTTTGTTATTAGTTCCCAGCACTTGTGGAGTTTGTTATTAGTTCCCAGAAAATTTGGAGCTTGTTTGTTCCCAGAACTTGTGGAGCTTGTTATTAGTTCCCAGCACTTGTGGAGTTTGTTGTTAGCTCCCAGCACTTGTGGAGCTTGTTGTTAGTTCCCAGCACTTGTGGAGCTTATTATTAGTTCCCAGCACTTGTGGATCTTGTTATTAGTTCCCAGTACTTGTGGAGCTTGTTATTAGTTCCCATCACTTATGGAGCTTGTTATTAGTTCCCAGCACTATTGGAGCTTGTTATTAGTTCCCAGCTCTTGTGGGGCTTGTTATTAGTTCCCAGCACTTGTGGAGCTTGTTATTTGTTTCCAGCACTTGTGGAGCTTGTTATTAGTTCCCAGCACTTGTGGAGCTTGTTATTAGTTCCCAGCACTTGTGGAGCTTGTTATTAGTTCCCAGAACATTTGGAGCTTGTTTGTTCCCAGCACTTGTGGAATTTGTTGTTTACTTCCCAGAACAAAATCTCCGGTACCCATTTTTTAATGGTTGGGTGAATCATAGATCATTGTTGACAAGGCCATATATAAAGATTGTTTACTATTCTCATTTACTTGTTTACATAAAAATAACGTGTACACAATGACCTCATTGTTTAAACAGGCTATTTACACGCGCACGTTTACGTTTTAATCGCGTTTCTTGTAAATAATTAAATATTTCTGTCCCAGGAAAAGCAAAAGTGTTAATCCGATTATTGAAGAGGCATTAATCTATTTAAATGCTTCTTGCAGACAAATAGATTACGCCAGAAAAATAAAGTATTCGGGCTGTGTCAGAAAATAGAACCACTCACACATAATATATAAGTGTTTAGACAAAGTGAGGTGTTATAGATTCCTGATATTGTATTTCTCTCTCTCTTCCTTTCTTTCTTTCTTTCTTATTTCCTTTCAGCCTTCTTTCTTCTTTCTTTTTTCATTCTTTCTTTCTTTCTTTCTTACTTTCTTCCTTTTTTCGTTTTTTTCATTCATCCTTATTTTCTTTCTTACTTACTTCGTTCGTTCTTTCTTTCTTTCTTACTTGTTTCCATCCATCCGTCTACCCATCCATTCTGTCCCTTCCCTCCCCTCTCCCCGCCTCCTCTTCTGTCCCCTTCCTTTTCTTTCTTTCCATCTGTTGCTGCCTTGAAGCATCGCAATAGAAAGAATGAAAGCTTAATACACATACATTTTTTTCGTATATAAAGTGACCTTTTTTATTATAATATCGGAAATGTATCAGTAGTTACCACGTTTCACTTATTCTTAAAATTGGAATGTTATGGGGAGTGGTTGCATTTTGTAATATTACACACAAAACGTAATATTTTTAGTTCACGTAAATATATATTTACCAGTGATATTGCAGTACTTAATACTTGTAACGGAAAGATCGTGGTTTGGTGAATCTTTGAGTTTGCTGCCATACTATTTAATTTTTAAGCACAATTTTATTTTTCTTATATACAGCTGATTGTAGCTGGACTGGAAGGAGTATATATTACAGTTGTATTGATAACAGCAACACATCGCAACTACGACTACTTTACGCCCTTTTGAAGGCGGATGCACCATCAAGGGCGTTCTTCTTGAGAATGCATGGAAAAAGACCAAGAGGAATACCCAGAAGAAGATGGATAGATGCAGTGACAGAGACATGTAACAACAAAGGAAAATCACTAATTCAGACAGTTCGAGCAGCTCAAGAACGACAAATGATATAAACCACGACACCTTTTAGGTATCAGTAAAAAGAGAAAAGAAGAAGATGGATAGATGCAGTGACAGAGACATGTAACAACAAAGGAAAATCACTAATTCAGACAGTTCGAGCAGCTCAAGAACGACAAATGATATAAACCACGACACCTTTTAGGTATCAGTAAAAAGAGAAAAGAAGAAGATGGATAGATGCAGTGACAGAGACATGTAACAACAAAGGAAAATCACTAATTCAGACAGTTCGAGCAGCTCAAGAACGACAAATGATATAAACCACGACACCTTTTAGGTATCAGTAAAAAGAGAAAAGAAGAAGATGGATAGATGCAGTGACAGAGACATGTAACAACAAAGGAAAATCACTCATTCAGACAGTTCGAGCAGCTCAAGAACGACAAATGATATAAACCACGACACCTTTTAGGTATCAGTGAAAAGAGAAAAGAAGAAGATGGATAGATGCAGTGATAGAGACATGTAACAACAAAGGAAAATCACTAATTCAGACAGTTCGAGCAGCTCAAGAACAACACATGATATAAACCACGACACCTTTTAGGTATCAGTGAAAAGAGAAAAGAAGAAGATGGACAGATGCAGTGATAGAGACATGTAACAACAAAGGAAAATCACTAATTCAGACAGTTCGAGCAGCTCAAGAACGACACATGATATAAACCACGACACGTTTTAGATATCAGTGAAAAGAGAAAAGAAGAAGGAGAAAGGTGGATGATGTTGAGGACAATCAATGTCCTTTAGTTGTCATCGGGTACACGTCAGAAAGAATGAAGATGCCAGTCTTTAGTCTTCATTTCGAACTGACGTCATTGCGTTGCCTTATCCGCTCAGTCGGCCGTTTCAGCAATCATCAAAGTGATGGTCTACTGATTGCACCTGTCCTGCAATGATTGAACGTGATGGTCTACTGATTGCACCTGTCCTGCAATGATTGAACATGTTACGTTTTTTTTTTTCGGATGTGAATGATTGTCCTGCTTTCGCGTTTCGTGGCGCTGTATTCGATCATTCCTCTGACATGCGAGCTGTCCGCACTTACATTTGTGGCGATTAAAATTCCGGACGCCCATTGATTGAAAATAATAACCATGAGAGAGAATGTGTACATACAAGAAAAAATCTCCATATCAGGACAGGGAAAAAAACATAATTAAACAAAAAAATAAGTTTATAAATAGGCAACAGATGAAATGATAGACACATGCATCAAATGAAAGATAATAATTAACAGTTGTTAAGAATAATCTGTAAATCAGCATCTAAAGAAGGTATATAATAATAATATACTGATAATAATATAATATAATAATATACTGATAATAATATAATAATAATATAATAATAATATACTGACAATAATATAATAATATAATAATATAATAATATAATAATATAATAATAATATAATAATAATATAATAATATAATAATAATAATAATATTAAAATAAATATAAATATCTGGGAACAATGTTAACCTCAGACGAGACGGAAGATGTACAAGAGAGGGGAAATGATGTACAACAGAGGGGAGATGTACAACAGAGGGGAGATGTACAACAGAGGGGAGATGTACAACAGAGGGGAGATGTACAACAGAGGGGAGATGATGTACAACAGAGGGGAGATGATGTACAACAGAGGGGATATGTACAACAGACGGGAGATGTACAACAGAGGGGAGATGATGTACAACAGAGGGGAGATGATGTACAACAGAGGGGAGATGATGTACAACAGAGGGGAGATGTACAACAGAGTGGAGATGTACAACAGAGGGGAGATGTACAACAGAGGGGAGATGTACAACAGAGGAGAGATGTACAACAGAGGGGAGATGTACAACAGAGGGGAGATGCAGAATGACTCAGGTAAAAGTAGCTTTCCAGAAATTGAGGAAGATACTTTGTAATCCATTTTTGACAATAGAAACAAAAAAAAAATAATTCTTAAATTCTATGTAGAGCCAGTCTTAAGATAAGGATGTGAATCATGGACAATAGGACAACAAAAAAGAAGATCACTGGCGGTTGTAGAAATGAGGTTTACAGACGAATGTTGAAAATACTATGGACAGCTAAGAAGAGTAATGAAAATTCTAAAAGAGGCCAAAGCAAACAGAGAGCTAATATACAACATTAAGAAGAAACAATCATAATTTGTTGGTCATGTAATGAGAAGGAAACAACTGGGAAAATTGAAGGACGAAGAGATAGAAGGAAACAAAAAGAAAAGATAACAGACAGCATAAGAGAATGGATTGGAAGAATGTCAACAGAAAAGATAAATAACTGTCGAGATCGAAAGTTGTGGAGATACTAGATCACCTACGCCAGCAGGTATGATACTTGATGATAATGAAAGAAGATAGTTACCAGACATAATCATGATTACTGAATTTGAGAGCCAGTCTGAGTAATCTCTGACCAACACGACTATACATCACATTATTAAATCAACACCTTGATTTCCTGTTAATGAATCTGATTTCCTAACTTAATGTTGTAAAACACATCACAACAAATCTTGGGCGTAAAATAACGACTTCCCAGTGATTGTGTTCCAACCAGTGGCATGGGAGTGTAAAAACATTCAATATTCTTAAATCCACAGTAGTAGACGCAAACGTTAAATTTAACAAAATCGAAACTCTATTTCCATCCCTTAAACTTCAATCCTCAGAAAAACTCAACTTGTATTCCCAACTGTCTCATTAATCATGACTTCAATTTACAGTCAGAGTACCCCAACTCATTTTATTCATGAATCGAAATCACTTCGAATCCATCAAGGTCGAAACAGATTCCTGAATTCATGATCAACCGGTCAAGTAACAGTATAAAAAAAACCCCCGCGATCACTGTTATTAAAAGATTGTGCTATATTTGAAGATGGAAATAGCTTTGGAGATCTCTCGAGTCTTTAAAGAAAGCTGTCTAAAAATATGTGATATATGTGTTCTTTCATAGAAAATTTGTAGTTCTGAATACTGGACAGCAAAAGAGAATACATCAGGACTAACATATTAAATGGAATTAACTCAAGCTCCAATTCTTATACGTCATCCTCTTATTCCTCCTGTTCCAATCATTCTAGGTTCCCATCTATCTCCCCTATTGTTCAATTCTTCGATGTTTCCTCCTCATCCCCTAAGTTCCAATTCTTCTATGTTTCCTCTATCTCCCTTAATTTCCAAGTCCTCTGTTTTCTCTCCTTCCCCTAATTTCCAATTCGTCTACGTTTGCTCTTCCTATCCCATATATAATTTTTCTATGTTTGCTCTTCCTATACCATTTCCAATTCTTCTATGTTTGCTCTTCCTATCCCATTTCCAATTCTTCTATGTTTGCTCTTCCTATACCATTTCCAATTCTTCTATGTTTGCTCTTCCTATCCCATATATAATTCTTCTATGTTTGCTCTTCCTATACCATTTCCAATTCTTCTATGTTTGCTCTTCCAATCCCATTTCCAATTCTTCTATGTTTGCTCTTCCTATCCCATTTCCAATTCTTCTATGTTTGCTCTTCCTATCCCATTTCCAAATCTTCGATGTTTGCTCTTCCTATTCCATTTCCAATTCTTCTATGTTTGCTCTTCCTATCCCATTTCCAATTCTTCTATGTTTGCTTTTCCTATCCCATTTCCAATTCTTCTATGTTTGCTCTTCCTATCCCATTTCCAAATATTCGATGTTTGCTCTTCATATCCCATTTCCAAATCTTCGATGTTTGCTCTTCCTATTCCATTTCCAATTCTTCTATGTTTGCTCTTCCTATCCCATTTCCAATTCTTCTATGTTTGCTCTTCCTATCCCATTTCCAATTCTTCTATGTTTGCTCTTCCTATCCCATTTCCAAATCTTCTATGTTTGCTCTTCCTATCCCATTTCCAAATCTTCGATGTTTGCTCGTCTTATCCCATTTCCAATTCTTCTATGTTTGCTCTTCCTATCCCATTTCCAAATCTTCGATGTTTGCTCTTCCTATCCCATTTCCAAATCTTCGATGTTTGCCCTTCCTATCCCATTTCCAAATCTTCGATGTTTGCTCTTCCTATCCCTTTCCCAATTCTTCTATGTTTGCTCTTCCTATCCCTTTTCCAATTTATTCTGTTTGCTCTTCCTATCCCTTTCCCAATTATTCTATGTTTGCTCTTCCTATCCCATTTCCAAATCTTCGATGTTTGCTCTTCCTATCCCTTTTCCAAATCTTCGATGTTTGCTCTTCCTATCCCATTTCCAATTCTTCTATGTTTGCTCTTCCTATCCCATTTCCAATTCTTCTATGTTTGCTCTTCCTATCCCATTTCCAATTCTTCTATGTTTGCTCTTCCTATCCCATTTCCAATTCTTCTATGTATTTCTCTTCCAGTTCTAATTCCTCTACTCCGCCCTCCTCCTCTCTACAAACCAGTGTCGTGTGGAACACAACAAACATGAATGAAATATCTACAAACATGCTGGTTATACTCGCTACCCTACTGATCAAGAGGGTTACATTATACTTTGGACAAATCAAACATTGTAATTAGACTTAACCGTCTTTTATCCATCCACTCTCTGTTAATTTTCTCATGAAAAATAGGGATGTCTGTATATATTCCGACCAAACAATTAATAATTATAAAGATGATTATTGTATTAAGCTAGTATGCGAACTAACAGTAACTAATACATAACAATGACGATGATTATTGTAATATCATCATCTTCATCATCAAGTACCGTGCCTGCTGACGTAGGTGATCATGTCTCTCCACAACTTTTGATCTCGACAGTTATTTATCATCTCTCTGTTGTTGACCTTCTGCCAAGCCATTCTCTTAAGCTGTCTGGTATCTTTTCTCTTTGCTTCCCTCTATCTCTTCGTCCACTCATTTTTCCCAGTTGTAACAATATATTCCAGTTGTTCTCTTCTCATTACATGGCCAAAAAATTATGATTGTTTCTTCCTAATATTGGAAATTAGCTTTCCTTTTCTTTGGCCTCTTTCAGAACGTTTTCATTACTCTTCTGAGCTGTCCATGGTATTCTCAAAAGTCTTCTGTTGCAATATAAGAGAACCAGTTTCATTGCAGTCAGGAGTTTCTCATATCCGCTCCACCTTACACAATTTTCCAAAAATGCATCTGTAAATTAAGTTGACAATGTCGCTTCGTGCACGTCCTACTCGACTGCACAGGCGACATTTCCAAAACTCCTAAGTCGTACTCTTACTACATACGCGGCTGATAAAAATGGGTCAATTTTGTTTCTCTCCTGACCTTGATGGCCTTGGCATATATGAGGAGCAAAATCAACTAATACATAACTATAGCGATGATCATTGTAATATTTGAGTACTGACACATAAAGCTACATACATATAGCGAAGATCATTGTAATATATGAGTACTGACACATAAAGCTACATACAAATGGCAATAATCATTGTAATATATGAATACTGACAAGTAAAAATACATATATATATATATATATATATATATATAGCGAAGATCATTGTAATATATGAGTACTGACACCAAAATTTACATACATATAGCGAAGATCATTGTAATATATAAGTACTGATAAGTAAAAATACATAAATATAGCGATGATCATTGTAATATATGAGTACTGACACATACAACTACAAACATATGGCGATGATCATTGTAATATATGAGTACTGACACATACAACTACAAACATATGGCGATGATCATTGTAATATATGAGTACTGACACATACAACTACAAACATATGGCAATGATCATTGTAATATATGAGTACTGACACATACAACTACAAACATATGGCGATGATCATTGTAATATATGAGTACTGACACATACAACTACAAACATAAGGCGAGGATCATTGTAATATATGAGTACTGACACATACAACTACAAACATATGACGATGATCATTGTAATATATGAGTACTGACACATACAACTACAAACATAAGGCGAGGATCATTGTAATATACGAGAGCTAACGCCAAACTCTCAGTAACCCAATGACAGTATCGACACTTTGCCGGTACCACATAAGACGGGACGGATACTTTTATCTGTTAGAATGCGTCTTGATCTGTTCAATTATTAATTTAAGGCGCGTGACATTAACAAAACAATACGTAACTTCCTGCCCAGCATCAAGGTGAGAGTTCTGGGCCTTTAATGAAAAATAGTTTGATTCCCCATTCTCTTTGATCCTCTATCGCGTTTTAAACTTGATTTCTGTCTAATTATTTGTGCTTTTCGGCTTCCAAAGTTGCTGCAGTTGCTGTATTTTATTGAAATTAGTGCGGACATTGTTAAGAAAAGTTATTACCAGTTTTAAACAGTTTGTTATTTTCCGAGTTATTTATTGTATGATCTTTATTACCAACGCTTTTCAACTCCAATGTTAGGTTAATTCTCGTATATTGTCGTGCAACATGGAGAACAACAAAATGATATTAATTATGAAAAATACAGACTTCATTGCTGGATGCTTACGAAGAATATGAGAATGGACATAGCGGGACAAAATCACTAAGAATTATGGGAATGTGCTAGACATACACAAGTGGATACAGACATAGACAATCGCTCTGTTCATGCCACTCATTGTGAAAACAACCAAAGTTTTACACGATAGGTCCATTTTTGGAATCCCCAAGAGAGAAGACAAAGTGGAAGGTCACCACGTTCTCGGAAAAGACAGGTGAAAGCAGAGATCCAGCGTTTGGGAAAGACTTAGAATTTTCCAAAATTAATGCGACCATTCGAGACAGGTTGGAAAGTGTTTGTTTGTTTTTTTTAAAGTGTTTAGACTTGTGTGTTTGTAGTTTGTTTGAAAGTGTTTGATGCCGATCTATGCTCCACAGGGAACTGAGATGTTGGAAAAGAAGAACAACGAACCCTGGTTCGAGGAGCAGATGCTGCAAAGAAAATCCTGGAAAAAATCCCATCATCATCTAGCTGCGTATCCTTCGCAGAACGTTGTTCTCATCACGGTCGGCCTGGATGAATCCCTCCCTAGCTAGATCCCCCACTTCTTCTATTGTTAATTTCAAGACCTCTTTAATGTCTTGAAAACCTCTTCTTCTTGGTTTGCCTCTGTCTTGGCTGCCTGAAATCATGCCGTCCATTGCAGCTTTTTTCCCACACCTTGTTTCTCCATTTTGATATTACCGTCATATTTTATTTTCCGCCGTAAGATGTTTCAGCCAATTCTTGTCACTATTCTTCAGATGTGTCGTCATTTCTCGTGTATATTACCCCACATATCTAAGAGAGATCTCTATAGTGCAATTGGTGCAGTTAAAATGTATTATCACATAAATTAAACGTAGAATAGATCATGCCAAAAAAGCATTTCAGAAAATAAAAAATGTCTTATGCAACAAGTTTACATTAATAGAAGTGAGAAAGAGAGTTCATCGATGCTATATAGCGCGAATTTTGACCTTTGGAAGCGAATCATGGAGAGTAAAGAAATAAATGAAAAGACGATTAGAGACCACAGAGATGGGGTTTCTCAGAAGAATGTTGAAAGTTCCCTGGAGAGCAAAAAAACAATAAGATCATTCTCAAAGAGCCCAACTCAAAAAGGGAGCTCCTAAAAATAATCAGAAAGAAATAATGGACATTTTTTCGGGCACATCATGAGAAAAGGAAAGTTGGAATACTTGGTTACAACTGGCAAAATAAAAGAAAGAGAGATCGCATACGACAAAGAGAAGAGAAAAGATACTACATAGCTTGGTGTCATG
This sequence comes from Megaustenia siamemsis, assembly GCA_032433765.1. Taxonomy (NCBI): domain Eukaryota; kingdom Metazoa; phylum Mollusca; class Gastropoda; order Stylommatophora; family Ariophantidae; genus Megaustenia; species Megaustenia siamemsis. Next base: position 17,589,787 of record JAVIAB010000046.1, read on the forward strand.
GCAAAGAAAACAGTCAACAAGAGAACTATACGATGCACTGTGGATAGAAGATTGTGGAAGGCCATGATCGCCCACGTCAACCGGTATGATGATGATGAAAGCGTGGTAACAGTATCGTAGAGTTCGTCCAAGAGTTGGAAAGTTGGTCACAAACCAGAAAAGGCAAACACATGTCTTTGGTCATGTTGCTTACTGTTGGCAGGTAAAGGGGTAGAAGGTGAAGTAAAGCTAAGTATAGGGAGGGCAGGCCCGATACAATTCGTGTAAACAACATATGTGATATATGACATACCACGATAGATACAAAACATAATGTGTTGTAACACGCTTGTTAAAAATAAAGGAAAAAGTAAAGAGCCCACCCGTTACACCAAGTGATGTATAGGAAATATGATGTTAGTGACCATAATTTGTGCAGACTTTCGGCAGATGAGTTTTGAAGTAATGTGGTCGGTATTACGTCCGTGCTTCACTTTCCGAGAAAAAAAATCAGGTAGCCATTTAAGGCTGGGTGAACGTGAAAGCCGTCGATTAGGATCGAACCCAACATCCTGTCCTTTGTAGTTAAGTTCACTAACCACTGAGCTATCGCGGCTACCTAACCCGCTTGTACTGTTGCGAAGTATGATTGTGAGATGTAAAGGTTATCCTGAAACATACAATGAGAGAGAGAAGTAAGATTCTGAGATGTAAATGTTATCCTGAAACATACAATGAGAGAGAGAAGTATGATTGTGAGATGTAAAGGTTATCCTGAAACATACAATGAGAGAGAGAAGTATGATTGTGAGATGTAAAGGTTGTCCTGAAACATACAATGAGAGAGAGAAGTTTGATTGTGAGATGTAAAGGTTATCCTGAAACATACAATGAGAGAGAGAGAAGTATGATTGTGAGATGTAAAGGTTATCCTGGAACATACAATGAGAGAGAGAAGTTTGATTGTGAGATGTAAAGGTTGTCCTGAAACATACAATGAGAGAGAGAAGTTTGATTGTGAGATGTAAAGGTTGTCCTGAAACATACAATGAGAGAGAGAAGTTTGATTGTGAGATGTAAAGGTTGTCCTGAAACATACAATGAGAGAGAGAAGTTTGATTGTGAGATGTAAAGGTTGTCCTGAAACATACAATGAGAGAGAGAAGTTTGATTGTGAGATGTAAAGGTTATCCTGAAACATACAATGAGAGAGAGAGAAGTATGATTGTGAGATGTAAAGGTTATCCTGGAACATACAATGAGAGAGAGAGAAGTATGATTGTGAGATGTAAAGGTTATCCTGAAACATACAATGAGAGAGATATGTAAAGGTAAAGGTAAAGTACGAGACTTGAACCGGCGTCTTAGCACGCGAGTTTCCACCCATATGTGCTCGGCCGCCTATCCAGAAATGTTCGGAGATTTCTGTATAGTGTCGCCTCAAGCATCTAAACTCAGATGCGAGGCAACATTCCTCACCTTCCCAGGGTAATACCCTGGTACCCATTTCTGCCAACGGCTGGGTCGACCGTGGGGTTTTTTTTTTTTCCAACCACGAGTACAACTCACACTGCTCCCAGCGGGAATCGAACACGGGTTGTCCGAACGTCTGTAGTCAAGTCAGGTGGTTTTCCCACGTATCATCTCTCAAAATTCACAAAATCGACTATCCAGGACGCCCCATCGTGTCTGCGTGTGCATGCCCGACTGAACACATATCTGACTATCTAGACAGTGTCTTCCAGCCCATGGTTGCCAGTCTTCCTTCATATGTCAAGGACACTAACCATGCACTTAATATCTTCTCTTCTATCTCTCTCTCCCATGGTCGCTCATACCGACTTTTTACCCTTGATGTTTGCTCCCTCTACACCTCTATTCCTCACTCCGACGGCCTCTTAGCTCTACGTTTCTTTCTTGACCAGAGACAACACCCCTCTGTGGATACTGCCACTCTTCTCCGCCTTACTGAGCTTGTACTCAACCTTAATACCTTTGAGTTCAATGGTGACTTCTATGATCAGGTTAGTGGAGTAGCCATGGGCACCAAGATGGGCCCTAGCTATGCTTGCCTGTTTATGGGCTACCTTGAGTACCAATTTCTCAATTCATATCAAGGTCCCCTTCCCATCATATACCTTCGGTACATTGATGACTGCTTCGGACTTACCGATCTACCTGAGGATGACCTCTCCAGGTTTATCGACCACATTAGTGGCTATCACAAAGCTATCAAGTTCACATCTTGTACATCCACTTCCTCTGTCACCTTCCTAGATCTTATCGTTTCTTTGGGTACTTCTGGCCTCCATACTTCGATTTTCTATAAATCCATAGACGCCCATTGCTATCTTCTCTACACTTCATCCCATTCACCTTCTTGTCGTGATTCTATTCCGTTCTCTCAGTTATTGCGTCTCCGTCGCATCTGCCAGGATGACCAAGATTTCCTCCTACAGGCTCACCTCATGTTAGGTTTCTTCAGCCGCCGGCTTTATCCAGACTCGATCCTCCAGTCTGCCCTCCAGCGGGTCCTCCTTATCTCCCGTCCCGAGGCACTCACCCCTTCCAACCGCCCCCCTTCTGAGAGAACTATACTCACCCTCACATATCATCCCCACAACTTAGCTGCTGTGAGGATACTCAACCGCTACCGTTCCATTCTCCTCTCTGATCCCACTACCCGTCTACTTTTTAGTGATCCCCCGATGATCGCCTTTAAGCGCGACAGGAATTTGAGAGATATTTTGGTTAGGAGCCATCTCCCTTGCTCCCACCCTCAACACTTCGGTACGGCCCCTTGTGGTCGAAACTGTATTACCTGTGCCTATGTGCTCCCTGCTGACTCGGTTTTGTTCCCTAATGGACGGTTCGAGATCAAGCATAGCTTCACATGTGTGTCCCGCAACATCATTTATGCCATCATATGCCAACGATGCCATATGACCTATATTGGTGAGTCTGGAAGAAGATTAGCGGAAAGATTTTGTGAACATCTACGTGATGTCCAACAAAATACTGGTACTCCGGTATCTTCCCACTTCAACTCCCCTGATCACAAGGGCAAAGACGACATCCGTGTCACTGGTATTGTCCTTTGTCACTCTGGCGACCGCAGCCGCTATACTTTGGAAAATCGCCTTATAGTCCAGTATGGTTCGCTGACCCCGAGAGGTATGAATGTATCACACTCATACGCATAGTTTCTTTTTGCTTGCTCCTTCCCTTTTGCATAGCCTTCTCTACTACACATATTTGGGTTCTTTGGTCTACTTACTATGCCATACTTTTTATAGTTCTTCTCCTCTAGTCCCTTATGAGACACTTCGGTTTTCTCCTCTATAAAAAAATTTTTTTTTCTGTGCTTCTTACCCCTCATTTATTTTTACTGTACCCCACTCTCAGACATCTCACTCTTAGCGTCTTTTTACACCTGTCAGACTACTATTCGATTCTTTCTCCTTTGTGTTTGCACACTGACCCTTGTGTTTACTCCTCTGGTTCTGTTTACATTTACGCACTTTTTCGCACGATTTTCGACGTTCACGACAGCCGCACTTGGTTACGATTTTATTTTGGATTTGACAGGATAGTTTTACTTTTTGTTGTTGTTTTCTTTAACACATTTCGATTGTTTTTGTTTTGGTTGTTTCGTTATTAATTTGTGTGTGTGTGTTTTTATTGTTTGTTCCTGATGAAGGCCTATTGAGCCGAAACGTTGTTTAGTCTGTGTCGTCCACTTGTCACGTAAAGCTTCTTACATACCTTTTTTTATTTTTTAATTTTTCCTCATATTCAGCTTTACTGCAGCTTCGCATTTTTATGCCTTAACCCTTTACTAGTACAATACAGCTGCTACTTAATGTTTGTATTTCGTCCTTAGTGTTTACTTTAGTATTTATATCTTAGTTTTATCCTTTTACTTGACTGCCATTTTGATCATCCTTTAGTTTTTGTACGTTTGCCACCTATTACGTTGTTATCATTGTTGTGATCACCATCATCACTCATACCTTATTTTAGTTTTAGTTCTTTTTTGCCTGTGTTAGCATAGTCCTTTCACTTGTTCCTTTCTCTGACAGCATGCCCACACTTAAACAGTTTTCGAACTCCATACGCCGAGGTACTCTTTTAGCCTTCCAGTATTTACCTACAGACATCTCTTCTATATCCACTGAACTCGCCTTTACTACTTATAAGCTTACCAGATTTAGTTGCCACGTTAATTTCCTCCAAAATTGTATACGATTTAAGATTCTCCCTTTTGGGTTCCGGTCTAAATTCACCCCCTTTGTCCACCAGCCCAACCTTAGTGAAATTAGGCGATTTGATAGTATTGAAAGACGCCTTGGTTTCCATCGTATGAGGCTCGTTCTAGCCAACTACACCAGGTTGGTCTCCCACCTGCGCACTCAGCGTCTATTGCTGGTGTCGAGACTCAGGTGTTTAATGACCGGCTCAGACCATTTTATCCGACAGATCATCCACGACTTTAATAGGCAACTCTATATTTTTATGTCCTCCCAGCACAAGAAGAAGATCTCCTTCCTCCGCCCCGCCCCACCTTCCTCTATACCTGCTACGTCAGCTACCGACTCTTTAGTTTTTTGTATACCCCCCGACCTCCATCTCTCACATAATGAGAGGTCTGTTCTCTCTAAAGGTTTAAAATTTATCCCCCTTCGTCCCTTTAGTGACCATTATAATCTTTGTAAGGATGTCCATGATTTCCATAGACGTATGCGCTTGAAGCTCCATTACTCTGGCACTACTGCAACTTCCACCTTATCTACCCCTGTAGACGAGTTTTCCCGCTTCCACTCCCGTAAATCGGATTGGACCCTTCAACCCGGCGCATCCCAGGCCTTGGATCACTACATTAATGTCACCTCACGTGAGATACTACAACTGTGCCCTAGAAAACTTCACCGCTCTAATTTATCTCCCTCTGAGCTTCGAGCCCTCTCTAATCTCCGCCGCCGAGAAGACATTGTCATCAAACCGGCCGATAAAGGGGGAGCGGTGGTAGTTTGGCGCAGAGACTTATACATTTCAGAGGGCAACAAACAACTATCCAATACCACGTTTTATAAACCCCGTCCTGATGACGCTACTGTCCCCCACAATAAACAGGTCCAATCTACCATCAAAGAACTGATCCGTGACCACCTCCTTCCCCCTAGCGCGTCTCGCCTTATTATCCCGAATAGTGGTCTTGGGAAACCATCTTTCTATATGCTCCCCAAAATTCACAAAATCGACTATCCAGGACGCCCCATCGTGTCTGCGTGTGCATGCCCGACTGAACACATATCTGACTATCTAGACAGTGTCTTCCAGCCCATGGTTGCCAGTCTTCCTTCATATGTCAAGGACACTAACCATGCACTTAATATCTTCTCTTCTATCTCTCTCTCCCATGGTCGCTCATACCGACTTTTTACCCTTGATGTTTGCTCCCTCTACACCTCTATTCCTCACTCCGACGGCCTCTTAGCTCTACGTTTCTTTCTTGACCAGAGACAACACCCCTCTGTGGATACTGCCACTCTTCTCCGCCTTACTGAGCTTGTACTCAACCTTAATACCTTTGAGTTCAATGGTGACTTCTATGATCAGGTTAGTGGAGTAGCCATGGGCACCAAGATGGGCCCTAGCTATGCTTGCCTGTTTATGGGCTACCTTGAGTACCAATTTCTCAATTCATATCAAGGTCCCCTTCCCATCATATACCTTCGGTACATTGATGACTGCTTCGGACTTACCGATCTACCTGAGGATGACCTCTCCAGGTTTATCGACCACATTAGTGGCTATCACAAAGCTATCAAGTTCACATCTTGTACATCCACTTCCTCTGTCACCTTCCTAGATCTTATCGTTTCTTTGGGTACTTCTGGCCTCCATACTTCGATTTTCTATAAATCCACAGACGCCCATTGCTATCTTCTCTACACTTCATCCCATTCACCTTCTTGTCGTGATTCTATTCCGTTCTCTCAGTTATTGCGTCTCCGTCGCATCTGCCAGGATGACCAAGATTTCCTCCTACAGGCTCACCTCATGTTAGGTTTCTTCAGCCGCCGGCTTTATCCAGACTCGATCCTCCAGTCTGCCCTCCAGCGGGTCCTCCTTATCTCCCGTCCCGAGGCACTCACCCCTTCCAACCGCCCCCCTTCTGAGAGAACTATACTCACCCTCACATATCATCCCACAACTTAGCTGCTGTGAGGATACTCAACCGCTACCGTTCCATTCTCCTCTCTGATCCCACTACCCGTCTACTTTTTAGTGATCCCCCGATGATCGCCTTTAAGCGCGACAGGAATTTGAGAGATATTTTGGTTAGGAGCCATCTCCCTTGCTCCCACCCTCAACACTTCGGTACGGCCCCTTGTGGTCGAAACTGTATTACCTGTGCCTATGTGCTCCCTGCTGACTCGGTTTTGTTCCCTAATGGACGGTTCGAGATCAAGCATAGCTTCACATGTGTGTCCCGCAACATCATTTATGCCATCATATGCCAACGATGCCATATGACCTATATTGGTGAGTCTGGAAGAAGATTAGCGGAAAGATTTTGTGAACATCTACGTGATGTCCAACAAAATACTGGTACTCCGGTATCTTCCCACTTCAACTCCCCTGATCACAAGGGCAAAGACGACATCCGTGTCACTGGTATTGTCCTTTGTCACTCTGGCGACCGCAGCCGCTATACTTTGGAAAATCGCCTTATAGTCCAGTATGGTTCGCTGACCCCGAGAGGTATGAATGTATCACACTCATACGCATAGTTTCTTTTTGCTTGCTCCTTCCCTTTTGCATAGCCTTCTCTACTACACATATTTGGGTTCTTTGGTCTACTTACTATGCCATACTTTTTATAGTTCTTCTCCTCTAGTCCCTTATGAGACACTTCGGTTTTCTCCTCTATAAAAAAATTTTTTTTTCTGTGCTTCTTACCCCTCATTTATTTTTACTGTACCCCACTCTCAGACATCTCACTCTTAGCGTCTTTTTACACCTGTCAGACTACTATTCGATTCTTTCTCCTTTGTGTTTGCACACTGACCCTTGTGTTTACTCCTCTGGTTCTGTTTACATTTACGCACTTTTTCGCACGATTTTCGACGTTCACGACAGCCGCACTTGGTTACGATTTTATTTTGGATTTGACAGGATAGTTTTACTTTTTGTTGTTGTTTTCTTTAACACATTTCGATTGTTTTTGTTTTGGTTGTTTCGTTATTAATTTGTGTGTGTGTGTTTTTATTGTTTGTTCCTGATGAAGGCCTATTGAGCCGAAACGTTGTTTAGTCTGTGTCGTCCACTTGTCACGTAAAGCTTCTTACATACCTTTTTTTATTTTTTAATTTTTCCTCATATTCAGCTTTACTGCAGCTTCGCATTTTTATGCCTTAACCCTTTACTAGTACAATACAGCTGCTACTTAATGTTTGTATTTCGTCCTTAGTGTTTACTTTAGTATTTATATCTTAGTTTTATCCTTTTACTTGACTGCCATTTTGATCATCCTTTAGTTTTTGTACGTTTGCCACCTATTACGTTGTTATCATTGTTGTGATCACCATCATCACTCATACCTTATTTTAGTTTTAGTTCTTTTTTGCCTGTGTTAGCATAGTCCTTTCACTTGTTCCTTTCTCTGACAGCATGCCCACACTTAAACAGTTTTCGAACTCCATACGCCGAGGTACTCTTTTAGCCTTCCAGTATTTACCTACAGACATCTCTTCTATATCCACTGAACTCGCCTTTACTACTTATAAGCTTACCAGATTTAGTTGCCACGTTAATTTCCTCCAAAATTGTATACGATTTAAGATTCTCCCTTTTGGGTTCCGGTCTAAATTCACCCCCTTTGTCCACCAGCCCAACCTTAGTGAAATTAGGCGATTTGATAGTATTGAAAGACGCCTTGGTTTCCATCGTATGAGGCTCGTTCTAGCCAACTACACCAGGTTGGTCTCCCACCTGCGCACTCAGCGTCTATTGCTGGTGTCGAGACTCAGGTGTTTAATGACCGGCTCAGACCATTTTATCCGACAGATCATCCACGACTTTAATAGGCAACTCTATATTTTTATGTCCTCCCAGCACAAGAAGAAGATCTCCTTCCTCCGCCCCGCCCCACCTTCCTCTATACCTGCTACGTCAGCTACCGACTCTTTAGTTTTTTGTATACCCCCCGACCTCCATCTCTCACATAATGAGAGGTCTGTTCTCTCTAAAGGTTTAAAATTTATCCCCCTTCGTCCCTTTAGTGACCATTATAATCTTTGTAAGGATGTCCATGATTTCCATAGACGTATGCGCTTGAAGCTCCATTACTCTGGCACTACTGCAACTTCCACCTTATCTACCCCTGTAGACGAGTTTTCCCGCTTCCACTCCCGTAAATCGGATTGGACCCCTCAACCCGGCGCATCCCAGGCCTTGGATCACTACATTAATGTCACCTCACGTGAGATACTACAACTGTGCCCTAGAAAACTTCACCGCTCTAATTTATCTCCCTCTGAGCTTCGAGCCCTCTCTAATCTCCGCCGCCGAGAAGACATTGTCATCAAACCGGCCGATAAAGGGGGAGCGGTGGTAGTTTGGCGCAGAGACTTATACATTTCAGAGGGCAACAAACAACTATCCAATACCACGTTTTATAAACCCCGTCCTGATGACGCTACTGTCCCCCACAATAAACAGGTCCAATCTACCATCAAAGAACTGATCCGTGACCACCTCCTTCCCCCTAGCGCGTCTCGCCTTATTATCCCGAATAGTGGTCTTGGGAAACCATCTTTCTATATGCTCCCCAAAATTCACAAAATCGACTATCCAGGACGCCCCATCGTGTCTGCGTGTGCATGCCCGACTGAACACATATCTGACTATCTAGACAGTGTCTTCCAGCCCATGGTTGCCAGTCTTCCTTCATATGTCAAGGACACTAACCATGCACTTAATATCTTCTCTTCTATCTCTCTCTCCCATGGTCGCTCATACCGACTTTTTACCCTTGATGTTTGCTCCCTCTACACCTCTATTCCTCACTCCGACGGCCTCTTAGCTCTACGTTTCTTTCTTGACCAGAGACAACACCCCTCTGTGGATACTGCCACTCTTCTCCGCCTTACTGAGCTTGTACTCAACCTTAATACCTTTGAGTTCAATGGTGACTTCTATGATCAGGTTAGTGGAGTAGCCATGGGCACCAAGATGGGCCCTAGCTATGCTTGCCTGTTTATGGGCTACCTTGAGTACCAATTTCTCAATTCATATCAAGGTCCCCTTCCCATCATATACCTTCGGTACATTGATGACTGCTTCGGACTTACCGATCTACCTGAGGATGACCTCTCCAGGTTTATCGACCACATTAGTGGCTATCACAAAGCTATCAAGTTCACATCTTGTACATCCACTTCCTCTGTCACCTTCCTAGATCTTATCGTTTCTTTGGGTACTTCTGGCCTCCATACTTCGATTTTCTATAAATCCACAGACGCCCATTGCTATCTTCTCTACACTTCATCCCATTCACCTTCTTGTCGTGATTCTATTCCGTTCTCTCAGTTATTGCGTCTCCGTCGCATCTGCCAGGATGACCAAGATTTCCTCCTACAGGCTCACCTCATGTTAGGTTTCTTCAGCCGCCGGCTTTATCCAGACTCGATCCTCCAGTCTGCCCTCCAGCGGGTCCTCCTTATCTCCCGTCCCGAGGCACTCACCCCTTCCAACCGCCCCCCTTCTGAGAGAACTATACTCACCCTCACATATCATCCCCACAACTTAGCTGCTGTGAGGATACTCAACCGCTACCGTTCCATTCTCCTCTCTGATCCCACTACCCGTCTACTTTTTAGTGATCCCCCGATGATCGCCTTTAAGCGCGACAGGAATTTGAGAGATATTTTGGTTAGGAGCCATCTCCCTTGCTCCCACCCTCAACACTTCGGTACGGCCCCTTGTGGTCGAAACTGTATTACCTGTGCCTATGTGCTCCCTGCTGACTCGGTTTTGTTCCCTAATGGACGGTTCGAGATCAAGCATAGCTTCACATGTGTGTCCCGCAACATCATTTATGCCATCATATGCCAACGATGCCATATGACCTATATTGGTGAGTCTGGAAGAAGATTAGCGGAAAGATTTTGTGAACATCTACGTGATGTCCAACAAAATACTGGTACTCCGGTATCTTCCCACTTCAACTCCCCTGATCACAAGGGCAAAGACGACATCCGTGTCACTGGTATTGTCCTTTGTCACTCTGGCGACCGCAGCCGCTATACTTTGGAAAATCGCCTTATAGTCCAGTATGGTTCGCTGACCCCGAGAGGTATGAATGTATCACACTCATACGCATAGTTTCTTTTTGCTTGCTCCTTCCCTTTTGCATAGCCTTCTCTACTACACATATTTGGGTTCTTTGGTCTACTTACTATGCCATACTTTTTATAGTTCTTCTCCTCTAGTCCCTTATGAGACACTTCGGTTTTCTCCTCTATAAAAAATTTTTTTTTTCTGTGCTTCTTACCCCTCATTTATTTTTACTGTACCCCACTCTCAGACATCTCACTCTTAGCGTCTTTTTACACCTGTCAGACTACTATTCGATTCTTTCTCCTTTGTGTTTGCACACTGACCCTTGTGTTTACTCCTCTGGTTCTGTTTACATTTACGCACTTTTTCGCACGATTTTCGACGTTCACGACAGCCGCACTTGGTTACGATTTTATTTTGGATTTGACAGGATAGTTTTACTTTTTGTTGTTGTTTTCTTTAACACATTTCGATTGTTTTTGTTTTGGTTGTTTCGTTATTAATTTGTGTGTGTGTGTTTTTATTGTTTGTTCCTGATGAAGGCCTATTGAGCCGAAACGTTGTTTAGTCTGTGTCGTCCACTTGTCACGTAAAGCTTCTTACATACCTTTTTTTATTTTTTAATTTTTCCTCATATTCAGCTTTACTGCAGCTTCGCATTTTTATGCCTTAACCCTTTACTAGTACAATACAGCTGCTACTTAATGTTTGTATTTCGTCCTTAGTGTTTACTTTAGTATTTATATCTTAGTTTTATCCTTTTACTTGACTGCCATTTTGATCATCCTTTAGTTTTTGTACGTTTGCCACCTATTACGTTGTTATCATTGTTGTGATCACCATCATCACTCATACCTTATTTTAGTTTTAGTTCTTTTTTGCCTGTGTTAGCATAGTCCTTTCACTTGTTCCTTTCTCTGACAGCATGCCCACACTTAAACAGTTTTCGAACTCCATACGCCGAGGTACTCTTTTAGCCTTCCAGTATTTACCTACAGACATCTCTTCTATATCCACTGAACTCGCCTTTACTACTTATAAGCTTACCAGATTTAGTTGCCACGTTAATTTCCTCCAAAATTGTATACGATTTAAGATTCTCCCTTTTGGGTTCCGGTCTAAATTCACCCCCTTTGTCCACCAGCCCAACCTTAGTGAAATTAGGCGATTTGATAGTATTGAAAGACGCCTTGGTTTCCATCGTATGAGGCTCGTTCTAGCCAACTACACCAGGTTGGTCTCCCACCTGCGCACTCAGCGTCTATTGCTGGTGTCGAGACTCAGGTGTTTAATGACCGGCTCAGACCATTTTATCCGACAGATCATCCACGACTTTAATAGGCAACTCTATATTTTTATGTCCTCCCAGCACAAGAAGAAGATCTCCTTCCTCCGCCCCGCCCCACCTTCCTCTATACCTGCTACGTCAGCTACCGACTCTTTAGTTTTTTGTATACCCCCCGACCTCCATCTCTCACATAATGAGAGGTCTGTTCTCTCTAAAGGTTTAAAATTTATCCCCCTTCGTCCCTTTAGTGACCATTATAATCTTTGTAAGGATGTCCATGATTTCCATAGACGTATGCGCTTGAAGCTCCATTACTCTGGCACTACTGCAACTTCCACCTTATCTACCCCTGTAGACGAGTTTTCCCGCTTCCACTCCCGTAAATCGGATTGGACCCCTCAACCCGGCGCATCCCAGGCCTTGGATCACTACATTAATGTCACCTCACGTGAGATACTACAACTGTGCCCTAGAAAACTTCACCGCTCTAATTTATCTCCCTCTGAGCTTCGAGCCCTCTCTAATCTCCGCCGCCGAGAAGACATTGTCATCAAACCGGCCGATAAAGGGGGAGCGGTGGTAGTTTGGCGCAGAGACTTATACATTTCAGAGGGCAACAAACAACTATCCAATACCACGTTTTATAAACCCCGTCCTGATGACGCTACTGTCCCCCACAATAAACAGGTCCAATCTACCATCAAAGAACTGATCCGTGACCACCTCCTTCCCCCTAGCGCGTCTCGCCTTATTATCCCGAATAGTGGTCTTGGGAAACCATCTTTCTATATGCTCCCCAAAATTCACAAAATCGACTATCCAGGACGCCCCATCGTGTCTGCGTGTGCATGCCCGACTGAACACATATCTGACTATCTAGACAGTGTCTTCCAGCCCATGGTTGCCAGTCTTCCTTCATATGTCAAGGACACTAACCATGCACTTAATATCTTCTCTTCTATCTCTCTCTCCCATGGTCGCTCATACCGACTTTTTACCCTTGATGTTTGCTCCCTCTACACCTCTATTCCTCACTCCGACGGCCTCTTAGCTCTACGTTTCTTTCTTGACCAGAGACAACACCCCTCTGTGGATACTGCCACTCTTCTCCGCCTTACTGAGCTTGTACTCAACCTTAATACCTTTGAGTTCAATGGTGACTTCTATGATCAGGTTAGTGGAGTAGCCATGGGCACCAAGATGGGCCCTAGCTATGCTTGCCTGTTTATGGGCTACCTTGAGTACCAATTTCTCAATTCATATCAAGGTCCCCTTCCCATCATATACCTTCGGTACATTGATGACTGCTTCGGACTTACCGATCTACCTGAGGATGACCTCTCCAGGTTTATCGACCACATTAGTGGCTATCACAAAGCTATCAAGTTCACATCTTGTACATCCACTTCCTCTGTCACCTTCCTAGATCTTATCGTTTCTTTGGGTACTTCTGGCCTCCATACTTCGATTTTCTATAAATCCACAGACGCCCATTGCTATCTTCTCTACACTTCATCCCATTCACCTTCTTGTCGTGATTCTATTCCGTTCTCTCAGTTATTGCGTCTCCGTCGCATCTGCCAGGATGACCAAGATTTCCTCCTACAGGCTCACCTCATGTTAGGTTTCTTCAGCCGCCGGCTTTATCCAGACTCGATCCTCCAGTCTGCCCTCCAGCGGGTCCTCCTTATCTCCCGTCCCGAGGCACTCACCCCTTCCAACCGCCCCCCTTCTGAGAGAACTATACTCACCCTCACATATCATCCCCACAACTTAGCTGCTGTGAGGATACTCAACCGCTACCGTTCCATTCTCCTCTCTGATCCCACTACCCGTCTACTTTTTAGTGATCCCCCGATGATCGCCTTTAAGCGCGACAGGAATTTGAGAGATATTTTGGTTAGGAGCCATCTCCCTTGCTCCCACCCTCAACACTTCGGTACGGCCCCTTGTGGTCGAAACTGTATTACCTGTGCCTATGTGCTCCCTGCTGACTCGGTTTTGTTCCCTAATGGACGGTTCGAGATCAAGCATAGCTTCACATGTGTGTCCCGCAACATCATTTATGCCATCATATGCCAACGATGCCATATGACCTATATTGGTGAGTCTGGAAGAAGATTAGCGGAAAGATTTTGTGAACATCTACGTGATGTCCAACAAAATACTGGTACTCCGGTATCTTCCCACTTCAACTCCCCTGATCACAAGGGCAAAGACGACATCCGTGTCACTGGTATTGTCCTTTGTCACTCTGGCGACCGCAGCCGCTATACTTTGGAAAATCGCCTTATAGTCCAGTATGGTTCGCTGACCCCGAGAGGTATGAATGTATCACACTCATACGCATAGTTTCTTTTTGCTTGCTCCTTCCCTTTTGCATAGCCTTCTCTACTACACATATTTGGGTTCTTTGGTCTACTTACTATGCCATACTTTTTATAGTTCTTCTCCTCTAGTCCCTTATGAGACACTTCGGTTTTCTCCTCTATAAAAAAATTTTTTTTTCTGTGCTTCTTACCCCTCATTTATTTTTACTGTACCCCACTCTCAGACATCTCACTCTTAGCGTCTTTTTACACCTGTCAGACTACTATTCGATTCTTTCTCCTTTGTGTTTGCACACTGACCCTTGTGTTTACTCCTCTGGTTCTGTTTACATTTACGCACTTTTTCGCACGATTTTCGACGTTCACGACAGCCGCACTTGGTTACGATTTTATTTTGGATTTGACAGGATAGTTTTACTTTTTGTTGTTGTTTTCTTTAACACATTTCGATTGTTTTTGTTTTGGTTGTTTCGTTATTAATTTGTGTGTGTGTGTTTTTATTGTTTGTTCCTGATGAAGGCCTATTGAGCCGAAACGTTGTTTAGTCTGTGTCGTCCACTTGTCACGTAAAGCTTCTTACATACCTTTTTTTATTTTTTAATTTTTCCTCATATTCAGCTTTACTGCAGCTTCGCATTTTTATGCCTTAACCCTTTACTAGTACAATACAGCTGCTACTTAATGTTTGTATTTCGTCCTTAGTGTTTACTTTAGTATTTATATCTTAGTTTTATCCTTTTACTTGACTGCCATTTTGATCATCCTTTAGTTTTTGTACGTTTGCCACCTATTACGTTGTTATCATTGTTGTGATCACCATCATCACTCATACCTTATTTTAGTTTTAGTTCTTTTTTGCCTGTGTTAGCATAGTCCTTTCACTTGTTCCTTTCTCTGACAGCATGCCCACACTTAAACAGTTTTCGAACTCCATACGCCGAGGTACTCTTTTAGCCTTCCAGTATTTACCTACAGACATCTCTTCTATATCCACTGAACTCGCCTTTACTACTTATAAGCTTACCAGATTTAGTTGCCACGTTAATTTCCTCCAAAATTGTATACGATTTAAGATTCTCCCTTTTGGGTTCCGGTCTAAATTCACCCCCTTTGTCCACCAGCCCAACCTTAGTGAAATTAGGCGATTTGATAGTATTGAAAGACGCCTTGGTTTCCATCGTATGAGGCTCGTTCTAGCCAACTACACCAGGTTGGTCTCCCACCTGCGCACTCAGCGTCTATTGCTGGTGTCGAGACTCAGGTGTTTAATGACCGGCTCAGACCATTTTATCCGACAGATCATCCACGACTTTAATAGGCAACTCTATATTTTTATGTCCTCCCAGCACAAGAAGAAGATCTCCTTCCTCCGCCCCGCCCCACCTTCCTCTATACCTGCTACGTCAGCTACCGACTCTTTAGTTTTTTGTATACCCCCCGACCTCCATCTCTCACATAATGAGAGGTCTGTTCTCTCTAAAGGTTTAAAATTTATCCCCCTTCGTCCCTTTAGTGACCATTATAATCTTTGTAAGGATGTCCATGATTTCCATAGACGTATGCGCTTGAAGCTCCATTACTCTGGCACTACTGCAACTTCCACCTTATCTACCCCTGTAGACGAGTTTTCCCGCTTCCACTCCCGTAAATCGGATTGGACCCCTCAACCCGGCGCATCCCAGGCCTTGGATCACTACATTAATGTCACCTCACGTGAGATACTACAACTGTGCCCTAGAAAACTTCACCGCTCTAATTTATCTCCCTCTGAGCTTCGAGCCCTCTCTAATCTCCGCCGCCGAGAAGACATTGTCATCAAACCGGCCGATAAAGGGGGAGCGGTGGTAGTTTGGCGCAGAGACTTATACATTTCAGAGGGCAACAAACAACTATCCAATACCACGTTTTATAAACCCCGTCCTGATGACGCTACTGTCCCCCACAATAAACAGGTCCAATCTACCATCAAAGAACTGATCCGTGACCACCTCCTTCCCCCTAGCGCGTCTCGCCTTATTATCCCGAATAGTGGTCTTGGGAAACCATCTTTCTATATGCTCCCCAAAATTCACAAAATCGACTATCCAGGACGCCCCATCGTGTCTGCGTGTGCATGCCCGACTGAACACATATCTGACTATCTAGACAGTGTCTTCCAGCCCATGGTTGCCAGTCTTCCTTCATATGTCAAGGACACTAACCATGCACTTAATATCTTCTCTTCTATCTCTCTCTCCCATGGTCGCTCATACCGACTTTTTACCCTTGATGTTTGCTCCCTCTACACCTCTATTCCTCACTCCGACGGCCTCTTAGCTCTACGTTTCTTTCTTGACCAGAGACAACACCCCTCTGTGGATACTGCCACTCTTCTCCGCCTTACTGAGCTTGTACTCAACCTTAATACCTTTGAGTTCAATGGTGACTTCTATGATCAGGTTAGTGGAGTAGCCATGGGCACCAAGATGGGCCCTAGCTATGCTTGCCTGTTTATGGGCTACCTTGAGTACCAATTTCTCAATTCATATCAAGGTCCCCTTCCCATCATATACCTTCGGTACATTGATGACTGCTTCGGACTTACCGATCTACCTGAGGATGACCTCTCCAGGTTTATCGACCACATTAGTGGCTATCACAAAGCTATCAAGTTCACATCTTGTACATCCACTTCCTCTGTCACCTTCCTAGATCTTATCGTTTCTTTGGGTACTTCTGGCCTCCATACTTCGATTTTCTATAAATCCACAGACGCCCATTGCTATCTTCTCTACACTTCATCCCATTCACCTTCTTGTCGTGATTCTATTCCGTTCTCTCAGTTATTGCGTCTCCGTCGCATCTGCCAGGATGACCAAGATTTCCTCCTACAGGCTCACCTCATGTTAGGTTTCTTCAGCCGCCGGCTTTATCCAGACTCGATCCTCCAGTCTGCCCTCCAGCGGGTCCTCCTTATCTCCCGTCCCGAGGCACTCACCCCTTCCAACCGCCCCCCTTCTGAGAGAACTATACTCACCCTCACATATCATCCCCACAACTTAGCTGCTGTGAGGATACTCAACCGCTACCGTTCCATTCTCCTCTCTGATCCCACTACCCGTCTACTTTTTAGTGATCCCCCGATGATCGCCTTTAAGCGCGACAGGAATTTGAGAGATATTTTGGTTAGGAGCCATCTCCCTTGCTCCCACCCTCAACACTTCGGTACGGCCCCTTGTGGTCGAAACTGTATTACCTGTGCCTATGTGCTCCCTGCTGACTCGGTTTTGTTCCCTAATGGACGGTTCGAGATCAAGCATAGCTTCACATGTGTGTCCCGCAACATCATTTATGCCATCATATGCCAACGATGCCATATGACCTATATTGGTGAGTCTGGAAGAAGATTAGCGGAAAGATTTTGTGAACATCTACGTGATGTCCAACAAAATACTGGTACTCCGGTATCTTCCCACTTCAACTCCCCTGATCACAAGGGCAAAGACGACATCCGTGTCACTGGTATTGTCCTTTGTCACTCTGGCGACCGCAGCCGCTATACTTTGGAAAATCGCCTTATAGTCCAGTATGGTTCGCTGACCCCGAGAGGTATGAATGTATCACACTCATACGCATAGTTTCTTTTTGCTTGCTCCTTCCCTTTTGCATAGCCTTCTCTACTACACATATTTGGGTTCTTTGGTCTACTTACTATGCCATACTTTTTATAGTTCTTCTCCTCTAGTCCCTTATGAGACACTTCGGTTTTCTCCTCTATAAAAAAATTTTTTTTTCTGTGCTTCTTACCCCTCATTTATTTTTACTGTACCCCACTCTCAGACATCTCACTCTTAGCGTCTTTTTACACCTGTCAGACTACTATTCGATTCTTTCTCCTTTGTGTTTGCACACTGACCCTTGTGTTTACTCCTCTGGTTCTGTTTACATTTACGCACTTTTTCGCACGATTTTCGACGTTCACGACAGCCGCACTTGGTTACGATTTTATTTTGGATTTGACAGGATAGTTTTACTTTTTGTTGTTGTTTTCTTTAACACATTTCGATTGTTTTTGTTTTGGTTGTTTCGTTATTAATTTGTGTGTGTGTGTTTTTATTGTTTGTTCCTGATGAAGGCCTATTGAGCCGAAACGTTGTTTAGTCTGTGTCGTCCACTTGTCACGTAAAGCTTCTTACATACCTTTTTTTATTTTTTAATTTTTCCTCATATTCAGCTTTACTGCAGCTTCGCATTTTTATGCCTTAACCCTTTACTAGTACAATACAGCTGCTACTTAATGTTTGTATTTCGTCCTTAGTGTTTACTTTAGTATTTATATCTTAGTTTTATCCTTTTACTTGACTGCCATTTTGATCATCCTTTAGTTTTTGTACGTTTGCCACCTATTACGTTGTTATCATTGTTGTGATCACCATCATCACTCATACCTTATTTTAGTTTTAGTTCTTTTTTGCCTGTGTTAGCATAGTCCTTTCACTTGTTCCTTTCTCTGACAGCATGCCCACACTTAAACAGTTTTCGAACTCCATACGCCGAGGTACTCTTTTAGCCTTCCAGTATTTACCTACAGACATCTCTTCTATATCCACTGAACTCGCCTTTACTACTTATAAGCTTACCAGATTTAGTTGCCACGTTAATTTCCTCCAAAATTGTATACGATTTAAGATTCTCCCTTTTGGGTTCCGGTCTAAATTCACCCCCTTTGTCCACCAGCCCAACCTTAGTGAAATTAGGCGATTTGATAGTATTGAAAGACGCCTTGGTTTCCATCGTATGAGGCTCGTTCTAGCCAACTACACCAGGTTGGTCTCCCACCTGCGCACTCAGCGTCTATTGCTGGTGTCGAGACTCAGGTGTTTAATGACCGGCTCAGACCATTTTATCCGACAGATCATCCACGACTTTAATAGGCAACTCTATATTTTTATGTCCTCCCAGCACAAGAAGAAGATCTCCTTCCTCCGCCCCGCCCCACCTTCCTCTATACCTGCTACGTCAGCTACCGACTCTTTAGTTTTTTGTATACCCCCCGACCTCCATCTCTCACATAATGAGAGGTCTGTTCTCTCTAAAGGTTTAAAATTTATCCCCCTTCGTCCCTTTAGTGACCATTATAATCTTTGTAAGGATGTCCATGATTTCCATAGACGTATGCGCTTGAAGCTCCATTACTCTGGCACTACTGCAACTTCCACCTTATCTACCCCTGTAGACGAGTTTTCCCGCTTCCACTCCCGTAAATCGGATTGGACCCCTCAACCCGGCGCATCCCAGGCCTTGGATCACTACATTAATGTCACCTCACGTGAGATACTACAACTGTGCCCTAGAAAACTTCACCGCTCTAATTTATCTCCCTCTGAGCTTCGAGCCCTCTCTAATCTCCGCCGCCGAGAAGACATTGTCATCAAACCGGCCGATAAAGGGGGAGCGGTGGTAGTTTGGCGCAGAGACTTATACATTTCAGAGGGCAACAAACAACTATCCAATACCACGTTTTATAAACCCCGTCCTGATGACGCTACTGTCCCCCACAATAAACAGGTCCAATCTACCATCAAAGAACTGATCCGTGACCACCTCCTTCCCCCTAGCGCGTCTCGCCTTATTATCCCGAATAGTGGTCTTGGGAAACCATCTTTCTATATGCTCCCCAAAATTCACAAAATCGACTATCCAGGACGCCCCATCGTGTCTGCGTGTGCATGCCCGACTGAACACATATCTGACTATCTAGACAGTGTCTTCCAGCCCATGGTTGCCAGTCTTCCTTCATATGTCAAGGACACTAACCATGCACTTAATATCTTCTCTTCTATCTCTCTCTCCCATGGTCGCTCATACCGACTTTTTACCCTTGATGTTTGCTCCCTCTACACCTCTATTCCTCACTCCGACGGCCTCTTAGCTCTACGTTTCTTTCTTGACCAGAGACAACACCCCTCTGTGGATACTGCCACTCTTCTCCGCCTTACTGAGCTTGTACTCAACCTTAATACCTTTGAGTTCAATGGTGACTTCTATGATCAGGTTAGTGGAGTAGCCATGGGCACCAAGATGGGCCCTAGCTATGCTTGCCTGTTTATGGGCTACCTTGAGTACCAATTTCTCAATTCATATCAAGGTCCCCTTCCCATCATATACCTTCGGTACATTGATGACTGCTTCGGACTTACCGATCTACCTGAGGATGACCTCTCCAGGTTTATCGACCACATTAGTGGCTATCACAAAGCTATCAAGTTCACATCTTGTACATCCACTTCCTCTGTCACCTTCCTAGATCTTATCGTTTCTTTGGGTACTTCTGGCCTCCATACTTCGATTTTCTATAAATCCACAGACGCCCATTGCTATCTTCTCTACACTTCATCCCATTCACCTTCTTGTCGTGATTCTATTCCGTTCTCTCAGTTATTGCGTCTCCGTCGCATCTGCCAGGATGACCAAGATTTCCTCCTACAGGCTCACCTCATGTTAGGTTTCTTCAGCCGCCGGCTTTATCCAGACTCGATCCTCCAGTCTGCCCTCCAGCGGGTCCTCCTTATCTCCCGTCCCGAGGCACTCACCCCTTCCAACCGCCCCCCTTCTGAGAGAACTATACTCACCCTCACATATCATCCCCACAACTTAGCTGCTGTGAGGATACTCAACCGCTACCGTTCCATTCTCCTCTCTGATCCCACTACCCGTCTACTTTTTAGTGATCCCCCGATGATCGCCTTTAAGCGCGACAGGAATTTGAGAGATATTTTGGTTAGGAGCCATCTCCCTTGCTCCCACCCTCAACACTTCGGTACGGCCCCTTGTGGTCGAAACTGTATTACCTGTGCCTATGTGCTCCCTGCTGACTCGGTTTTGTTCCCTAATGGACGGTTCGAGATCAAGCATAGCTTCACATGTGTGTCCCGCAACATCATTTATGCCATCATATGCCAACGATGCCATATGACCTATATTGGTGAGTCTGGAAGAAGATTAGCGGAAAGATTTTGTGAACATCTACGTGATGTCCAACAAAATACTGGTACTCCGGTATCTTCCCACTTCAACTCCCCTGATCACAAGGGCAAAGACGACATCCGTGTCACTGGTATTGTCCTTTGTCACTCTGGCGACCGCAGCCGCTATACTTTGGAAAATCGCCTTATAGTCCAGTATGGTTCGCTGACCCCGAGAGGTATGAATGTATCACACTCATACGCATAGTTTCTTTTTGCTTGCTCCTTCCCTTTTGCATAGCCTTCTCTACTACACATATTTGGGTTCTTTGGTCTACTTACTATGCCATACTTTTTATAGTTCTTCTCCTCTAGTCCCTTATGAGACACTTCGGTTTTCTCCTCTATAAAAAAATTTTTTTTTCTGTGCTTCTTACCCCTCATTTATTTTTACTGTACCCCACTCTCAGACATCTCACTCTTAGCGTCTTTTTACACCTGTCAGACTACTATTCGATTCTTTCTCCTTTGTGTTTGCACACTGACCCTTGTGTTTACTCCTCTGGTTCTGTTTACATTTACGCACTTTTTCGCACGATTTTCGACGTTCACGACAGCCGCACTTGGTTACGATTTTATTTTGGATTTGACAGGATAGTTTTACTTTTTGTTGTTGTTTTCTTTAACACATTTCGATTGTTTTTGTTTTGGTTGTTTCGTTATTAATTTGTGTGTGTGTGTTTTTATTGTTTGTTCCTGATGAAGGCCTATTGAGCCGAAACGTTGTTTAGTCTGTGTCGTCCACTTGTCACGTAAAGCTTCTTACATACCTTTTTTTATTTTTAATTTTTCCTGGTTTTCCCAACTCGGCTACCGAGGTCCCAGAGAGAGATAAGTATGATTGTGAGATGTAAAGGTTATCCTGAAACATACAATGAGACAGAGAAGTATGATTGTGTGATGTAAAGGTTATCCTGAAACATACAATGAGACAGAGAAGTATGATTGTGTGATGTAAAGGTTATCCAGAAACATACAATGAGACAGAGAAGTATGAATGTGAGATGTAAAGGTTATCCTGAAACATACAATGAGACAGAGAAGTATGATTGTGTGATGTAAAGATTATCCAGAAACATACAATGAGACAGAGAAGTATGAATGTGAGATGTAAAGGTTATCCTGAAACATACAATGAGACAGAGAAGTATGATTGTGAGATCTAAAGGTTATCCTGAAACATACAATGAGAGAGAGAAGTATGATTGTGAGATGTAAATGTTATCCTGAAACATACAATGAGACAGAGAAGTATGATTGTGAGATGTAAAGGTATCCTGAAACATACAATGAGAGAGAGAAGTATGATTGTGAGATGTAAAGGTTATCATGAAACATACAATGAGAGAGAGAGGTATGATTGTGAGATGTAAAGGTTTTCATGAAACATAAAATGAGACAGAGAAAAATGATTGTGAGATGTAAAGGTTATCCTGAAACATACAATGAGACAGAGAAGTATGATTGTATGATGTAAAGGTTATCCTGAAACATACAATGAGACAGAGAAGTATGATTGTGAGATGTAAAGGTTATCCTGAAACATACAATGAGAGAGAGAGAGAAGTATGATTGTGAGATGTAAAGGTTATCCTGAAACATACAATGAGAGAGAGAGAAGTATGAATGTGAGATGTAAAGGTTATTCTGAAACATGCAATGAGAGAGAGAGAACTATGATTGTGAGATGTAAAGGTTATCCTGAAACATACAATGAGACAGAGAAGTATGATTGTGTGATGTAAAGGTTATCCTGAAACATACAATGAGACAGAGAAGTATGATTGTTTGATGTAAAGGTTATCCAGAAACATACAATGAGACAGAGAAGTATGAATGTGAGATGTAAAGGTTATCCTGAAACATACAATGAGACAGAGAAGTATGATTGTGTGATGTAAAGGTTATCCAGAAACATACAATGAGACAGAGAAGTATGAATGTGAGATGTAAAGGTTATCCTGAAACATACAATGAGACAGAGAAGTATGATTGTGAGATGTAAAGGTTATCCTGAAACATACAATGAGAGAGAGAAGTATGATTGTGAGATGTAAATGTTATCCTGAAACATACAATGAGACAGAAAAGTATGATTGTGAGATGTAAAGGTATCCTGAAACATACAATGAGAGAGAGAAGTATGATTGTGAGATGTAAAGGTTATCATGAAACATACAATGAGAGAGAGAGGTATGATTGTGAGATGTAAAGGTTTTCATGAAACATAAAATGAGACAGAGAAAAATGATTGTGAGATGTAAAGGTTATCCTGAAACATACAATGAGACAGAGAAGTATGATTGTAAGATGTAAAGGTTATCCTGAAACATACAATGAGACAGAGAAGTATGATTGTGAGATGTAAAGGTTATCCTGAAACATACAATGAGAGAGAGAGAAGTATGATTGTGAGATGTAAAGGTTATCCTGAAACATACAATGAGAGAGAGAGAAGTATGAATGTGAGATGTAAAGGTTATTCTGAAACATACAATGAGAGAGAGAGAAGTAAAGTTTTACCGTTTGAGGTGAGCGAATCGAATTTGGGAAGTAAAGATGATGAAAGCAGTGCTTATTTTCTTTGCTGAGCGCATCCAGAACGTATCGAGTCATGTACCTATTTTCCCTTCTGTTCGTTCTACTGAGGAACAAACCATTTTTCTAGCTTTCCACTCTGTTTTACGGTATTACAGTCTACATATTCCATTTCTTGTGGACAATTATATTTAAGATACTCCCCAAATGGATGTTTTTTTTTCTTCAGTTATTCAAATAATAATATTTTATTCATTTTTCATTAAAATTATTATTCATGATCCTTTTTTTCCCCTTTTTTTCATGTTCCTTTGTTACTTATGTATGGTTATATCTTTATACTCTTTCCCACCTTTTGCTTCTTTTGTCTGCCCTATCCCTCGTCTAACCCTCGTGTCTTCTTAAGTATAGGCGACAAAGCACGAGTGATTGAATGCGACTGTAATTGACGAGACTGAACCCTTCAGCTGGGGAAACCCACAGTTGCATGAGGAATAAGCGAGAATAAAACATGCATAAGAGAACGGTTGCTTGCGTCATTAGAAAAGCCAGTGAGTGAGCCATGGGAGACATCAGCATGTTGTTACTGTCTGCCGCAGGTGTTTCAAAGCAAAGGGTTTTCGCAAGGCAGTTTAGATATTAATTCTTCACTTACAGTCAAAAAAAAGAACTGATACGATGCACTGTGGATAGGATATTGTGGAAGGACATAATCGCTTAGGCCAATCGATATGGCACTTATTAAGTATAGTAAAGTACCCTGTCGTGCCAAGTGGCGTATAGGGAATATGGTGTTAATGACCCTATATTTTACAGACCTTCAGCACATGATTTTTGGAGTAATGTGGTCGATATTACGCCCGTGCTGCTTTACTTTCCCAGAAAAAAATCCGGTACCCATTTAAGGCTGGGTGAACCCGGAAGCTGTCGGTTGGGATCGAACTCTAACCCTTGTCCTTTGTAGTCCAGTTCACTAACCACTGAGCTATCGCGGCTCCCTGATATGGCACATGATGATGATAATATATTGAATCGTCGTCATTATAGCGTCGATCCTCTTCCTCAGAAAAGGACGAACTCGTGACCGTGTTCTCCGAGTAATCAGCGAATTATTATCAGTTACCGACCCGCCCTACCGTGCAGAATTAACCAGTTACAAAAAGCAGTCATGTGAGTGTATATAAAGGACGTCACGGAGAGTACACGGAGTTTTATACTGCTGTCACCACGAGGAGGACATCAACGCTCTATGTTACACCTAGGGCTGCCATGTACGACCGATTACTTACAGTAGATTCGATCAGATGTGTTGGACATAATAAGTTTAATTCTCATGAGCAGAATATATTGTAAACCCTCAAGTTCAATGAATGAGAGTGTAGACGCCTGGGATTCATGACTCAGAGGGGCCCACCTCCCCTAGAATATGAAGAAGCTATTGCGCCGAATATATATATATATATATATATATATATATATATATATATAAGATTCAGGTCGGATAATTTTACCTGCTACTGTATGCAGTAAACATTACAACCTGTGGCTGCCCTGCTGCCTTACATGTAAGCTCAGGAGAGTAAAAGGCTAAACGCGGGGGGTGTACCCCGAAGTAAAACAACCCCACTGCCTTGTGGGTGAGACTTTTTAGTCAAAGGCTAGCGGAGCCAACCGTTAACAAACCGACGGAAGGCAACAGAAAACCACCGTCGTAATTTCTTTGTACAATCATGAATCGCCACAGACAGCTTAAGAGAATGGCTTGGCAGAAGGTCAACAACAGAAATGATAAACAACTGTCCAGATCGAAAGTTGTGGAGAGACATGATCACCTACGCCAGTTGGCCCGGTACTTGATGATGATGATAGAGCCGAAATACTTGTTCGACGGAATGCACTTCTGATGATCAGAAAACCCACTGCTTCTTATTGCAGTGAACCATAATTGACATTTGTGTGTCGGCGAGAGCAAACAACAGCTGGTGAAGATCCTAATCGACCCTCTTGTGTGTAATCTTCATAGATTAACCAGCCTGGTCAAACATATGGCGCACCTAAACTGTTACCGGAAATATGTTTTCCGTAAGTCACTGTAAACGACATCACGATTCACATGAGCTCGATGTCACTCAATTGTGAAGGACAAAGGGGAGTAATCACTGACCTATTTATCGAACGCAGAAAATGAACACAAGGTGATGATGTTTTATGGCGTCATCAAAAGATCTGAGTGGTAGTGGACCATCATCATCATCATGTGCCATACCGGTTGGCGTAGGCGATCATGTCCCTCCACAATCTTCTATCTACAGTGCATCGTATCAGTTCTGTTGTTGACTGTTTTCCATGCCATGACACCAAGCTATCCAGTATTTTCTCTCTCTCTGTCGTCCGCGATCTCTCTTTCCTTTATTTTGCCAGTTGTAACCAAGTATTCCAACTTTCCTCTTCTCATGATGTGCCCGAAAAATGTTGATTGCTTCTTTCTGATGTTTTTTAAGAGCTCCCTTTTTGTGTTGGCCTCCTTGAGAACTTCCTCATTGGTCTTTTTTGCTGTCCAGGGAACTTTCAACATTCTTCTGAGAAATCCCATCTCTGTGGCCTCTAATCGTCTTTTCATTTGTTTGTCTATTGTCCATGATTCGCTTCCATAGGTCAGAATTGGTTCTATATAGAACCGATGAACTCTCTTTCTCATTATTATCGACAGATTATTAGAGATTTTATGACATAGATAATTAGTGGACTATGTCGGTGTATAATGGTGTAAATGATAGAGTATCAAGTACCGTGCCTGCTGGCGTAGGTGATCATGTCTCTCCACAGCTTTCGATCTCGACATTATTTATGATTTATGTTGTTGACCTTCTGCTAAGCCATTCTCTTTAGCTGTCTGGTATCTTTTCTCCTTGCATCCAAATATCTCTTCGTCACCCAATTTTCACAGCTGTTACAAAACATTCCACCTGTTCCCTCCTCATAACGTGGCCAATAAATGATTATTGTTTCTTCTTAATATTTGATATGTTCTCTCTATACTTTGACTTTTTCAAAACGTTTTCGTTAATCTTCTTAGCTGTCTATGGTATTCTAAACCTCCTTCTATAAACCCACATTTCTATATCTTCCAGTGATTGTCTTCTCGGTTGTCCTATTGTCTATGAGTAACATCCAATAATTAAGACTGCATTTACATAAATTTCAGAACTCATTTTCTTGTCTCTATTGTAAAAATGGATTTCACGGTATCTTCATAATTTTTTTGGAAAGCTGCTTTTGCCTGAGCAATTCTGTATCTTACTTCTGGTGTACAACTTCCATCTGGTATATGAATATGCAATAACATATAACACACTTCAAATAGAACTGGAAAGCAGTATATGAACAGAGTGAGCCAGTCTACGTGATTCCCATTGCCTAATATCAAATTAGATACGTCTTTTGTATGAATAACACCAAGACAAATAGCACCAACACAAATAACACCAAGACAAATAACACCAACACAAATAACACCAACAAAACTAACACCAACACAAATAACACCAACAAAACTAACACCAACACAAATAACACCAACACAAATAACACCAACACAAATAACACCAACACAAATAACACCAACACAAATAACACCAACAAAACTAACACCAACACAAATAACACCAACACAAATAACACCAGCACAAATAACACCAACACAAATAACACCAACACAAAAAACACCAACACAACTAACATTAAACACAAATAACACCACCACAAATAACACCAACACAACTAACACCAACACAAATAACACCAACATAAATAACACTAACACCAGCACAACTAACACCAACACAACTAACACCAACACAACTAACACCAACACAAATAACACCAACACAACTAACACCAACACAAATAACACTACCACAAATTACACCAACACAACTAACACCAACACAAATAACACCAACATAAATAACACTAACACCAGCACAACTAACACCAACACAACTAACACCAACACAACTAACACCAACACGAATAACACCAAGACAAATAACAAAAACACAACTAACACCAACACGAATAACACCAAGACAAATAACAAAAACACAACTAACACCAACACAACTAACACCAACACAACTAACACCAACACAACTAACACCAACACAACTAACACCAACACAAATAACACCAACACAACTAACACTAACACCAACACAAATAACACCAACACAACTAACACCAACACAACTAACACCAACACAAATAACACCAACACAACTAACACTAACACCAACACAAATAACACCAACACAAATAACACCAACACAAATAACACCAACACAAATAACACCAACACAACTAACACTAACACCAACACAAATAACACCAACACAAATAACACCAACACAAATAACACCAACACAAATAACACCAACACAAATAACACCAACACAATTTCACAGATATTAAGGACGGGTATTTAATGCAATAAACGGAACCTCGATAGCTCAGTGGTTAGTGAACTGGACTACAAAGAATAAGAGCTAGTGTTCGATCCTGATAGACGGCTTCCGGGTTTACCCAGCCTTTAAGTAGTACCGGATTTTTTTCTGGGAAAGTAAAGCGGCACGGGTCCTATACCAGATGGAGAAAGTAAAGCGACACGGGTCCTATACCAGATGGAGAAAGTAAAGCGGCACGGGTCCTATACCAGATGGAGAAAGTAAAGCGACACGGGTCCTATATCAGATGGGGAAAGTAAAGCGACACGGGTCCTATATCAGATGGGGAAAGTAAAGCGGCACGGGTCCTATACCAGATGGAGAAAGTAAAGCGACACGGGTCCTATACCAGATGGGGAAAGTAAAGCGGCACGGGTCCTATACCAGATGGGGAAAGTAAAGCGGCATGGGTCCTATACCAGATGGGGAAAGTAAAGCGGCACGGGTCCTATACCAGATGGAGAAAGTAAAGCGGCATGGGTCCTATACCAGATGGGGAAAGTAAAGCGGCACGGGTCCTATACCAGATGGAGAAAGTAAAGCGGCACGGGTCCTATACCAGATGGAGAAAGTAAAGCGGCACGGGTCCTATACCAGATGGAGAAAGTAAAGCGGCACGGGTCCTATACCAGATGGAGAAAGTAAAGCGGCACGGGTCCTATACCAGATGGAGAAAGTAAAGCGGCATGGGTCCTATACCAGATGGGGAAAGTAAAGCGGCACGGGTCCTATACCAGATGGAGAAAGTAAAGCGGCACGGGTCCTATACCAGATGGAGAAAGTAAAGCGGCACGGGTCATATACCAGATGGGGAAAGTAAAGCGGCACGGGTCCTATACCAGATGGGGAAAGTAAAGCGGCACGGGTCCTGTACCAGATGGTAGATGTACAACACAAGTGAGATGCAGACCGACCACATTACCTCAAAATTCATGTGCCGCAGGTCTGTACAAATTATGGTCACTAACACCATATTCCCTATACGCCACTTGGCATGACGGGGGCTCTTTACTTTTTTTACTTAATTATTATTTATTGCAATTCTTACCTAACCATCTACTGCCCTTTCTCGTGCAGAAGTCGGATGTGTTGGGTCGAAAAGCGCAAATATAACAGTTATACTGCAAACCACAACTCAACGCAGACACGTCCAATTAATGTCCTTTTAAGGGCGGATGACAAAGAGGAATTCTACAGTCTACGAATACTCTAGAATACTTTAGTCATCGGGCGAACGTAAGCAAGTAAGCACTACCCTTCCTAGCTGAAGATGGATCATAGGGCAGACATGTTTTACTCTCCATTTTCCGCGATCTTTTCCCTGTGCCTTTTTCAGTTTACGTTGAACAAAGCCCCCAAAAATGGCTAGAACTTCATTTGTTGCTAGTAAACTTCAACATTAAACAGATGAATTTATGTTCATGCCCGTCCCACACCTGGTTTCTGCTAATTAGATAATGCATGGGGTCTGGACATTACCAAATGTCGTGTACCCTGTCTGCACGTTACAAGCAGGAATGTTTACATATCACTCCGCATCTGTCTTCTCAATTAGTGTCCGTGCTATATGTGTATCCTTTGGATTTCTCTATAAATTAAAGCTTGTTAACGGTTTTGTTTTGTTGACATTCACAATATATTAACGAGTCAGCATTCGGAATGACCAGATTAAGGCGGAGAGGCTACACAGCTACTTGCTACCGCTACCGAAGCTAAACAAGGACAATTCTCACATCAGTGCCTACAGAATCTTCACGATGCAGAACACTGCGGAAAAATTGATGGAGAGATTAGATGCCCGTGTCCTCACCTGTCACCTTGACCAGAAACGCGCATTCCCACCCACACTCGGAGGTTATAGATATAAGAAAGAGACATGGCTCAATGCGGTAGTCTTTACCTATGTCGTCTTCGAAGGCTTCCACAGACGAGAGGAGACATGTGCTGCTGCTATAGATCTGGAAGATGCATACAACAGAGTGTCATTTGAATACCTCATGCATATGCTCCTCAAACTGGCGGTGCACCCCTTCCTCATTAGATGGATCGCTGGTGTACTGTTTCGGAGGAAGGTGATACTCAGATGTTGAAAGTTGGTCTTCCGAGCCAACATCCATTTGTCCAGGGCTGCCACAAGGCTCACCATTGTCACCAGTTCTATTTAACGTGTACACAATAACGATCACGGAACAACAACTAGATAGGAGGGGAAAAACTATGACTTTTGCTGATGATATTCTGGTATGATATATTCTGGTATGATATAATATTCTGATAGTATATCGACAGGGAAGAGACAGACGGGGAATCGCCTCCACAATGAAAGACGAACTCAATTGCATCCCATCCTGGTGTGGGGTTTCAGGTGCTTTGGTTAATTATAAAAAAAAGCATCCGCTACATGGTCCCCCCTTAACAATCATATCGTTAATGCGGACTCGCCGGTGGTACGAATGGGAGATGATGAGGTGATCAGGGACAAGTTGATGACATACCTCGGAGTTAAGTTTGATCGCAGCCTGTGTTTTCGGGACCACGTCGACAATGTGATAACAAAATCCCGCAAAGGATTAGCCGCCTTGAAGGTCATGGCAGCTGCCAACATCGAGCAGAGGCTACTTACTCTTCTGTTCCAGGGATTAGTCCTCACACCTATTGAGTATGCCCTGGCCATTCTTTGTGCCAATGCGACTCAAATTTATCATCATCATGTGCCATACCGGTTGACGTGGGTGATCATGTCCCTCCACAATCTTCTATCTACAGTGCATCGTATCAGTTCTGTTGTTGACTGTTTTCTATGCCATGACACCAAGCTATCCAGTATTTTCTCTTGTTGTCTTCCACGATCTCTCTTTCCTTTTATTTTACCAGTTGTAACCAAGTATTCCAACTTTCCTCTTCTCATGATGTGCCCAAAAAATGTTGATTGCTTCTTTCTGATGTTTTTTTTTTAAATGGGACGGACTCAAATTGATAGGCTGGCGAAAATACAGAATGAGATCATGCACATTATCTTGGGGTGTACGAGGGACACTCCCTGTGTAGCAATGAGATATCTTCTTGACTTTCCAACCATGGATGACAGAATCAAGATCTACAAGGCACAAGCATACCTGAAGATTAGTGCAGATAAAGAACATCCATTGCAACACGAGCTCAACACAGAGAAATGTGCTAGGCTAAAATGAGGCAAATCATGGGTGGGCCGAGCAGAAGGTGTCATCAAACAGATCTGTGGGCTTACCAATATCAATGCTGGCAAGGAGTGGATACCGATGGCTATGTCACTCAGGGGGACATTCTCGTGTATTGTTAAAATCGACAGGAAATGTAGGGGACATGACTTAGTCGTGGTCAATGGGGAGGTAATTGGTCTCATCTGCGATAACACCGATGAGAAAGATGCAGTCATCTATACAGGCGGATCTGAAATACGACACCAAAGAAATGCATGGGCATTTACAGCAAGGCTCAGCAGGCAGAATAGTCAAGGAAGACAGTGGTGCATACGTCATGACTACGAGTAGCATGACAATGGAGGTGATGGCAGTGACCAAGGCATTCAAATGGTTAGAGTCACAAGACTACACCCACGCATGTATACTGAGTGATTCGATGAGCATGTTAAATAAAGTGGAGGTAGGCTCTGTACGCATGCAATGGTTAGAGTCATTGCAGAAGTAAAAAAAAAAAAACGTAAGGTCACTTTTGTCTATGTCCCTGGACATGGGGCAGTACGGGGAAATGGAAGAGCGGACTGGTTGGCTATCTGCGCTGTCGTTGAGGAAGGTCAACCAATGGATCGGGCGGACATCAGCAGTGCCCTCCAAGATGTGGGAAGAGCACAGGACTTCGACGACCACAGATTCACGTCACTCCTTCAGATGATGGAAATGGGAGTTAAGATGGGCACAGCCAGAAATGAGAAACTTAGTGGCCGTGTAAGATGACTTTTCAACCAACACAGAACTGGAGTCGTCAGTTGCTGGACACTGCGGGAATTGCTGAGTGTGGGATCTGAGCACCTATGGTCATGTTCGGAGTGCAATGATGATGACCCGCAAATAACTCAATAAATTAACGATCCACTCGACCAATTAAAGACGCATTGTCAATAGTAAAAACAAAATTAAAATGATACAGACATGCTACAAGATCTACAGACATTTCTAAAACTATTGTACAGGGCACAGTACCAGACAAAATAAAACAAGTGACGACGTCCGGTCAATATGGCGGATAAACGGCAGGAACTATTGAGGATGAGTCTGAAAAATGTTCCTTGTTATAGTTTCCTGACATTTCAAGTTCGGCATAGTGTCGGAGCTACTGAGTTTAGTGCTCTATGAATGTTCCTTGTTATAGTTTCCTGACATTTCAAGTCCGGCATAGTGTCGGAGCTACTGAGTTTAGTGCTCTATGAATGTTCCTTGTTATAGTTTCCTGACATTTCAAGTTCGGCATAGTGTCGGAGCTACTGAGTTTAGTGCTCTATGAATGTTCCTTGTTATAGTTTCCTGACATTTCAAGTCCGGCATAGTGTCGGAGCTACTGAGTTTAGTGCTCTATGAATGTTCTTTGTTATAGTTTCCTGACATTTCAAGTCCGGCATAGTGTCGGAGCTACTGAGTTTAGTGCTCTATGAATGTTCTTTGTTATAGTTTCCTCACATTTCAAGTCCGGCATGGTGTCGGAGCTACTGAGTTTAGTGCTCTATGAATGTTCTTTGTTATAGTTTCCTGACATTTCAAGTTCGGCATGGTGTCGGAGCTACAGAGTTTAGTGCTCTATGAATGTTCTTTGTTATAGTTTCCTCACATTTCAAGTTCGGCATGGTGTCGGAGCTACTGAGTTTAGTGCTCTATGAATGTTCCGTGTTATAGTTTCCTGACATTTCAAGTTCGGCATGGTGTCGGAGCTACTGAGTTTAGTGCTCTATGAATGTTCTTTGTTATAGTTTCCTGACATTTCAAGTCCGGCATGGTGTCGGAGCTACTGAGTTTAGTGCTCTATGAATGTTCCGTGTTATAGTTTCCTGACATTTCAAGTTCGGCATAGTGTCGGAGCTACTGAGTTTAGTGCTCTATGTACACTGTGCGGTGTGTTTTTCATCAGGATCGTGTTTCGATATTCCGATTGCTTTCGGTGAATTATCGTATGGCGAAGGACAGTTAGTTTTTAGCGTGTTCTGTAGCTGCAATTGTGGGGACTTCAGCTGTATTTTTTTAATTCTTCAATGAGATGGGTTTTAATTTGAATGACTTCACTAGCACGGACTGTTGGGTATTTATGGATTTTAATTTGTTTGCAGTGACATCCGGGGCTTTCAGGGAACCATAACTATAACCATAGAAGACAAGGCAGAGACGGGACAATAATCTCAGAGAATAAACAGAAAGAGACAACGTTTGACGTCATGACAATCATCGCAGATGTGACATCTTGTATATTCAGGGAATAAGCACACATATAAAATATGTAAAGTATTCAAGTTCGTAAATGTTATGTAGAGCCAGTCTTAACATATGGATATGAATCATGAACAATAGGATAACAGATAAGAAAAACACTGGAGGCTGTAGAAATGTGGTTTTATAGAATGTTGAGAATACCATAGACAGTTAAAAGAGTAATGAAAACGTTATGAAAGAGGCCAAAACAAAAAAGAATTAATTTCCAATATTAGGAAGAAGCAATCATCATTTTTGACTATCTAATGAGAAGAGAACAGCTGGAATATATTGTAACAACTGGGAAAATTGAGGGACGAAGAGAGAGAGAAGCAAAGAGAAAATATACCAGACAGCTTAAGAGAATGGCTTGGCAGAAGGTCAACAACAGAAATGATAAATAACTGTCGAGATCGAAAGTTGTGAAGAGACATGATCACCTACCCACCCAAACCACAAAACAGCAGAAGAGGATCATTGCCCCTTGACCTATGTGCGTGTTGGTCACGTGATAAATAGTCAATTGGGCAGATAGGATCTTGTGGGCCACGAAGAAGCCAAAGATAATGAGGAAGGGTCCCATGGTGTCAGTGAAACAGGAGGTCGACGTCTGGGAGTCACGATTTGGGCGGGCCATTATCCCTGGAGTGTCAAGAAACCATTGGGCCGAAATACTTATTCGACGGCACAGCTTCTGATGATCTGATTACCCTCTGCTGTGAATCTCTGTATAATGATTTTCCTATTACAGGGATTCATAATTGACATTTGTGGTTCGGCGATAGCAAACAACAGCTGGTGATGATCCTAATCGACTCTCTTGTGTTTAATCGTCATTGATTAACTAGCCTGGTCAAACATATGGCGGATCTAAAAGGGAGGCAAGCTGTTACCGGAAATATGTTTCCCCAAAGTCACTGTAAACGACATCACGATTCACATGCACTCGATTTATGTCCATAAATTGTGATGGACAAAGGGGAGTAATCGCTGACCGAGTTATCGAACGCAGAAAATGAACACAAAGTGCTGATATCTTTTTATGGCGCTATAGAAAACAATCTGAGTGGTAGTGGGCTATTTCGATGTCCAGTGATGTAAATGATAGAATAAAGTTTAGTTTAGTTTAGTCGACGGATCATGCTCATTGCACACCGTACACGTCTATATTGTGATCTGATCTCTCTCCCCAGTATGTGTGGAGACTGATGTTATTAGTTTTGTGTTGGTTTGCTATTCGTCCGTATTTCTCCGAGCTTATTTCTGACATCGCTGCGTTTGAATTCATGTTCGTGCAGTCTGTACATGCTTATAGATTCATGGTCAGAAGAAATATTAATACAGAGACAGACACACAAACAAGCAAGTAGTAAAAGTAAAGTACCCCCGTCACGCCAAGTGGCGTATAGGGAAATATGGTGTTAGTGACCCTATATTTTACAGACCTTCAGCACATGATTTTTGGGGTAATGTGGTCGGTATTACGCCCGTGCTGCTTTACTTTCCCATAAAAATCCGGTACCCATTTAAGGCTGGGTGAACCCGGAAGCCGTCGGTTGGGATCGAACCCTACCCCTTGTCCTTTGTAGTCCAGTTCACTAACCACTGAGCTATGGCGGCTCCCTAAACAAGCAAGCACTAATCTCAAATCACAAAATAGCAGAAGGTAATCAATATCCAGGAAGTATGTGCCTTAGGGGCCTCGGTAGCCGAGTTGGGAAAACCACCTGACTGGACTACCGACGTTTCGGACAACCCGTGTTCGATTCCCGCTGGGAGCAGTGTGAGTTGTACTCGTGGTTGGAAAAAAAATAAACCCTCACGGTCGACCCAGCCGTTGGCAGAAATGGGTACCAGGGTATTACCCTGGGAAGGTGAGGAATGCCGCCTCGCATCTGAGTTTCAATGCTTGAGGCGACACTATACAGAAATCTCCGAACATTTCTGGATAGGCGGCCGAGCACATATGGGTGTAAACTCGCGTGCTAAGACGCCGGTTCAAGTCTCGTACTTTATCTTTACTTTTACCTTTACCTATGTACCTGTTGGTCACATGATGAGTTGTCAATAGGGCAGATAGGATTTCGAGGGCCACAAAAAAGCCAAACATAATGAGGAAAAGTCCTATGATGTCAAATATTTTAGTAACGTTAAGAGTGTAGCTGAAAATAACTTCCAGACAAACTACGGAGAATAACATGCAGACTTGGCAGCTGGGCGATCACGTCGTCAGAAGCGTTCCTAGACTTGACTAGAGCAACGCAATGACTGAACGTGTCCAGCTACTCACAAATGACAAATTCCGTCAGGGTCTGTAACACAAAGCTCACCAAGATCCTTCCTCATCTACATACAGTAATATTAACGAATCAGAGAGCAGCGATCGACAGAAAAAAGTGGGAAAAAATTACACAAATATAGCGTTCTGATATGTTGTAGTTAAATATTGAATTCTAATATCTGGCATTCACATATGACGTTCAGATATGTTGCACTAAATTATGACGTTCATATATGTTGTACTCACATATGGGGTTCATATATGTTGTACTCACATATGGCGTTCAGATATGTTGTACTCAAATATGACGTTCTGATATGTTGTACGCAAATATGACGTTGTAATATGTTGTACTCAAATATTACGTTCTAATATGTTGTACTCAAATATGACATTCTGATATGTTGTACGCATATATGACGTCGTAATATGTTGCACTCAAATATGACGTTCTAACATGCTGTACTCAAATATGACGTTCTAATATGTTGTACGCAAATATGACATTCTGATATGTTGTACGCAAATATGACGTCGTAATATGTTGCACTCAAATATGACGTTCTAATATGCTGTACTCAAATATGACGTTCTAATATGTTGTACTCAAATATGACGTTCTGATATGTTAGACGCAAATACGACGTCGTAATATGTTGCACTAAAATATGACGTTCTAATATGCTGTACTCAAATATGACGTTCTAATATGTTGTACTCAAATATGACGTTCTGATATGTTAGACGCAAATACGACGTCGTAATATGTTGCACTCAAATATGACGTTCTAATATGCTGTACTCAAAAATGACGTTCTAATATGTTGTACTCAAATATGACGTTCTAATATGTTGCACTGAAATATGACGTTCTGATATGCTGTACTCAAATATGGCGTTCTGATATGTTGTACTCAAATACGACGTTCTGATATGTTGTACTCAAATACGACGTTCTAATATATTGTACTCAAATGCGACGTTCTAATATATTGTACTCAAATGCGACGTTCTAATATGCTGTACTCAAATACGACGTTCTAATATGTTGTACTCAAATACGACGTTCTAATATGCTGTACTCAAATACGACGTTCTAATATATTGTACTCAAATACGACGTTCTAATACGCTGTACTCAAATACGACGTTCTAATATATTGTACTCAAATACGACGTTATAATATGCTGTACTCAAATACAACGTTCTAATATGTTGTACTCAAATACGACGGTCTAATATGTTGTACTCAAATACGGCGTTATGATATGGTTCATTCATCACAACTAGCTGTACATCACTTTTCAACTTCTGTCATTCCTTATTTGTTTCTCGGCGTCATTGAGAAATATAATAGACAATCTCTTTGTCTATTCTCTCCCGTTGTTATGTTTCCTCGTGTTTCTAATATCCCATCAATCCGTCTTCTTTCTGGTTTATCCCTTTATCTTCTGTACAGATTTCTTTTTGTGTATCGAGACAGTGGTGTTTTTGTTTTAATTATACCACTGAATCAGTGTTTTCAATACTTAATTACATTTAATGAAGACATGTGAGAAATTTTAATTCAATTAATTTTTTTACAAAAATATTATACCCGGCAGCGGCATACATCATCATTCCTTCAAATTATAAAAAGAAATTATTACATAAAAAATCGGTCCCAGTGTGAAAGATTGCGAGTAGACTTTTAGAATGGCATATGTTAATAGTCTGAAAGAAATGAACATATTCTAAGCATGGTTCAATTGTCTGTGTTATAGTAATCTCTTCAATCTGCTTATTTAGCAAAACCTTCTTGTTTCTTTTTTGCTGTATTTTTCTCCATTATAAAATGTAGCCATGATTACTGTTAATGAACCCATCCTCTATTGTTTACCCAGAGTTACAGCTCCAATCTTTGCTATTCAACTTCACATTTAGCCGTGTCCCCCTGCTATCAAACAGTCAGTTCATTAATTCGTGAAGGTCATTCAAAACAATGAGAGCTTCAATACATTTGGAGAGAATGAATTGAAACTTGGTACGTGCACTGCCATCCGTCTTACTTTCTTTCTTTCTTTCTTTCTTTTCTTCTTACTTTCTTTCTTTTCTTCTTTCTTTCTCTCTTTCTTTTTTCTTTCTTTCTTTCCTTCTTTCTTCCTTTCGTACTTCCTTTCTTTCTTCTTTTCCTTCTTTATTTCTTTCTTTCTTACTTTCTTTATGTCTTTCTTTCTTTTTTAATGTCTGGCTTTCATTCATTCTTTATGTTTTCTTTATACCCCAACCTTAATAAACACTTTATAAACAGTATAAATATTGTCCTTAAAAAACGAATTTCCTTTCAGGTTTGTCATATTTCAGTTATATTCCAAAAAAATATTTCTGGCTGCCGGGACAAGGCAAATTTAAAGATTTACCGAGCATTCTTCCGTTCACTGAAGTGTACACCACTTTCAATGTAAAGGTTGAAGACAAATAAAAATAAGTGAATATTATAGAGGAAACCTTCCGAGGCAATAATCAGCGAATCAATTCAGAGGAAGAGGTATGTTTACAGCACTCGGAAAAATTGACAAATAATCAACAACAGAAAAAAATATGGGCAAAGCAGGATCGAACCCGTAATCAGTGCACAGCAATTTGCCACGAAAAGCCAAACGCTAGAAAACACTAGCAACCTTATGCTATAGTCATGAGAACACATTGCCTACGAAGCAAACTTTTAGTTACCTGAGTGGCAGTATTCCCTAGCGTTTGGCTTTTCGTGGCAAGGCGCTGTGCCACTGATTACGGATTCGATCCTCCTTTGGTCCATATTTTTTTTCTGTTATTGATTATTTGTCTATTTTTCCGAGTTCTGTAAACATACCTCTTCCTCTGAATTGATTCGCGTTCAACGTAAATCATTGAAACATATGGAAACAACAACTGCATTTTCACGTGAGCCAATCTGCACTGTTCATCATTTGTGTAAATATCCTGTCACTAATGACGTATTTCT
Organism: Megaustenia siamemsis; assembly: GCA_032433765.1. Classification (NCBI taxonomy): domain Eukaryota; kingdom Metazoa; phylum Mollusca; class Gastropoda; order Stylommatophora; family Ariophantidae; genus Megaustenia; species Megaustenia siamemsis. Next base: position 17,628,493 of record JAVIAB010000046.1, read on the forward strand.
AGACGTCTTTATATGATTCGCGTACAAGAGAAAATAAACGGGCTTTGCTGTTAAAATGTAATTTTAGATCACGCCCTTTTTTGTAATTTTCCTGATATTATGTAACAAAAGAAAAAAAAAACAGATTTCTGCAAATTCCACGGCTGCCTTTAGACTTAAATGTTATTAAATCTTAAGGTCTGTGAAAATCTAAGACATGCGAAAATTCACTGCAATTCATCAAATAGTTTCCGAGAAAATTGAAGAATACTGTCCACAAATTTTTGAATAGACTAAAGCTAGCTGTTTAGCAATACAAAAAAAGAAGAAACAAAGTGGTATGGTGACAGCTTTACGTGGTAATGGACAAAACAAAGGTCGACGTTTCGGCCAAGTAGGCCTTCAGCTGGATAAAAACAACAAACACAATATATATATATATATATAAGGATATGTAAACAAATCTAACTACATGGCGATAACATGCTATGGTTATAGTTTTGCTGTTATCATCAGCTTTACAGCAGCTTCGCATCTCTATACATCTTGGTGCATCTTGATGCCTTGACCTCAGCTCGCTATTTAACTCTGCATTTAGCGGTATCTTTCTTTCAACTATCTATTTCATTTCTTATGTATCAATTTCCTCATTTAGAAGAGTGACTTACTCCTTTTCCAAAGTCACTCACTTAATTAACACTCTCACTTCATTAACTCTACTCTCCCCACATTCCCCCAGTTTAAGAACATTCTCGCGGCCGGAGCGACCTGAACGTCCAGACGTTCTCAAGAGATATGCCCCAGGGCATCGGTGTCCTTTCAAGGTTTCGCGAAGCTGGGAATATCTGTACAGGAGGAGACATGGCAAAATCGTAGAATCTGGTCCACCAGGTTAGAGGGTTAAACGTGAGGCACAGGTATCGACCGGTGACCCGCCCACAGGCGGTTCTGGGCTGGAAAATCCTGTTTAAGGGAATCAGCAAAATAAAATTACAGGTTACATGACGTCACTGGTTGAAATGTTCAGGTTTTGTTTGTCAGTAAGAAGGTCTGATGCCTAAAATATCGGCCAGAATATCAAACACTGCAGCCGGTCGTTGTTGTAAGGATGAAACCTATTTGGGTAGATATGAGTATCCCACAACGGGTTCTAAAATTAGACTAATGCGAGTAATTGTTATTCATCCATTTATCCATCTATCCAACATTTCGTATGTCCTTTGCGGAACTTTGCATTCACTACAGCCAGTCTGATAAAATCTCGCTCTCTAGTCACATCTCAGACAGAACGTTCCCGTCACCATAGCCATTCTGACAGAATCTCTCCCTTTCTAGTCACATCTCCCACAGAACTTTGCATTCACAACAGCCAATCTGTTAAAATCTCGCTCTCTCTCCCTCTCTCTCTCCCTCTCTCTATCTAGTCATATTTCCCACATAATTTTGTTTTCACCACAGCCATTCTGATAGAATATATATCTCTCTAGTCACATCTCCCACAGAACTTTCCATTCACCACAGCCAGTCTGAAACAATCTCTCTCTCTCTCTCTCTCTCTCTCTCTCTCTCTAGCCAGATCTCCCACAGAACTTTGCATTCACCACAACCAGTCTGAAATAATCTCTCTATCCAGCCAAATCTCCCACAGAACTTTCCATTCACCACAGCCAGTCTGAAAGAATCTCTCTCTCTCTCTCTTTTCCTCTCTCTCTCTAGCCAAATCTCCCACAAAATTTTGCATTCACCACAACCAGTCTGAAATAATCTCTCTATCCTGCCAAATCTCTCACAGAACTTTCCATTCACCACAACCAGTCTGAAATAATCACTCTATCCAGCCAAATCTAACACAGAACTTTCCATTCACCACAACCAGTCTGAAATAATCTCTCTCTCCAGCCAGATCTCCCACAGAACTTTCCATTCACCATAGCCAGACTGAAAGAATCTCTCTCTCCAGCCAGATCTCCCACAGAACTTTCCATTCACCATAACCAGTCTGAAATAATCTCTCTATCAAGCCAGATCTCCCACAGAACTTTCCATTCACCATAACCAGTCTGAAATAATCTCTCTCTCCAGCCAGATCTCCTACAGAACTTTCCATTCACCATAGCCAGACTGAAAGAATCTCTCTCTCCAGCCAGATCTCCCACAGAACTTTCCATTCACCATAGCCAGACTGAAAGAATCTCTCTCTCCAGCCAGATCTCCCACAGAACTTTCCATTCACCATAACCAGTCTGAAATAATCTCTCTATCCAGCCAGATCTCCCACATAACTTTCCATTCACCACAACCAGTCTGAAATAATCTCTCTCTCCAGCCAGATCTCCCACAGAACTTTCCATTCACCACAGCCAGTCTGAAATAATCTCTCTCTCTAACCAGATCTCCCACAGTATTTTCCATTCACCATAGCCAGACTGAAATAAACTCTCTCTCCAGCCAGATAACCCACAGAACTTTCCATTCACCATAACCAGTCGAAAGAATCTCTCTGTCCAGCCAGATCTCCCACAGAACTTTCCATTCACCATAACCAGTCTGAAAGAATCTCTCTGTCCAGCCAGATCTCCCACAGAACTTTCCATTCACCATAACCAGTCTGAAATAATCTCTCTCTCCAGCCAGATCTCCCACAGAACTTTCCATTCACCATAGCCAGACTGAAAGAATCTCTCTCTCCAGCCAGACCTCCCACAGAACTTTCCATTCACCATAGCCAGACTGAAAGAATCTCTCTCTCCAGCCAGATCTCCCACAGAACTTTCCATTCACCATAACCAGTCTGAAATAATCTCTCTATCCAGCCAGATCTCCCACATAACTTTCCATTCACCACAACCAGTCTGAAATAATCTCTCTCTCCAGCCAGATCTCCCACAGAACTTTCCATTCACCACAGCCAGTCTGAAATAATCTCTCTCTCTAACCAGATCTCCCACAGTATTTTCCATTCACCATAGCCAGACTGAAATAAACTCTCTCTCCAGCCAGATCACCCACAGAACTTTCCATTCACCATAACCAGTCTGAAAGAATCTCTCTGTCCAGCCAGATCTCCCACAGAACTTTCCATTCACCATAACCAGTCTGAAAGAATCTCTCTGTCCAGCCAGATCTCCCACAGAACTTTCCATTCACCACAACCAGTCTGAAATAATCTCTCTCTCCAGCCAGATCTCCCACAGAACTTTCCATTCACCACAGTCAGGCTTTTGGATGTGTGTGTTCAATGTGTATAGTTTGTTATACCTGATGAAAGCTTTTGCCCCAACTTTGTAGTTTGTTTTTTCTTCCGTTAATCAAAATACTCATTACCATTGTATGTTTATTTTCTATATTTGCTGCATCCTTACTGGCTGCCCTGCACAGTATTTCACCTTTTTTGGGTAAAATATTCGATATCTGTACTGATCTCCACTTTCTAATCGCCTTCAGTTCCCGGCGTGCTAGACCAGGAAGACAGAGTTAAAAGTCCGGAATCGTAACATCGTAATGAAGTTAACATAATGAAGAGATTAATTATCCCTTCTCTACCGTTGTGATCTGGGGAAAAGAGAACGCCAGAATATGGCATGGATGACAGCAGAGACCCTGGATAAAATTAAAGAAAGAAAGAACAAGAAAGCAGACATAAATAAAAGCAAAACAAGAAGTAATAAAGCCAAGACACAGGAAGCTTACACAGAGGTGAACAAAGAAGTGAGAAAATGCATTAAAAGGGATAAGAGGAAATATATAGATGAACTAGCTAAAGAGGCAGAAGAAGCAGCAAATAAAGGGAATATGAAAGAACTGTACAACAGCACAAAGAAATTAGGTGGAAAATACAAACAGATCAACGCCTTTATCAAAGATAAGAAAGGAAATCTGCTTAGTAATATAAGGGAACAAATGGAGAGATGGAAAGAGCACTTTGAAGAACTTTTGAACAGACCCAGCTCAAATAATCCTCCAGATATACTACCAGCAGAAGAATAGTTACACGTTAACTGCGGAAAACCAAGCAAAGAAGAAATAATGAAAGCCATCAAATTATTGAAAAATGGTAAAGCCACAGGACCAGATGAAATTCCTTCGGAAGCCATCAAAGCAGATATTAACACCTCCACCAAGATGTTACATGATCTATTGGATAAAATTTGGGAGAGGGAAGAAATACCTAAAGACTGGAGAGAAGGTTATATGATCAAACTACCAAAGAAAGGAAGTTTACAGGAGTGCACAAACTATAGGGGAATTATGCTACTATCAGTGCCAGGAAAAATATTAGGCAGAATCATTCTGGAGAGACTAAAGGAGGCTATAGAGAAACACTTGAGAGGTGAAAAAGCAGGTTTTAGGAAGAACAGATCATGTGCTGATCAAATAAATACTCTACGTATAATAGTTGAACTAAAGTCTAGAACTAAAATCCCCACTTTATATTGGATTCATAGATTACGAAAGGCATTTGATAGTTTAGACAGAGGAATGCTTTGGAAGTTGCTGAGTCATTACGGAATCCCCATAAAGTTTATTAACCTGATAAAAACAATGTATGAAGGAACAAAATGTAGTGTGGTGCATGAAGGACAGCTTACAGAAGCATTTGAAATAAGAACAGGAGTAAGGCAGGGATGCCTTCTGTCTCCATTTCTCTTTCTACTGGCCATTGATTGGATTATGAAAATAACTCAAAACAACAGAAATGGGATTCAGTGGTACTGACCAAACAACTTGATGAATTAGACTTTGCTGATGACATAGCTCTCCTATCACACAGCTATCAACAGATGCAGGATAAAATGAGTATATTAGATGAGAGATCACAACAGCTAGGGCTAAAGATTAATAGAGATAAGACCAACATTATGAGAATTAATGCAGTTGGCAATAACCAAATAAAACTAGGAGAAATACCTCTACTAGACGTACAATCTTACATATATCTGGGCAGTAATATATATATAAAGAGTGAGGAACAGAAAATGATACCAAAATAAGTATATCAAAAGCAAGAGGAGCTTTGATTGCACTGGGAAACATATGGAAATCCAAAGATATTAGGTTTAATACAAAAATAAAAATTTTCAAGTCAAATGTTAAGTCGGTCCTATTATATGACTGTGAAACATGGAGAAATAACAAAATTGACAATCACGAAGGTACAGACTTTCATTAATGGATTCTTACGCAGAATAAAGGGATGGAAACGGCAGGACAAAGTCACTAACGTGAAATTATGGAAATGTACCGGTCAAATACCAGTGGATAAAGAGATACAGCGAAGACGATGGCGATGGATAGGACACACACTACGGAAGCCAACTGAGAGTATTACACAACAGGCTCTTTTTTGGAATCCTCAGGGGAAAAGACAAAGAGGAAGACCAAGGAATTCTTGGAAAAGACAGATCGAAGCAGAGATGAAGATGATGGGGAAGACATGGAATGATCTTAAAAGAATTGCAAAAAACATAACGACTTGGAAAGTGTTTGTTGAAGACCTATGCTCCACTGGGAGCTAAAAGGTAGAAAAAGACCGTTGTGAAACTTGTCTCGTTGTGGTGAATGTTAGGCGCAGTTTTTAATTAAATCGGGAGATTAGAACTCTTTAAGGTGAAAGTACACTAAATTTACTTCCGTTTTCTTGTCCGCTATTGGTCTCTGGGTACGTTCTTTTGGTAGAAAAATGAGAATAAAATCGAAATAGAAGCATGAAAACACGAAGAAAAGAGCAGATAGTATGGTTATGGTTTTCGTAAGCTCCGGTATCACTGCAAACAAATTAAAATCCATAATTGCTCAACCGCCCGTGCCAGTGGAATCATTCGAATTAACATCGTAACTCCCAAACAAAGAAATGTAGCTGCAGTCCTCATCATAGCAGTCTCAGCACACTTCAAAAGGCATAAAGCGAAGCCGCACAGAAAGTTAACGCAGTCGTCTGTTCACTGTCATACAATATTATCATTCATCGTAAACAATCGAAATACCGAAACACAGTCCGGATGAAACACACAGCTCATGGTGTTCACAGAGCACTAAATTCAGTAGCTCCACAGCAGAGGCAGCAAGCCGGACTTGGAATATGAGGAAACTGCAACAAGGAACACTTTTCAGAATAAACCCCAATTGTTCTTGCCGCCTATCCGTCATATTGACCGATATAGATCATCATCATCATCAAGTACCCGGCTTGCTGGCGTAGGTGATCATGTCTCTCCACAACTTTCGATCTCGGCAGCTATTTATCATTTCTGTTGTTGACCTTCTGCTAAGCCATTCTCTTTATTTGTCTGGTATTTTTTTTTCTCTTTGCTTCCCTCTATCGTTATCTTTATTTTGCTTACAGTAGCTTGATGACGATTGGGTATCACCTGTAGCACATGATGTCCCCTACAGAACGAGGGGTTTCCATTGGAACCTCCCTTAACGTTTTTGTTGTTCCGGTATACGAGAAATCACATTTGGCGAAAGAAACAGAGAGAGCATTTAACATGGAACAACACAACTCTACATCACGTCCAAATGAGGTAGAACGTCCTTAACCTTTAGAGAAGAATTTGTTAATGAGCAAAAGTTTTGTAGAACCTTTATTAGGGATCACATGACACGATGGAACAGATACTTAGATATCATCGTAATGGTCCACGTTACATACGGCATTGCAAGGAAATTATGTTGGAATCGAATTCTATTTTCTATCTAATTCCTTCTAGCTCACTTACAAAAACTGTATAATTCCTTCTTGAACATTTACAACAAATTTCTAATTCCTTTTTCAACACTTACAATAACTTTATAATTCCTTCTTCAACATTTACAATAACTTTATAATTCCTTCTTCAACATTTACAATAACTTTATAATTCCTTCTCTTCAATATTTACAATAACATTATAATTCCTTCGTCAACACGTACATTAACTTTCTAATTCCTTCTTCAACACTTACAATAACTTTCTAATTCCTTCTTCAACACTTACAATAACATTATAATTCCTTCTTCAACACTTACAATAACATTATAATGCCTTCTTCAACACTCACAATAACTTTCTAATTCCTTCTTCAACACTTACAATAACATTATAATTCCTTCTTCAACACTCACAATAACTTTCTAATTCCTTCTTCAACACTTACAATAACATTATAATGCCATCTTCAACACTCACAATAACTTTCTAATTCCTTCTTCAACACTTACAATAACATTATAATGCCATCTTCAACACTCACAATAACTTTCTAATTCCTTCTTCAACACTTACAATAACATTATAATGCCTTCTTCAACACTTACAATAACATTATAATGCCTTCTTCAACACTTATAATACACTATTTTCATGATTCCTATATTCATGTCTGTAGATAGAATTCAAAACAAACGAGGAAATTAGAGAAATCGCCAATCAACCACTAATATCTTCAGTAATAAAGAAAAGACGATGGTCATACGTTGGACATGTGATGAGAAGAGATAATAATCGAATAGCAAAGCAAGCCCTCATATGGGAAACAACAGGTAAAAGAAAAAGAGGAAGACCCAGGGAGACACTGAGAAGAACATTGATGAGAGAGGCAAGAGCAGCAGGAATCGGCTCCCTCAATGAGATAGAACTGCTTGCACAGAACAGAGACAGATGGCGAGATTTGATAAAATATCTTTAAAAGAAAACTGCTAGAACAAAAATTCATATAGGAGAAGGTGTATCTTGGTCTACGCCCTATGGGCCGGTTACGGCTCGAAAGGTCAATAGATAGATAGATAGATAGAATACATAAATAAGGAATAGATGAAATGATTTGGCCACGTGATAATGCAGAACGATAGACACCAGAGCACCACAGGACCTTTAATAAACGTTGAGAGAACGCCACGCTCAAGAGCCAACTAAGCACAAGATACACTGTTGAAATATAGAAACACTAGGAAACATAACAACTGGAGAAGCCAGAAGAAGAGTCAAAAAACATAAACTATATCTCTCCTCGACGCTCTAAAGCAAATGAGGAAAGGAAGAAAGAAGAAAAAATAAGATACTTTGAAACCACTTCTCTGCTTTGTTAACTCATTTATCATTTACAGTTGCACATGAGGAAAGGAAGAAAGAAGAAAACATAAGATACTTTGAAACCACTTCTCTGCTTTGTTAACTCATTTATCATTTACAGTTGCACATGAGGAAAGGAAGAAAGAAGAAAACATAAGATACTTTGAAACCACTTCTCTGCTTTGTTAACTCATTTATCATTTACAGTTGCACATTGTTATTTGATATAGTGAGATAATGTATGCAATCGTTGTTCTCAAGCCTCAAATTCACTCTGTACTTTCCTCTAGCATTATACATCTCAAATGAAGCCTTTTGAAATGTGGATTTAGAGAAGAATGGGACGAATTTGATGGAGAGAAAAGACAACAAATGATGAAGTTTTAGAAAAAAAGAATCCAAAAATGAAAAGAAAACTATTAAACATAATCCAAACAAGACAAGTGAGATTTTTAGGGTATGTTAAAATACACGGTAATCTTGTAACGGTAATCTTAGAATGGACAATACAAGGTAAAAAAGGCAGACCGTGACTAACATGTGGGAGTAACAACAAAAGATGTACAAGTCAGCTTATGACAACCTGCACCTTCAAAGCAAGAGACAGAGCGGAATGGCGCTCCTTGGTAGCCACCTTTCGATGCGAAGACGGTACTCGATAATGGTAGCACTTCTCAAAGAAGTGGCATTTCTCAAACAGCAAACGTTAAATATTAAATTGGACTGTTAATTAAAAGCAAATATTTCACAAACGTAACTGTCAACACTTGTCATTAACACTCAGAGATAGGAAATAGAATAGTCTGGACATATAACACACAACTATGATGACACATCATCCACTAACAAGCAATTACCGACAAGACAAAACAACAAAGAAGGAAAGCAAAATCATTAAAATAATAACTAACATAATAATAAAAGCGTGATAAATTATTATCCATGAAGAACACACACTAGCCGAGCTCTGACGAGTACTCTCAAAATTCACTCAATGACGTTAAAAAAAAAAAACAGTAAAGTACCCCAGCCACGCTAAGTGGCGTATATGGAATATAGTGTTAGTTAAGGTCTGTAAAATTTATAGTCACTAACACCATATTCCCTATACGCCACTTGGCGTGACGGGGGTACTTTACTTTTTTTTTTTTATGGAAGGCCCCGGTATCACTACAAACGAATTAAAATCCATAATTGCTCAACCGCCCGTGCCAGTGGAATCATTCGAATTACTATCTCATCTCCAAAACAAAGAAAGGTTGCTGTAGACCCCATCATAGCAGTCTTAGCATACGCCAAAAGACATAAGGCGAAACCGCACAGAAAGTGAACACAGCCAACTGTTCCTACCATACGATATCATCATTCATCGTAAACAATCGGAATATCGAAACGCGATCAAAACAGATGAAACACACAGCTCACGGTGTGCACAGAGCACTTAACTCAGTAGTTACCGCAGCACGCCGGACTTGGAATATGAGGAAACTGCAACAAGGAATACTTTTCACACATAGCCTTCAATGGTATCTGCCGCCTATCCACCATATAGACCGGAAGTTCGCCCATATTGAATTTAAGTAATGAAGTGAACAAATAAAACTTTGTTATTTTGCATTAGGAAACAATTAACGTCGTTTAGTCTGTGTCGTCCAATAATCACGTAAAGCTTCTAATATACCATTTTTTCTATTTTTTAATTTTTCCTCACATTCATCTTTACTGCAGCTTCGCATTTGTATGCATTCATTTGCATTTGTTTGCCTTAACCCCTTATTTTGCACTACCTTTGGTATAAAAGAATGCTAATATCACGTCGACGGCAGGGGCGATAATAAACTATTGATAAAAGTACAGTATTTGAGAAGGACACGGCATCGTGTCAATCCAAGACATGCACGCGTGTGTGTTCGTGTTTGTGTACAGTCGTTAACAGTAAAACTATAGATCCAAGACATGCACTAGTGTGTGTTCGTGTTTGTGTACAGTTGTTAACAGTAAAACTATAGATCCAAGACATGCACGCGTGTGTGTTCGTGTATGTGTACAGTCGTTAACAGTAAAACTATAGATCCAAGACATGCACACGTGTGTGTTCGTGTATGTGTACAGTCGTTAACAGTAAAACTATAGATCCAAGACATGCACGCGTGTGTGTTCGTGTATGCGTACAGTTGTTAACAGTAAAACTATAGATCCAAGACATGCACGCGTGTGTGTTCGTGTATGCGTACAGTTGTTAACAGTAAAACTATAGATCCAAGACATGCACGCGTGTGTGTTCGTGTATGCGTACAGTTGTTAACAGTAAAACTATAGATCCAAGACATGCACGCGTGTGTGTTTGTGTATGCGTACAGTTGTTAACAGTAAAACTATAGATCCAAGACATGCACGCGTGTGTGTTTGTGTATGCGTACAGTTGTTAACAGTAAAACTATAGATCCAAGACATGCACGCGTGTGTGTTCGTGTATGCGTACAGTTGTTAACAGTAAAACTATAGATCCAAGACATGCACGCGTGTGTGTTCGTTTATGCGTACAGTTGTTAACAGTAAAACTATAGATCCAAGACATGCACGCGTGTGTGTTCGTGTATGCGTACAGTTGTTAACAGTAAAACTATAGATCCAAGACATGCACGCGTGTGTGTTCGTGTATGTGTACAGTCGTTAACAGTAAAACTATAGATCCAAGACATGCACGCGTGTGTGTTCGTGTTTGTGTACAGTCGTTAACAGTAAAACTATAGATCCAAGACATGCACTAGTGTGTGTTCGTGTATGCGTACAGTTGTTAACAGTAAAACTATAGATCCAAGACATGCACGCGTGTGTGTTCGTGTTTGTGTACAGTCGTTAACAGTAAAACTATAGATCCAAGACATGCACGCGTGTGTGTTCGTGTATGTGTACAGTCGTTAACAGTAAAACTATAGATCCAAGACATGCACGCGTGTGTGTTCGTGCATGTGTACAGTCGTTAACAGTAAAACTATAGATCCAAGACATGCACGCGTGTGTGTTCGTGTTTGTGTACAGTCGTTAACAGTAAAACTATAGATCCAAGACATGCACGCGTGTGTGTTCGTGTATGTGTACAGTCGTTAACAGTAAAACTATAGATCCAAGACATGCACGCGTGTGTGTTCGTGTATGTGTACAGTCGTTAACAGTAAAACTATAGATCCAAGACATGCACGCGTGTGTGTTCGTGTTTGTGTACAGTCGTTAACAGTAAAACTATAGATCCAAGACATGCACGCGTGTGTGTTCGTGTATGTGTACAGTCGTTAACAGTAAAACTATAGATCCAAGACATGCACGCGTGTGTGTTCGTGTTTGTGTACAGTCGTTAACAGTAAAACTATAGATCCAAGACATGCACGCGTGTGTGTTCGTGTATGTGTACAGTCGTTAACAGTAAAACTATAGCTCCAAGACATGCACGTGTGTGTGTTCGTGTTTGTGTACAGTCGTTAACAGTAAAACTATAGATCCAAGACATGCACGCGTGTGTGTTCGTGTATGTGTACAGTCGTTAACAGTAAAACTATAGATCCAAGACATGCACGCGTGTGTGTTCGTGTATGTGTACAGTCGTTAACAGTAAAACTATAGATCCAAGACATGCACGCGTGTGTGTTCGTGTATGTGTACAGTCGTTAACAGTAAAACTATAGATCCAAGACATGCACGCGTGTGTGTTCGAGTATGCGTACAGTCGTTAACAGTAAAACTATAGATCCAAGACATGCACGCGTGTGTGTTCGTGTATGTGTACAGTCGTTAACAGTAAAACTATAGATCCAAGACATGCACGCATGTGTGTTCGTGTATGTGTACAGTCGTTAACAGTAAAACTATAGATCCAAGACATGCACGCGTGTGTGTTCGTGTATGTGTACAGTCGTTAACAGTAAAACTATAGAAGGTGAGGTATCTAAGCGAAGTGATGTGTCCCTTGTCCCTATCATCATCATCATGTGCCATGCCGGTTGGCGTAGGTGATCATGTCCCTCCACAATCTTCTATCTACAGTGCATGGTATCAGTTCTGTTGTTGACTGTTTTCCATGCCATGACACCATGCTATCCAGTATTTTCTCGCTTTGTCGTCCGCGATCTCTCTTTCTTTTTATTTTACCAGTTGTAACCAAGTATTCCAACTTTCCTCTTCTCATGATATGCCCAAAAAATGTTGATTGTTTCTTTCTGATGTTTTTTAAGAGCTGCCTTTTTGTGTTGGCCTCTTTGAGAAATTCCTCATTGGTCTTTTTAGATGTTCAGGGAACTTTCAACATTCTTCTGAGAAATCCCATCTCTGTGGCCTCCAATCGTCTTTTCATTTGTTTGTCTACTGTCCTTAGCCCCTGTAGTTTTACTCATTGTGCGGCTGGTTTTATGCTATTTTAGACCTAGTGTTCAATGAAAGATTCACGCCGACCTAATACTGGGCTGATCCTTCACTAGAATTAGCTCATGATCACAGTAGGTATCTAAATAAAGTGTTGATCTATCTATCTATCTATCTATCTATCTATCTATCTATCTATCTATCTATCTATCTATCTATCTATCTATCTATCTATCTATCTATCTATCTATCTATCTATCTATCTATATATCTATCTATCTATCTATCTATCTATCTATCTATCTATCTATCTATCTATCTATCTATCTATCTGTCTGTCTGTCTGTCTGTCTGTCTGTCTGTCTGTCTGTCTGTCTGTCTGTCTGTCTGTCTGTCTGTCTCTCTGTCTGTCTGTCTGACTGACTGCCTGCCCGTCTGTTTGTATGTCTGTCTGACTGCCTGCCTGTCTGTCTGTCTGACTGACTGACTGCCTGTCTGTCTGTATGTCTGTCTGTGTGTCTGTTCTGCCTGTCTGTCTGACTGCCTGCCTGCCTGTCTGTCTGCCTGCCTGCCTGCCGCCTGCATGTCTGCTTGTCGGTCTGTCTGTCTATCTGTCTGTATGTCTGTATGTCTGTATGTCTGTCTGTCTGTCTGTCTGACTGACTGCCTGTCTGTCTGTGTGTCAGGTCTGCCTGCCTGCCTGCCTGTCTGTCTGTCTGTCTGTGTGTCTGTTCTGCCTGCATGTCTGTCTATCTGTCTGACTGTCTGCCTTCCTGCCTGTCTGTCTTTGTGTCAGGTCTGCCTGCCTGTCTGTGTGTCGCGTCTGCCTGCCTGTCTGTGTGCCAGGTCTGCCTGCCTGTCTGTGTGTCAGGTCTGCCTGCCTGTCTGTGTGTCAGGTCTCCCTGCCTGTCTGTGTGTCAGGTCTGCCTGCCTGCCCGTGTGTCAGGTCTGCCTGCCTGCCCGTGTGTCAGGTCTACCTGCCTGCCCGTGTGTCAGGTCTGCCTCCCTGTCTGTGTGTCAGGTCTGCCTGCCTGCCTGTTGTCCTTTCGATCCAAAGTCAGCGCTATAGAACAAAAGTTCTATATTTTTGTGTTCAACGATCTTTCAGCTGTCAGGCCTTGCAAATGACCTGCATTGCAGAGACAAGCAGCTCTGTTCTCGGCGAGCAGCTCAGCTCTCGGTGAAGGAGATTATGGCTGCCGTGGTTTCCTCTCGTTTTAATATTATCTTTAGTGTTTCTTTAGTAAAAGGTAAAGAGCCCCATCACGCCAAGTGGCGTATAGGGAATATGGTGTTAGTGACCATAATTTTTACATACCTCCGGCACAACATTTTGCTTTACTTTCCAAGAAAAAATTCCGATACTCATTAAAGGCTGGGTGGACCTGGAAGCCGTCAATCAGGATCGAACCCGACCTCTAGACCTGTGTAGTCCTTTTCCCTAACCACTGAGCTATTGCGGCTCCCAGTGTTTCTTTAGGTCGGCTTATTTTTCTTTTACCAAACTGGTTCCTATTTGAGAACCCGCTTTGTGATTCTCGTGTTGTCTCTTCTCGTCACATGACCAACATATGACCACCTTCTTCTCTTTATTATAGTCTGTATTGCTACATGCTTTGCAATTTGAAATGCATCCCGTTTATTTCCTATTTCTTTAATATATTTTAATCGTTAAATCTCCAACGATGTATAATGTGTTATTGAGTTATTAACGGTTCATCATCATAGAACTCCGAACATGTCAATAGGTGCTCAGATCCCCTCCTCAGCGAGTCTCGAAGTGTGCAGCGACTGACGACTCCAGTTCTCTGTTGGTTGATTAATCATCTTACACGGCCACTAAGTTTCTCGTTTCTGGCTGTGTCCATCTTAACTCTCACCTCTTTCATTCAAAAGAGTGACGTGGACTCATAGTTGTCGAAGTCCTGTGCCCTTCCCACTTCTCGGAAGGCATTGATGATGTCCGACCGATCCATCGGTTGACCGTCCTCAACAATAGCGCAGCTAGCCAACCTGTCCGCTCTTTCATTTCCCCGTACCCCCTCACGTCTTTGGAACGTAGACAAAGCTGACCCTATGTATTTTTTACTTGTGCAATGACTCTACCAATTACATGCGTACAGAGCCCGCCTTCACTTTTCTTATCATGCTCATCGAATCACTCAGTACACAGGCGTGGGTGTAGTCTTTTGACTCAAAACAGATGAATGTCTTGGTCTCACTCACTACTGGAATCGACACATTCTTATTGGCTCCTTTAGAGTGTTCCAACACATTTTCTAGCTGTCCTGTGTGAACTCATAAGTACTGTACGCTAACACTCACGTACAACCGTATTGTGTAGGGACAATAATATGCCGAACGACATAGATCAGCAGAGAGACACGTCAGTCAGGCTTGTTTATAACATCATCATCCTCATCAAGTAACATGTCTGCTGGAGTAGGTGATCATGTCTCTCCACAACTTTCGATCTCGACTGTTATTGATCATTTATCTTGTTGACGTTCTGCCAATACATTCGCTTAAGCTGTCTATGTTTTTCTCTTTCCTTCCCTCTATCTCTTCGTCCCTCAATTTTCCCAGTTGTCACATTATTTTCTAGCTGTTTTCTTCTCATTGCATGGCTAAACAATGATGATAGTTCCTAATTTTGGAAATTAACTCTATTTTTTGCTTTGGCCTCTTTTAGAATGTTTTTTTGATTGCTCTAGGCTGCCCATGGTATTCTCAACATTCTTCTGTAGAACTGCGACAGCATCCATTTTCTGATAGTACTAGAGAGTGGAAGACAAAGTAGGAAAACAACATGCGATAGAATTGGAGAAGGGGAAAGAGTGGGAGAAAGTTTGAGTGAGTGAGAAAGAGAAAGAATACAGTGTGAGAGTTTAGAAAAGAGTGTTGGAGAGAGTTAGAGTAATAGGGAATATGGAGACAGAGAGTGAGAAAGAGCGTGTCGGAGAGAGCTCAAGAGAAAACAAAAGAGAGGGAGAGAGTGAGAGATAGAGAGAGAAAGAGAGAATGAGATGTTTGATTATTGTAATTTACCTATTCTCTTTTCTTTTAGAACAATTCCATAGAATTCCTTTGCTGTCAAGAATTAAGAAAGTGTGTCACATTCAAATAATCTGACACAATAAATTTGTCACATTTTTTTTTTACATTCAAGTTAGACTGTCAACGTTTTTATTCCGAAATGAAAAATCGCTATTTAGCGTGTCAACTAAATTAGCAACAAACGATTTTTCCTTTCTTATACTTTCAATATAGAACATTACAACAAGGGAGAGCCAATCGTCAGGGGGCATTCACCAACGGAGAGCACGGATAACTCACGAGACAGCGGATTGTAACTAGTCATGATTGCCGACGCCAGCTGGTTGGTAAGTAACTAAAGGGAAAATTGCTATCTCTCTCTCTCTCACTCTCTCTTTTCTCTCTCACTCTCTCTTTCTCTCACTCTCTCTCACTCTCTCTCACTCTCTCTCACTCTCTCTCACTCTCTCTCTCTCTCACTCTCTCTCTGACTCTCTCTCTCACTCTCTCTCTGCGATCAAGACTCAATCAGAGTAGGATTCCAGACTCTCTCATGAAGTCAGCTGTCTGTTTAAGCGAATCGATTGTCCCATATAGTTTCTCTTCCCGGGAGGTGGGTGTGGACCACATTGCTCTCCTCAGGTCTGTTTACTGGAGGGGCAATCCTGTAGAACATGCTTTGTAGCCATATTGTCCAGTGTACAGTGCTATATAATTGTATACTTAAATATTGAAGAAATATGAATTTACAAAAAAAAAAAAAAACTCAATTACAGGAACGCGCACAGGCAAACACACTCACATACACATATAAGACCATTTCATCATCAAGTACCCAGCCTGCTGGCATAGGTGATCATGTCTCTCCACAACTTTCGATCTCGACAGTTATTTATCATTTCTGTTGTTGACCTTCTGCCAAGCCATTCTCTTAAGCTGTCTGGTATCTTTACTCTTTGCTTCCCTCTATCTCTTCGTCCCTCGATTTTTCCAGTTATTACAATATATTACAGCTGTTCACTTCTCATTACATGGCTAAAAAATGATGTCTTTTTTGATTTGGTCCCTTTCAGAACATTTTCATTATTCTTCTTAGCTGTCCATGGTATTCTCAACATTCTTCAGTAAAACCATATTTCTACAGCCTCCAGTGATTTTCTTGTCTGTTGTCCGCTTGTCCACGATTCACATTCATATGTTAAGACTGGCTCTACATAACATATAAGAACTCTATTTTACATTTACATATAGCTTTAGGCGTTTTGACAGACGTGCTGATAGCAAGTAATAATAAATCAGAAGCTTGGGAAAACATTTGTGTCTTATGCTGGATGTTGGGAGCCGCGATAGCTCAGTGGTAAGTGAATTGGACCACTAGGAACAAGAGGTCGGGTTCAATCCTGATTGTCATTTTCCAGCTTCAACCAGACTTAAACGGGTACCGGATTTTTGGGGGAAAGTAAAGCGGCACGAGCGTAATACCGAGCACATTACCCCAAAAATTATGTGCTGAGGATCTATAATAATTATGGTCACTAACACCATATTCCCCATACGCCACTTGGCGTGACGGGGCTCTTTACTTTTACTTTACTTATGTTGTATGTTGTTTTACTGAATAGCTTCTCTCGTGGTTGAATATGACAGTAATGAATTGACAGATCCGATGACGGAATGAGTGAGATGAGATGTATCCGTAGTGAATGGCCTCGTCTTCTTTCTCCAGCGCATTTTGTTTTATGACTCCGATATAAATTCTTCTTCGTTATATATATATATATATATATATATATATATATATATATATATATATATATATTCTCAAGATTTAGGTGAGTGACATCCATGGCTAAAATTAAGAAAAGCAAATTGATATATCTTCACAACACTCCTGTATGGTGTAGAAATATGGAAATTAGAAAAGAAAATATAATAGAAAATTGAAGACTTTGAAATGTGGATATATATATATATATATATATATATATATATATATATATATATATATATGAATTGGTTGGAAAGAAAAGAAAAACAAAAGATGAAATCTTAAAACTAACTAAAAATGAAAAGAGAACTTCTAAATATAATTCCAAAAAGATAAATAATATTTTGGAGCTATATTAAAAGACACAACAGCCTACTAAAAGTAATCTTGGAATGGAAAATACAAGGTAAAAGAGGAAGTGGAAAATCAAGACTAACATGGACGAGTAACATCAAAAGATGGACAAGTCAGCCTATGACAACCTGCACCATCAAAGCAAGAGACTGAGCGGGATGGCGCTCCCTGGTAGCCAACCTTCGATGCGGTGAAGGCACTCAATGATGGATGATATATATATATATATATATATATATATATATATAGCTGAACCGTGCTCCGCTATTCGTACATCTTTCCTTCCAAGAACTGTTCGAATTGCGAATTGTTAGTTTAGCGAGTCACTTTTTGCTTTTTTAAAAGAATAATATTTTGATCAGAATTAATCCGCCACAGGCCGGTTATAATTGCTTGTTTCAAGATCCATATAACTATGATGTTCGTATCAGAAACAGTCAATGATATCGCTACTTATCAGTAAGAATCAAATATATCTCTACTTTATCAAGCCCAGTCTAATGTATCGCTACTTTATCAAAAAGAATCAATGATATCGCTACTTTATCAGGAACAATAATTGATATCACGACTTTATCAGGAACAGTAATTGATATCGCGACTTTATCAGGAACAATCACTGATATAGCTACTTTATCAGGAACAATTTTTATTTGCTGACGATGCAGCCCTAGTCGCTCATAGTGAGGCCACCCTACAGTCGCTGATCAACAACCTGGATAAAGCATGCGACCTTTTTTCACTGTCAATTAATGTTCAGAAGACAGTAATACTAAATCAAGGTGACTTCAAACCTCTATCTATTACTCTAAAAGACTGCCCACTAGAATCAGTACAGAAATTTACTTATCTTGGATCCACAGTTACGCAAACCATCTCTCTTGATGAAGAAATAAACTGTCGAATTGGTAAGGCAGCTACGACCTTCGGCAAACTCACAAAAAGGGCATGGAACAACACGAAACTAACTCGAAAGACTAAACTCCTAATATATCAAACATGTGTGCTTAGCACACTACTATATGGATCCGAAACCTGGACAACATACTCAAACCAGGAAAAAAGACTAAATGTCTTCCACATGCGATGTCTCCGCAAAATAATGCACATCAAATGGCAAGACAAAATAACCAACTTAACTGTCCTGCAACGTGCTAAGACCCTAACAATCATGTCAATGCTCAGAAGTCGAAGGCTAAGATGGCTGGGGCATGTCCAACGGATGGAAGAAAAACGCATTCCTAGGCAAATACTATATGGTGAGCTAAAACACGGAAAAAGACAAATCGGCAGACCTAAACTACGATATAGAGATATCTGCAAATCATCTCTGAAAGACTTCTCCATCTGTGGAAACGACTGGCAACATCTGGCAAGTGATCGCACATCATGGAGAGCATGCATAAGGAACGGTATAACAACATTTGAGACTGTGCTAAGACAGGACTTTGAAGAGAAGAGACTCATGAAAAAGGATGGTAAACCCTGTGGATCAGCGAGCCTGACCTGTTCATTATGTGACCGCGTGTGTTTGTCAAACATTGGTAGAATTAGCCACGAGAGAAGCTGTTCGGCAAAAACAATACCTCAAAAAAATACGCAATAGCCTCCACTAGACCGTCTGACAAGACGAAAAGGGCCATATATATATCAGGAACAATCACTGATATCGCTACTTTATCAGGAACAATCACTGATATAGCTACTTTATCAGGAACAGTCAAAGATATCGCTACTTTATCAGGAACAATCACTGATATAGCTACTTTATCAGGAACAATCAATGATATAGCTACTTTATCAGGAACAATCACTGATATAGCTACTTTATCAGGAACAGTCAAAGATATCGCTACTTTATGGAGAAAAGTCTATGACAATGTAAATTGACCAAGAAAAGTCAATGATATCTCTACTTTGGCACTTTTTATCATCTCTTATTTTATATTATGAACCAGAGAGTCTATATCCCCATACCTTATTGAATAACCCAATCAAATACAATTTGTTGAGCTTGTGATATCCCATTATGCTTGCTTGAAGCACTAATCCTTTTTGATTCAACGATTTACATTAACTCAACAAACATTTATTCAATCAACAATCATTTATTCAATCAACAAACATTTATTCAATCAACAATCATTTTAACAAACGCAACATCTCAGGCACAAAATACAACATGAAAATCAACATCAACAAAACAGAAGTCATGAACGTCGCCAAAAATAAACAGAGCATCAACATAACTACAGAAGGCAGACAACTAAAAGAAGTAGAGGAATTCAAATACCTAGGAAGTCTAATGACAAACGATAGTTCTCAAACGGCAGAGATAGAATCAAGATGCAACAAAGCTTGTCAAATCATCGGACAGTTATTACCACTATTGTCCAACAAGGAAATAACACTGGAGGGAAAACGAGCACTATACAATACAATCTTCATCCCAACGTTGTGCTACCAATGCCAGACCTGGACCCTAGATGCAAGAACAATAAGAAAAATAACCTCTACAGAGATTAAATGTGTTAGACGAATGACAGGAAACAGTCTGAGAGATAAGATCAGAAATGAAGCACTGAGAAAAAAGCTAGGAATAGCCCCCGCCATAGAATATATAAGGAAACAACAGATAAAATGGTTTGGCCACGTGACAAGGCAGAAAGAAGAAAACAAACGAGCTTTCAACAAACGTTGTGAGAACACCAGACCCAAGGGTCGACCACGAAAAAAGATGGGTCGATGGAATAATAGAAGCACTAGAAAACATAACAGAAGCAGAGGCGAACAGAAGAGCAAAAGACCGCAGATTATATCTCCCCTCGACGCTGAAAGGCAAATGAGGAAGGAAAGTAGAAAAAGAAGATTTACATTAAATAAAAATACTTTTAAACTTACTCAGAAATACAAACAACAAAACTCTAAAACAACGTTGCATGAATGTAGCCTGCCAAGATCCTGATTAACCAGTCGAGCGCTAGCGGGACAGTACTAGTGAAATATAACACCATCAAAGTTGAAAAGGAAACTGCAAGATCTGTTTTTGGCCAACAAAATTGATTTCTTTTCATTTTGTGGAGAAAGTAATAAAGCATCGAATTCAAGGAACATTTTTTTACACCCATGATTTATTTGCGATTTAAAGTGTAACGAATATTTACAAAGAGCCAGTCAAAAACGAAAAATACGCCAACAATTTTTAAGTGTTAACTAAATTAAGAAGTCTGTCAGGTCAGGTAAATTTACCTGCTACTGTATGCAGTAAACAGTACAACCTGTGGCTGCCCTGCTGCCTTGTAGGTGAGCTCAGGAGAGTAAAAGGCTAAGGGAGAGTACCCCGAAGTAAAACAAGCCCACTGCCTTGTGGGTGAGACTGTTTAGTCAAAGGCTAGCGGAGCCAACCGTAAACAAACCGACGGAAGGCAACAGAAAACCGACGTCGTAACTTTTTTGTACAATCATGAATCGCCACAACTATAGAAATAACGACAACAACGTTAGGTGGATTCCAATGGAAAAACCTTCGTTCCATAGGGGACATCATGCGCTACAGGTGATACCCGATCGTCATCAAGTTCTTCTTTTTCTTCTACCTTTTTTAGCTCCCAGTGGAGCATAGGTCTTCAACAAACACTTTCCAAGTCGTTCTGTGTTTTTGCCATTATTTTAAGATCATTCCATGTCTTCCCCATCATCTTCATCTCTGCTTCTATCTGTCTTCTCCAAGAATTTCTTGATCTTCCTCTTTGTCTTTTCCCCTGGGGTTTCCAAAAAAAGGGCATTTTGTGTAATACTCTCAGTTGGCTTCCGTAGTGTGTCCTATCCAGCGGCATCGTCTTTGCTGTATCTCTTTATCCATTGGTATTTGACTGGTACATTTCCATAATTCTATGTTAGTGATTTTGTCCTGCCAATTCCATCCTTTTATTCTGAGTAAACATCCATTAATGAAAGTCTGTATCTTCGTGATTGTCAATTTTGTTGTTCTCCATGTTTCACAGCCATTTAATAGGACCGACATATCATCGTCATCAAGTTGCTGTGAGCAAAATAAAGATAAAACAAATTCTAAATATAGGTACTTGGAATGTGAGAACACTCATGCAGAAGGGTAAACTGGAAAGCATCATACAAGAAATGAAAAGAATGGGTTTACAATTACTGGGACTTTGCGAAATGAGATACACCGGATCAGGGGAGATGTATTCTGATAAACATAAAATAATCTATTCTGGAGGTCCTGACACCAAAGAGGAGTAGGTATCATCTTGGATGCAGAAAGAGCAAGAACAGTGACAGGCTTTTACCCAATATCTGTCAGAGTCCTTTTAGTGAAATTGAATGGAAAGCCAATAGACATAAATATTATACAAGTTTATGCACCAACAGCAGACAGTCTAGAGGAAAATTTTGATACATTTTATGAGTTAAGTGAGGCACTTTGTAAATGCAAACCACATGAAAACACCATAGTTCTAGGGGATTTTAACGCAAAAGTAGGAAAGGAAAGAGTTGAGGAAGTAGTTGGTCATTATGGCGTAGGCGAGAGGAATGAAAGAGATGAGAAACTTATTGACTGGGCAAGAACACACAACATGATGATAGGAAACACCTGGTTTAAGCAACATCCAAAACGTCTGTGGACATGGAAAAGCCCAGGGGACAACGCACGTAATCAAATTGATTATATAATGATAAGCAATAGATTTAGGAACAATCTGGTGTGTGTGAAAACTAGACCAGGGGCAGATTGCAATAGTGATCATGTACTAGTTGTGGGAAAGCTTAGAGTAAAATTAAAAAGAACAAAACGAGCCTCAGTTAATATCAAGTTAAATTTAGATTTACTAAAATCAGGCAAGAGGCTGCAAGAAAAATATAAAATCACAATTCAGAACCGGCACAATGCAATAGAGAAGATACAAAGCATTGATGAACAGTGGGAAATGCTAAAAGAATCAATGCAACAAACATCAAAAGAGTTCATACCACCAGTGAGGACAAATTCAAGAAAGAAATGGATGACAGGTGACATTTTGCAGCTAATGGATAAAAGAAAAAGAAAAGAAATAAAGAAAATAAAGATGAGTATAAGAGATACATTTTCAATTCAAATGTTAAGGCGGTCCTATTATATGGCTGTGAAACATGGAGAACAACAAAATTGACAATCACGAAGATACAGACTTTCATTAGTGGATGTTTACGCAGGATAAAAGGATGGAAATGGCAGGACAAAATCACTAACGTGGAATTATGGAAATGTACCAGTCAAATACCAGTGGATAAAGAGATACAGCGAAGACGATGGTGCTGGATAGGACACACACTACGGAAGCCAACTGAGAGTATTACACAACAGGCACTTTTTTGGAATCCCCAGGAGAAAAGACAAAGAGGAAGACCAAGGAATTCTTGAAGAAGACTTATAGAAGCATAGATGAAGATGATGGGGAAGACATGGAATGATCTTAAAAGAATGGCAAAAAACAGAACGACTTGGAAAGTGTTTGTTCAAGACCTGTGCTCCACAAGGAACTAAAAAGGTAGAAGAGAGATAAGAGATGAAATAAAGAAATTGTAGTAAAATGCCGTGTGTTACCGGGGCTTCATTATGAGGGAAGTAGAGAATAGTGACACTGTGACCTTCCAGGCATGTCGTAAGAGGCGACTAAGGAGATTGATCGATGGCTTGACAAGCTGTCATTGTAAAAAGTATTGTTATGGAAACAGAGCCATAGATTTTAGAAGTGGTGATCTCTGCAATATGTGCCATTTTGGCATGCAAGGTTTCTGCTTTTGAGATTGTGGTTCTGCCCTATGTGCCGTCTTCGGCTCGAAAGGACAATAGATAGAATAAAATGCAATGAAGCAAAAGAAGCATGGCTAAAAGAGAGATGCAAAGAGATTGAAATGCAACAAAAATGAGATACTAAAGCTATATACAAACAAATTGAGGAATTAGCAGGAAGAAAAACGCAATCAAAAACTGGATGTTTAAGATCAAAGGAACGAGAACTGTTGATTGAACAAGAAAACATAAGGGAAAGATGGACAGAATACATTAAAATCTTTATATTGATGAACGGACATAAGTAAATATTAAGGATAATGGAGAAGGACCAGAAATACTCAGAGAAGAAGTGGACGACCCCTTGCGCAATATGAAAGCAGGCAAAGCTCCTGGACCAGATAATATAACTAAAGAAGAGATTGAAGCCATGGGTGATTTTTGAATACAAATAATAACAAAAATATTGAATGATATCTACAGCAGCGGATATATAGCAGACGACATGCTCAAATCAATATTCATAGCCCTACCAAAGAAATCGGGTGCGATTGAATGCGATGATCATCGCACAATATGTCTTATGAGTCATATGACTAAGATATTACTAAGAATCATCATGCGAAAAGTGTGAAACAAAATCAGTCCAGAAATTAGCGATGAACAGTGTGGTTTTGTTGGAGGTAAAGGAACAAGCATTGCCATATATATCATAAGATACTTAGTAGAAAGAGACATAGATGTGAAAACAGATTTAAACCTATGTTTCATAGATTATACCAAAGCATTTAACAAAGTAAAGCACCAAGAAAAAATCCACATTTTAGAAAGCTTAAACGTAGACATCAAAGATCTAAGAATAATAAAGAACATGTACTGGCAACAAACAGCGTCCATAAGAACTGGAAACCAATTGGGAATGTTTCAACAAATAAAACAGGGTGTTAGACAAGGTTGTGTGCTGTCACCAGATTTGTTTCATATTCATAGTGAGATTATTTTAAGATCCACAAGGGATATGCCTGGAATAACAATTGGAGGTCATAATATAAATAATCTAAGGTATGCTGATGATACAGTCTTAATCGCTAAGAGTGAAAATGAGTTACAAGAAAAGTTGGACATTATAGTGAAAGAAAGCAAAAATAAAGGACTCAGCCTTAATAGCAAAAACACAGAGGTAATGGTAACAACAAAGAAAAAGACATCACCTCCGTGCAAAATAAAGACAAGTGGAACAATATTAAAACAGGTAAATGAATTTAAATATTTGGGAACTTTATTAACCTCAGACTGAAGATGTACAACAAAGGTGAGATGCAGAATGGCTCAGGCAAAAGCAGCTTTCCAAAAAATGAGGAAGATACTATGCAATCCATTTTTAACAAACGAAACAAGAAAAAAAGTTAATAAATGTTATGTAGAGCCAGTTTTAACATATGGATGCGAATTATGGACAATAGGATAACACACAAGAAAATCACTGGAGTCTGTGGAAATGTGGTTTTACAGAAGAATGTTGAGAATACTATGGACAGCTAAGAAAAGTAATGAAAATGTTATGAAAGAGGTCAAAGGAAAAAGAGAGCTAATTTCCAATATTAGGAAGAAACAATCATCATTTTTTGGCCATGTAATTCCTTTACCCATATATTGGGACAAGTTGCTGTTTCCACATATTGAGACAAGTTGCTTTCCCCACATATTGAGACACGTTGCTTTCCCTACATATTGGGACAAGTTGCTGTTCCCACATATTGAGACAAGTTGCTTTCCCCACATATTGAGACACGTTGCTTTCCCTACATATTGAGACAAGATGCTTTCGTCCCATATTGAGACAAGTTGTTTTCCCCACATATTGAGACAAGTTGCTTTCGTCACATATTGAGACCAGTTGTTTTCACCACATATTGAGACAAGTTGCTTTCGTCACATATTGAGACAAGTTGTTTTCCCCACATATTGAGATAAGTTGCTTTCGTCACATATTGAGACAAGTTGTTATCACCTCATATTGAGACAAGTTGTTATCACCTCATATTGAGACAAGTTGCTTTCACACATATTGAGACTAGTTGCTTTCCCACATATTGAGACTAGTTGCTTTCCCCGCATATTGAGACAAGTTGTTTTCATCACATATTGAGACAAGTTGCTTTCCCACATATTGAGACTAGTTGCTTTCACATATTGAGACAAGTTGCTTTCCCCACATATTGAGACTAGTTGCTTTCCCCACATATTGAGACTAGTTTCTTTCCCCACATATTGAGACAAGTTTCATTCCTCACATATTGAGACAAGCTGATTTTTCCACATATTGAGACAAGTTTGTTTTCCCCACATAATGAGACAAGTTACATTCCCCACATATTGAGACAAATTGGTTTCCCCTCATATTGAGACAAGTTACTTTCCCCACATATTGAGACAAATTGTATTCCTCGCAAATTGAGACAAGTTGCTTTCCCCACATATTGAGACAATTTGGTTTCCCCTCATATTGAGACAAGGTACTTTCCCACATATTCAGACAAGTTGCTTTCCACACATATTGAGACAAGTTGCCGTGCCCAAATATGGAGACAAGTTGCTTTCCTCAAATATTGGGACAAGTTGCTTTCCTCACATATTGAGACAAGTTGCTTTCCCCAAAAAGACACAGTTGCTTTCCCCACATATTGAGACAAGTTACTTTCCACACATATTGTGACAAGTTGATTTCCCCACATATTGAGACAAGTTGCTTTCCTCACATATTGAGACAAGTTGCTGTCACCACATATTGAGACTAGTTACTTTCCCCACATATTGAGACAAGTTGCTTTACCCACATATTGAGACAAGTTGCTTTCCCCAAATATTAAAACAAGTTTCTTTCTTCATATATTAGGACAAGTTGCTTTCCCCAAAACGAAACAGTTGCTTTCCCCACGTATTGAGGCAAGTAGTTTTCCCCACATATTGAGACAAGTTGATTTCCCCACATATATAGACTAGTTGCTTTCCCCACATATTAGGACAAGTAGATTTCCCCACATATATAGACTAGTTGCTTTCCCACATATTGGGACAATTTGCTTTCCACACAAATTGAGACAAGTTGCTTTTCCCACATATTGAGACAATTTGCTTTCCTCACATATTGAAACAAATTGTTTTTCCCACATATTTAGACAAGTTGCTTTCCTTACATATTGAGAGAAGTTGCTTTCTCCACATATTGAAACAAATTGTTTTTCCCACATATTGAGACAAGTTGCTTTCCCAACATATTGAGACAAGTTGCTTTCCCCACATATTGAGACAAGCTGCTTTCCTCACATATTGCGACACGTTGCTTTCCCCAAAAAGACACAGTTGCTTTCCTCACAAAATGAGACAAGATGGTTTCCTCACATATTGAGACAAGTTGCTTTCCTGACATATTGAGACAAATTCCTTTCCTCACATATTGAGACAGGTTGATTTCCTAACATATTGATACAAGTTACTTTCCCCACATATTGAGACAAGTTGCTTTCCCGACATATTGAGACAAGCTGCTTTCCCTAAATATATTGAGGCAAGTTGCTTTCCCCACATATTGAGACATGCTGCTTTCAGTAAATATATTGAGGCAAGTTGCTTTTCTCACATATTGGATCAAGTTGCTTTCCTCACATATTGACAAAAGTTGATATCCCCACATTTTGAGACAAGTTGCTTTCCTCACATACTGAGACAAGTTTCTTTCTAAACATTTTGAGACAAGTTGCTTTCCTCACATATTGAGACAAATTGCTTTCCTCACATATTGAGACAAGTTTCTTTCTCCACATATTGAGACAAGTTATTTTCCCACACATATTGAGACAAGTTGCTTTCACCACATATTCAAACACGTTTCTTTCCCCACATATCGATACAATTTGCTTTCCCCACATATTGATACAAGTTGCTTTCCCCACATATTGAGACAAGATGCTTTCCTCACACATTGAGACAAGTTGCTTTCCTCACATATTGAGACACGTTGTTTTCCCTACATATTGAAGTAAGTTGTTTTCTCCACATATTGAGACAAGATGATTTCCCCACATACTGAGACAAGTTGCTTTCCTCACATATTGAGACAAATTGCTTTCCTCACATATTGACAAAATTTGATATCCCCACATATTGAGACAAGTTGCTTTCCTCACATATTGAGACAAATTGCTTTTCTCACATATTGAGATAAGTTTCTTTCCCACACATATTGAGACAAATTGCTTTCCTGACATATTGAGACAAGTTGCTTTCCCCACATAATGAGACAAGTTGCTTTCCTCACATATTGAGACAAATTGCTTTCCTCACATATTGAGACAAGTTTCTTTCTCCACATATTGAGACAAGTTATTTTCCCACACATATTGAGATAAGTTGCTTTCACCACATATTCAAACACGTTTCTTTCCCCACATATCGATACATTTTGCTTTCCCCACATATTGATACAAGTTGCTTTCCCCACATATTGAGACAAGTTGCTTTCACCACATATTCAAACACGTTTCTTTCCCCACATATCGATACATTTTGCTTTCCCCACATATTGATACAAGTTGCTTTCCCCACATATTGAGACAAGATGCTTTCCTCACATATTGAGACAAGATGCTTTCCTCACATATTGAGACACGTTGTTTTCCCCACATATTGAAGTAAGTTGTTTTCTCCACATATTGAGACAAGATGATTTCCCCACATACTGAGACAAGTTGCTTTCCTCACATATTGAGACAAATTGCTTTCCTCACATATTGACAAAATTTGATATCCCCACATATTGAGACAAGTTGCTTTCCTCACATATTGAGACAAATTGCTTTTCTCACATATTGAGATAAGTTTCTTTCCCACACATATTGAGACAGGTTGCTTTCCCCACATATTCAAACACGTTGCTTTCCCCACATATTGAGACAAATTGTTTTCCTGACATATTGAGACAAGTTGCTTTCCCCACATAATGAGACAAGTTGCTTTCCTCACATATTGGGACAAGTTGCTTTCCCCACATATTGGGATAGGTTGCTTTCCTCAAAAAGACACAGTTTCTTTCCCCACATATTGAGACAAGTTGCTTTCCTCACATATTGAGACTAGTTGGTTTCCTCACATATTGAAACAAGTTGGTTTCCCCACATATTGAGACAAGTGGTTTTCCCCACATATTGAGACAAGTAGCTTTCCCCACATTTTGAGACAAGTTGATTTCCCCAGATACTGATACAAGTTTCTTTCCTCACATATTTTGACAAGTTGCTTTCCTTACATATTGAGAGAAGTTGCTTTCCCCACATATTGAGACAAGTTGCTTTCTCAACATATTGAGACTAGTTGCTTTCCTCACAAATTGAGACAAGTTGCTTTCCCCACATATTGAGACATGTTGCTTTCCCCACATATTGAGACAAGTTACTTTCCACATATATTGAAACAAGTTGCTTTCCCCAAAAATACACAGTTGCTTTTCCCACATATTGAGGCAAGTTCATTTTCCCCACTTATTGCGAAAATTTGCTTTCCCCACATATTGAGACAACTTGATTTCCCCACATATTGGGCCAACTTGCTTTCCCCACATATTGAGACAAGTTGATTTCCCCACATACTGATACAAGTTTCTTTCCTCACATATTTAGACAAGTTGCTTTCCTTACATATTGAGAGAAGTTGCTTTCCCCACATATTGGGACAAGTTGCTTTCCCCATATATTGAGACAACTTGATTTCCCCACATATTGGGCCAACTTGCTTTCCCCACATATTGAGACAAGTTGATTTCCCCACATACTGAAACAAGTTGCTTTCCTCACATATTTAGACAAGTTGCATTCCTTACATATTGAGACAAGTTGCTTTCTCCACATATTGGGACAATATATATATATATATATATATATATATATATATATATATATGTATCTGTCTGTCTTCTCTGTGTTCTGTATATGTCCTCTCAGTCTGGTCTGCTTAATATACAAGTATTTGTTTCTCCATCTGTCTACATATTTTCCCTCAACTTGCTCTGCAGTCTCAAAGACCTTCCATCACTCCGTCTGTCTCATCCGTCTGTATGTCTGTCTCTACGTCCTTCTGCCCATTCATCTGCCTATCTATCTATATATTTAAATAGACAGACGAGCAGACAGGCATAAAAGCCACCAAAATTGAGATCCGCTATGCGTCAGCTTCAGATTCGGCTGATATGTTCATTTTTAATTCTCGCAAAATTGGAAATTTAAAAAGTAATAAAAGCTTCACTGGAGTGGAGAAAAAATCGTTGATTTTACATCGAATTCAACAGAAATGTAATTAGTTGTAAAAAAAAAAATAAAATAGTGCACCTTAGAAATAACCGATTTACTCCGCTGAGCGACATCCCTGGCTTACATGTATTTCCTATTTTTACATTAAGCCACTTTTATGGCTTTGAATGTCTACCGAATAAATCCGGCTACATATGAATGTATCTGTAAAATGTTCAGAATTTATCTAGAAAACGTGTATTGCTAATTTAACCAGATAACAATACAGGATACAACAGCGGCATAAAGCGGACACATAAATCCGCTTTGGGACATATCAGTGCAAATGAATGTGTAAATGAAAGTTCATGGGAGATGCACTACAAAAAAAAATGTTATATTTATATATTATATATAAAAAAAATAAAAAAAAAAAATAAAGAAGTTAATCTCTGCTATATCAGATTTGAAAAATACATTTAAAAAGAATACACAAATATATGTGCGCTTACATGAATACACAAATGTAGCAACACTTACATGAATACACAGATATAACAACGCTTACATGAATACACAGATATATGTGCGCTTACATGAATACACAAATGTAGCACCGCTTACAAGAATACACAAATATATGTGCGCTGACATGAATACACAAATGTAGCACCGCTTACATGAATACACAAATATATGTGCGCTGACATGAATACACAAATGTAGCAACGCTTACATGAATACACAAATATATGTGCGCTTACATGAATACACAAATATATGTGCGCTTACATGAATACACAAATGTAGCAACGCTTACATGAATACACAGATATAGCAACGCTTACATGAATACACAAATGTAGCAACGCTTACATGAATACACAGATATAACAACGCTTACATGAATACACAGATATATGTGCGCTTACATGAATACACAAATGTAGCAACGCTTACATGAATACACAAATATATGTGCGCTTATATGAATACACAAATGTAGCAACGCTTACATGAATACACAAATATATGTGCGCTTACATGAATACACAAATGTAGCAACGCTTACATGAATACACAAATGTAGCAACGCTTACATGAATACACAAATGTAGCAACGCTTACATGAATACACAGATATAACAACGCTTACATGAATACACAGATATAACAACGCTTACATGAATACACAGATATAACAACGCTTACATGAATACACAGATATAACAACGCTTACATGGATACACAAATATAACAACGCTTACATGAATACACCGATATAACAACGCTTACATGAATACACAGATATAACAACGCTTACATGAATACACAAATATAACAACGCTTACATGAATACTCACATATAACAACGCTTATATGAATACACAAATATAACAACGCTTACATGAATACTCACATATAACAACACTTATATGAATACACCCGCTCATATTTCATCTCCATCTTCTTTTTTCTTATTTTACCCAGTTCCCTGTGAAGCATGGGCCTCCAACAATCACTGTCAGAATATTGTGTCTCCTTTATTTGAAACAATCGACTTTTTTTCGGACACATCATTAGAACAGGAAAGCTGGAATACTTGTTTACAACTGGAAAAATACAGGGAAAGAGAGATCGCGGACACAAAGAGAGAAGCGAATAGATAGGAAACAGGTAGTTAATTGCAAAGCTGAGGTAAAGCTGGTAGCAAGGCGCTGGCAGTGGGGTGTGTTGTACACTCCAAGGTATGGTGACAGATTTATAAAGAAGGAACGCAACGAAATTCTGACGTTTCGGCCTGACCTTCTTCAGTAGACGGGGACAACAACAATAAACGGTGAGGCACAGCTATTTATTTATAGCTACATGGTGGATGCTGAAGTTAGGCATTGGCGTATTCTGGTTTTGGGGTCTGGGCCACCGCTGACATAATAAATAAAAACATACATTATATTCAGTAGGCTAACATGAAGTAATATTTGCTAATGACATCACTACATTTTAAATTACTACTTATTTATATGTAAGCTCTATCCGTCGCGTTTAGGGCGAAAATATCTTGATGACTTTGCCATTGAAAGTACTTTGGGTTGGCTTCTAAGTTTCTGAGGGAATCTTTAGGATAAAATAAGTTACTTGATGATAAAATAGACCACTTTATGATAAAATAAGCCACTTGATAAAATAGACCACTTTATGATAAAATAAGCCACTTGATGATAAAATAGACCACTTTATGATAAAATAAGCCACTTGATGATAAAAGAGACCACTTTATGATAAAATAAGCCACTTGATGATAAAATAGACCACTTTATGATAAAATAGACCACTTTATGATAAAATAAGCCACTTGATGATAAAATAGACCACTTTATGATAAAATAGACCACTTTATGATAAAATAAGCCACTTGATGATAAAATAGACCACTTTACGATAAAATAGGCCACTTTATGATAAAATAAGCCACTTCCTGACCCCCACAATAAACACATCCACAAACACACACGTTCACCTGTATGATCTGATTGACAAAGAAAAAACGCGGCAACTTTTATCTAACAGACTAATCTATAGTGTGTCACCAGTGGCCAGGTCCCGCTCCTGTTTATTGATCATACCGGCACTAATGTGTTGCACGGCGCTGTGCCAAGGAGTACCTGTTCGATCCTGCTTTGGACCATATATTGTTCTTTGTTTTTTCTGTTGTTGATTTTATGTCATTTTTTCCGAGTGCTGTAAACATACCTCTTCCTCTGAATTGATTCGCTGAATTATCGCCTCGGAAGTTTCCCTCTAAAATAATATTCATTTATTATTATTTGTCTCCTAACTTTTTTTTCTTTCTTTTAAATTATAACTTAAATTTAACACAAGGCAGGGGGTAGCCTGAGAGATAAGACCACAAATGAAGAAATAAAAAATGGAATAATTTCCGCCTTGATTACGTAAATAAATAACATATATCATAGTTTGGGCACAGTTAAGACAGAAAAATCAAGATATTCGACTGCTTCTTCCTCCTCATCTTCTATCCTTCCTCGTTTGCCGTTGGCGTCGAAGGGAGATGCAATCTGCGATTCTTTGCTCTTCTGTAGGCCTTTTCTGGTGTTATCCTTCCTAGTGACTCTAGTATTCCCTTTATTAAGGTGACCATATTTTTGAAACCCTAATCCGGGACGGATTAATTTGACTTCAATTTTCCATCAATAAAATGAAATTTCGTCCGTCGTTTTCAAGTGAATAATACATATATTTTAAAATTAATTAAAACACCTAACAATATAAGCTTACTAAACGTTATCAGGAGTTATTGAATTAACGTTATTATCGTATATATTATTAACAGTTATTTAATTATATTGAATTAAAGTTATTATCAAGTGGCGTGTAGGTAATATGATGTTAGTGACCATAATTTGTATAGACCTTCGGCATATTATTGTCTTTGGGTGATGTAGTCGGTATTACTCCCGTGCCGCTTTACTGCCCCATAATAAATTCGGGCCTCATTTAAGGCAGGGTGAACCCGGAAACTATCGATCAGGATCGAACCTGACCTATTGTCCCAGGTAGTCCAGTTTCCTAAGAAGCAAATGTGGACACATGTATATTTGCAGTACCATAACGTAGACACATTGTTCTTTGTCTTTTCTACTATTTCATGCAGTTACCAGTGTGCGTGTGGCCGTGCGGCTAAAACCACTGTTCCGCTGGCTGAAAAGACGACGTACGGTGTTCGAAGCCAGCGGTAGACAGAAAGGATTTTTCCTATCGGGGGTGAAATACAAATCCTGAGTCGCACACGTCGTGGCGACTGCTTGACAAAGCGGCCTTTATCCCTCTGGTTCTATCGTTACCCCCGACATACACCAGCAATGGTACTATGTGTCGTAAAGATAGTTGTTTTTTTTTACCAGTAGCCATTGAGAGACTTCCCTCAAAGTGAATACCTATTTTCCTGTTACAATCACTCTCCCGCACATAAAATTCAGCAAAGATCTACATATTGTAGTGTGTCAACCTTTTTTACTGATTTACTTTACTTTCCTCAACCAATATTTTTGTTATAAGAAAGTATAGTTGATCTATGTTTTGTGCTCAATGTTTCTTATAATTTTTTGGCCACGTAATGAGAAGGGAAAGCTGAAATATATTGTGACGACTGGAAACATTGAAGGACGAATAGATAGAGGGAAGCAACGAGAAAAGATACCAGACAGTTTAAGAGATTGGCTTGGCAGAAGGTCAACAAAAGAATTAATAAATAACTGTCGAGATCGAAAATTATAGAGAGACATGATCACCTACGTCAGCAGGCATGATGCTCTTCTACTTCTTTCCTTCCTCATCTGCCTTTCAGCGACCAGGGGAGATATAATTTGCGGTCTTTTGCTCTTCTATTCGCCTCTGCTGTTGTTTGGTTTCCTAGTGCTTCTAATATTCCATCGATCCATCTTTTTCGTGGTCGACCCTTGGGTCTGGTGTTCTCACAACGTTTGTTGAAGGCTCGTTGTGTTGTGTTTTGATCTTTCTGCCTTGTCACGTGGCCAAACCATTTTATCTGTTGTTTCCTTATATATTCTATGGCGGGGGCTATTTCTAGCTTTTTTCTCAGTTCTTCATTTCTGATCTTATCTCTCAGACTGTTTCCTATCATTCGTCTAACACATTTCATCTTATATCGTTAATACGACCACACCGTTAGTACGAATGGGAGCTGATGAGGTGACCAGGGACAAGTTGATAACATACCTTGGAGCTAAGTTTGATCTCAGCCTGAGTTTTCGGGACCACGTCGACCATGTGATAACAAAATCCCGCAAAGGATTAGTCGCCTTGAAGGTCATGGCAGCTGCCAACATCGAACAGAGGCTACTTACTCTTCTGTTCCAGGGATTAATCGTCGCACTAATCGAGTATGCCCTGGCAATTCTTACTGTCAGTACGACTAACATGGACGAGTAACATCAAAAGATGGACAAGTCAATCTGTGACAGCCTGCACCATCAAAGCAAGAAACAGAGTACAATGGTGATCCATGGTAGCCAACCTTCGTTGCGGAGAAGGCACCTGATGATGATGAGTGGCCGTATAAGAAGACTGATCAACCAGCATAGAACTGGAGTCGTCAGTCGCTGGACACTGAGGGACTTGCTGATGAGGGGATCTGAGCACCTATGGACATGTTCGGAGTGCAATGATGATGACCCGCATATAACTCAATAACTCAATTTCATCTCTGTAGAAGTTATTTTTCTTATTGTTCTGGCATGATACTTGATGATGATAATGGTGATGATGTTTTGTGCCTCAGTTTATCCTCATGGCAAAGTCTTATATAGTATTACTGCCTCGTCACTGCCTCATTTACAAGATCTATTTTTCTTTCCCTGTTGGTTCTTTGTTCATATCTACAGAGGACTGTCTCTGATAAGGAGCAAGATACATATCGAATCATATTTCGCATTTTTTAACGTAATCTAGAAAAAGCTATAACAGTAGGAATCTATGGAGAGACATGTTCACTTACACCAGCAGGCACGGTACTTGGTGATGATGATGAATGCAAATCCAACACGATTAAAACATCAACGCTTGTCCGATATAATTATTCACATTTATCCATGTTTTCGCGTTCGGCAATATCTTGAAACGCAAACAACGTGCACGATCGTAGTTAAGCTAAACGGAGTAAAGGGGAAACCATATAAAACTGTACGTTAAAGGTTTACAAAAAAGGTCAATACAAAATAACTAACGTTTCGATTACTATGTCTTTATCAGTAGACTCTGGGTTTGATGACGACATAATAGTCGAGATGTTACAATTTTTTTAGTGTTTAATTTCGCCCTTTTTCAGAAGCTGTTACATAGAAATTTATGTTTTTTTTTTTCGTTTTCTTAAACAACATCTTAACTATACTCTCACTCAACAAATAGATTTGCATAAAATTATTGGACATGAAAGACAACTGTGCTTTTGAAAGTACAAATTAAGGTAACGATAAAGTACGAGACTTGAATCAGCGTTTTAGCACTCGAGTTTTTACCCATATGTGCTCGGCTGCCTATCAAGAAGTGTTCGGAGACTTCTGGATAGTGTCGCTTCAAGCTTCAAAACTCACGATGCGAGGCGGCACTCCTCACCTACGCAGAGTACTACCCTGGTACCCATTTCTACCAACGACTGGGTCGACCGCGTGTATATTTCTTTTTTTCAACCACGAGCACAAT
The DNA here is from genome assembly GCA_032433765.1 of Megaustenia siamemsis. Lineage (NCBI taxonomy): Eukaryota > Metazoa > Mollusca > Gastropoda > Stylommatophora > Ariophantidae > Megaustenia > Megaustenia siamemsis. Next base: position 17,664,355 of record JAVIAB010000046.1, read on the forward strand.
TCACACTGCTCCCAGCGGGAATCGAACGCGGGTTGTCTGAACGTCGGTGGCCCAGTAGTGAAGTACAAATTATGAACCCTTAACATATACCTTACAAATGACTCTCCTCCCATGATCCCGTTGGTCGTTGGGTCACTTCTGACTGACTTTAACATCTTTCTCTATTTACCTCTGTCTAACTTCAGCCATATTAGGATATAAATTAGGAAGAAACATTCATCATTTTTTGGCCATGTGATGAGAAAAGAACAGTTGGAGTATATTGTAACAAGTGGGAAAATTGAGGTGACGAAGAGATAGAGGCAAACAAAGAGAAGAGATACCAGACAGCTTAAGAGAATGGCTTTGGCAGAAGCTCAACACAGGAGATGATAAATAACTGTCGTGATCGAAAGTTGTGGAGAGACATGATCACCTACGCCAGCAAGCTTGGTACTTGATGATGATGATGATGATGATGATGCTGATGATGATGTTGATGACCTTCAGTCATTTTCATTGGCTCTGCAAACTCAAGTTCTGCCCATTGTTTATGTTATCGTTCCATCTCTTTCCATGTCACTTGATATAGAGAATGCTCCTATTCTGTATTTGGCAGACACGGGGCCATGACATCTCAGATAACGCGGCTGGACAATATTGAACATACATGTCGCTTCACAGCCGTCCAGCACTTCATTATTTGTCACTTTCTCCAGGAGAAACTGGGCATGTGTCTTAGCGCATGTGTCTTAGAGCATGTGTCTTAGCGCATGTGTCTTAGCGAATGTGTCTTAGAGTATGTGTCTTAGAGCATGTGTCTTAGCGAATGTATCTTAGCGAATGTGTCTTAGAGCATGTGTCTTAGCGCATGTGTCTTAGCGCATGTGTCTTAGCGCATGTGTCTTAGCGAATGTGTCTTAGAGCATGTGTCTTAGCGCATGTGTCTTAGCGAATGTGTCTTAGAGCATGTGTCTTAGCGCATGTGTCTTAGCGAATGTGTCTTAGAGCATGTGTCTTAGCGCATGTGTCTTAGAGCATGTGATGAACGTCTTCTTCTTTCCTTCCTCATTTGACTTTCAGCGTCGAGGGGAAATATACTTTTTGTGTCTGATTTTGTTTCTCAGGTTATTTCATGTCATTTGACTAACACACTTCATCTCAACAGAGGGTATCTTTTCTTGTTCTTGCATTTAGGGTCCTGGAAGACTTCAGTAGCACAACGTTGGTATGGGGATTGTATTGTAGAGTGTCTGTTATCCCTCTAGAGATATTTCCCTTTTGGACAATAGTGGTGATAGCTGCCCAATGAATTGACAAGTTTTGTTGCGTCTTGAGTCTATCTGGTTTGTTTGTGATGAACGTAGAGTAAGTAAATGTTAAACGCAAATTCTCAGCGAACAAATGATTCTATCCGTCATTATGTACGTGTCTATGTTATAATAGTTTCGTTAATTTCATCCAATTGAGCGCAAAAGGAAGCTAGTCCGCACAGACGTGAGATTGAGTTATTCAGTTATTAGTGGGTCATCATCATTGCACTCCGAACATGTCCATAGGTGCTTAGATGCCCTCCTCAGCAAGTCTCGAAGTGTCCAGCGACTGACGACTCCAGTTCTGTGTTGGTTGATTAGTCTTCTTACACGCCCACTAAGTTTCTCGTTTCTGGCTGTGCCCATCTTAACTCCCATCTCTTTCATCCGAACGAGTGACGTGGACTCATGGTTGCCGAAGTCATGTGTCTTTCCCACTTCCCGGAAGGTGCTGATTATGCCCAGCCGGTCCATTGGTTGACCGTCCTCAACAATAGCGCAGCTAGCCAACCTGTGCGCTCTTTCATTTCCCCGTACTCTTTCATGCCCTGAGACGTACACAAATGTGAAATGTGATCGCCATTTTTGGTGCGTCCAAGATGTCGGTGTATTTTCACTAGCCCTGGGATGTTTGAGACAAGATCTTGGAGTGACCAAACGGGACATTATCAGAAAAGATGTCGCAAGAGAAATATCCGGCTTTGAATGCATTCGAAACTACATACAGAAACAACAGATGTTTAGGTTTCCTTTTTTGAAAAAAATGCCAAGAAACTCCAAACAAAACATGGATTATAAGAGGAGTTGGAAGAAGGGCAAGTGGTAGACCCTGAGTAAGAGGGGCTGAAAACATTCTCTCTCTCTCTCTCTCTCTCTCTCTCTCTCTCTCTCTCTCTCTCTCTGCGATCAGGACTCAATCAGAGTAGGATTCCAAACTCCCACGTGAAGTCAGCTGTCAGGTTAAGTGCGTTGGTCGCCCCCACAGACAGAACATCACATTTAGAGTCTGCCAGATCCACTCTGACTGAACACCCGTTAATACGTTGCACTGTGTTCTGCGCCAGTGGCCCAGTGCATCCGATTTCAGCCAGCATTTTATTCAGGTTCGCTTTCCTTAGCCTTTGATTGTCCCCAATCTTCCTGCAAGGCAGCAGATTGTCTTTTCTGTAGGGGGATTCTGCCCTTAGATGGTCTGCCCTCCCAGGTTTACGAGCACCATCTGCCCGAGTCACTAGAGGTGACTAACACAGACACTCACACACAAAGATATGAGATGTGAATAACACAGACATGCACACACAAAGATATGAGATGTGAATAACACAGACATGTACACACAAAGATATGAGATGTGAATAACACAGACATGTACACACAAAGATATGAGATGTGAATAACACAGACATGTACACAGCAATACGAGATATGACTAACACCGACACACATCAAGATACATGACACATGAATAACATAGACATGCACATAAAGATATGAGATATGACTGACATAGACATGCACACACAAAAATATGACACATACCTAACATAGACATACACACAAAGATATAAGATATGACTAACATAGCCATGCACACACAAGGATATGGGATGTGTCAAACACAGACATGCACACACAAAGATATGAGATATGACTAACATAAACATGCACACAAAGATATGAGATATCCCTAACCCAGACATGCACACACAAAGATATGACACATAACTAACACAGATACACATTAAGTTATGTAAGAAAACATTCCAGAAACGCTAAACGAACATCAATAGAAAATGGCTTAGGTTGCCACAAGATGCGAGGACCTGATCCTTGTATCTCACTCGACACCCACAGAAGCATAAATGAAAGTGAACAGAAAAGAAAGACAATTTAAAAATGGTCACGAGACGACAACAAGTTCAAAATAAGGTTCATTTTATCGATTTCTCCAGCTTCAAAACAGTCTCTAAACTCATTAACTATAATTGAACTCATTATTACTAACCGAATTAAACAGCCCATATTCGCTATAAAACTCATCGAAATTTCCCCACTGGAGATTGTTCAAATATTTTATATCCAATATCCGCTATTTAGAACATCAAATGAGCTCTCTTAGAAACCTGGCATTACAAAATTCTTTCAAAATTAGAAAGTAAATTTGATTTCATAAAGCAAAATTGCGTTATCACACTTCATTTAATTATGTTATCGATGCCTTAATGAGATTAATTTTGAAAGTGGAAATTGGTCTTGACCCGTGCATATATATAATTCACTTTGTTGAAAGTACTGAAGAGGTGCACTACATAGAAAGAAGATAAACAGATTAAGTAATTTCGAATGTTTATTTCAACCTTTGCAATGGAAGCTGGGAGTACAAAGTCATCACTTGCTAATTTAAATCCCTCGAGCATGGTCTCGATTTTTGTGCCCTGATATCCTCATAGATTTGCATAAACATGGACTTCCGGGCAATATGGCGGATAGGTGGCAATGAACAGGTGAGGCACTGTCTAAAAAACTTCATTGTTGCAGTTTCCTCATATTCCAAGTCCGGCTTGCAGCAGGAGCTACTGAGTTTAGTGCTCTGTGCACACCGTGAGCTGTGAGTTTCATCGGATGGTGTTTCTATATTCAGATTACTTACGATGAATGATGATTTCGTATGACGAAAGGCAGTTCAGTTGCGTTCACTATCGGTGCTGCTACGCCTTATCTCTTTTGACGTGTGCTGTGTTTGCTACTATGGGGACTGCAGCTTTTTTTTTTTTGGATATTCGATGAAATGTTAATTCTGATGATTCCATTGGCACAGGTGGTTGAGCAATTATGGATTTTAATTCGTTTGCAGTGATACATGGACCTACGAATAGCTATAACTACTGTATACACTTGCGTGAAGATTGTTCTCGTTTGCTTCACCGTTGCTCATTCAAAATTAGACCTTCAGTAATAACATGATATTCTGGAATTGTAGTGAACAAGATAAATGACATTTTTGGAGCTTGTTAAAAGACACAATTAGAACAAGACAAATGACATTTTGGGGCTTATTAAAAGACACAATTAGAACAAGACAAATGACATTTTTGGAGCTTGTTAAAAGACACAATTAGAACACGATAAATGACATTTTTGGGGCTTGTTAAAAAACACAATTAGAACAAGACAAATGACATTTTGGGGCTTATTAAAAGACACAATTAGAACAAGACAAATGACATTTTTGGAGCTTGTTAAAAGACACAATTAGAACACGATAAATGACATTTTTGGGGCTTGTTAAAAAACACAATTAGAACAAGACAAATGACATTTTGGGGCTTATTAAAAGACACAATTAGAACAGGACAAATGACATTTTTGGGGCTTGTTAAAAAACACAATTAGAACAAGACAAATGACATTTTGGGGCTTATTAAAAGACACAATTAGAACAAGACAAATGACATTTTGGGGCTTATTAAAAAACACAATTAGAACAAGACAAATGACATTTTTGGGGCTTGTTAAAAAACACAATTAGAACAAGACAAATGACATTTTGGGGCTTATTAAAAGACACAATTAGAACAAGACAAATGACATTATTGGGGCATGTTAAAAAACACAATTGGAACAAGACAAATGACATTTTGGGGCATGTTAAAAAACACAATTAGAACAAGACAAATGACATTTTTGGGGCATGTTAAAAAACACAATTAGAACAAGACAAATGACATTATTGGGGGCATGTTGAAAGACACAATTAGAACAAAACAAATGACATTTTTGGGGCTTGTTAAAAGACACAATTAGAACAAGACAAATGACATTTTGGGGCATGTTAAAAAACACAATTAGAACAAGATAATTGACATTTTTGGGTCATGTTAAAAGACACAATTAGAACAAGACAAATGACATATTTTGGGGGGCATGTTAAAAGACACAATTAGAACAAGACAAATGACATTTTTGGAAAATGTTAAAAGATACAACAGCCTAATAAAATCAATATTGGAAGGGAAAATACATGGTAAATGAGGCAGAGGCAGACCAAGACTAACATGGAATAGTTACATCAAAAGATTGACAAGTCAACCTATGACAATCTGCACCATCAAAGCAAGAGACAGAGTGGAATGGTGCACCGTGGTAGCCAACCTTCGATGTGGAGACGCACTCAATGATGGTGATGAATAGACGCAATGATTCAGGACTTTATCGATACTTGGGAAATGAGGTGATGATGAATAGACGCAATGATTCGGGACTTTATCGATACTTGGGAAATGAGGTTTTACTTTTTTTTTCTTTCTTTTTATTTAAAAACACAAATTAGTCACATAAAAAATGAGACGACTTAAGAAAGTAGTTCTGCTATAGAGACCAAATTATGGAAGGTGTCAAAATATTAAAAACGAAAAAAGATCCCTGTCACGCCTCATTGCGTACAGGAAATATGGTATTACTGTTCATATATTGTATATCCTTTCGGCACATGATTTTTTGGGTTAATGTGGTCAGTATTACTCCGAGCTGGTGTTCTTTCCCAGGAATATCTATAACTGGGTGAAACTGAAAGCCGTCGATCAGGATCGAACACGATTACCTGTCCTTAGTAGTACAGTTCGGTACTCATTGAGCTGTAGCGACCCCTATAAGATAAGGAATAAACACAAAATATAATTGTGAAATACGTATGGGATCGGGAGCCGCGATAGCTCAGTGGTTAGTGAACTGGACTACCACGGACAAGGGGTAGGGTTCGATCCCAACCGACGGCTTCCGGGTTCACCCAGCCTTAAATGGGTACCGGATTTTTTTCTGGGAAAATAAAGCAGCACGGGCGTAACACTGACCACATTACCCCAAAAATAATGTGCTGAAGGTCTGTAAAATATAGGGTCACTAACACCATATTTCCCTATACGCCACTTGGCGTGACGGGGGTACTTTTTTTGTTTACGTATGGGATCTGTGTATTTATAGCGCACGGACTGAACACAGCCGGTGACTTAAACTGACCGTTAGCATATGGTTTATCACCCAAATCTATCCAAGTTCTTATCTAATCTACTAACTTTGGCTTTGGAATAAGACGTACCAGTACAATAGGTAATAGAGTAGGTACAACCAGCCTATGCCACTGTACACTGGACAATAGGACTACAAAAATGTTCTTCAGGATTGCCCCCGGTGCACGGACCTGGGAAGAGCAATGTGGCCCACGCCCACCTCCCTGGAAGAGAAACTATATGGGGCAAATCGATTCACTTAAACAGACAGCTGACTTCATGAGAGAGTCTGGAATCCTACTCTGATTGAGTCTTGATCGCAGAGAGAGATAGAGAGAGAGAGAGATAGAGAGAGAGAGAGAGAGACGTACCAGTCTGGTCTGGCCGAAAATTAAAGATAACATTTCTTCTTAATTCCTTCCGGGGACTGGTTGGTCTCGAGGCAAGACGCCGGCTTCGAGATAGAGAGGTTGTGGGTTCAAATCTCGGTTACACCAGCTGGGATTTTTATTTATGATTTCTCTCTACGGCAACCACCGCTGGTCTCAGCAGCGAGGCCCGGCTTGAAACGTTAATTACTCATCGACGGAAAAAATATGAGTACCTCCGAAGTCGGAGATATCTGCCTGTGCGGCGAGGAACACCTGTGCACACGGCTGTCAGTGAAAAATGGATTAACACGCAAAATGTAGTTCCTAGTCTCTAGGGACTTCGTCAGAGGTAAAACCTGGAGAACGAGAAAAAAAATGCCCTTCCTTATTTGCTTTTCAGCGTCGAGGAGAGATATAATTTATGATCTTCTGTTTTCCTCTGCTGCTGTTATGTTTCCTAGTGTTTCTAATATTCTGTCAATCCATCTTTTTCGTGGTCTGCCCATGAGTCTGATATTCTCACAACGTTGGACGCCTGTTGTGGTGTGTTTTGATCTTTCTGCCTTATCACCATTTCATCTGTTGTTTCTTTATATATTCTATGGCGGTGGTTAATCCTAGTTTGTTTCTCAGAGCTTCATTTCTGATTATATTATTTATTATTGTATTCATTCTCTCAGCCTGTTTTCTTTCATTCATCTAACACATTTCATCTCAGTAGGAATTATTTCTCTTATTATTCTTGCATCTAGGGTCCAGATCAAGATAAGAAAGAAGTGTTAAAGATAAGACTGCAGCAACAAATACTCGTGCTGAAATCGCTAGTTCTGGGCTAGAAGGCACCGATATCGCAGTTTGCTAAAAGCCAAAATCAATAACAAAAGGGTTACGCCCACGTATCGTCTTTTAGATGGCCGACCTCAAAGAGGAGTTACGGTAATCTTGTTACTTGTCCATACCACGTGACTTCTTCTTGGTTTTTATATCGCAGAACTAATATTAATCCTCTTTTGTTGTCTCTCCTTCCATTCAGGAACATGTTGAGTATTGGTCTTAAACAAACACTTTCCATGCCGTTCTGTTTCTTGCCATTCTTGTAAGAGCATGTCTTCTCCATTCTCTTCATTTCTCGAACCTCCGGTCTTCTCTCATCATATTTTGGTTTCCCCCTTTCTCTTCTTCCGTGGAGATTCCATAAAGGGCCTGTCGTGTAATATTCACAGTTGACTTCCGCAGTTTGTGTCATATGAAGCGTTATCTTCATCATGTTATCTCTGTATCCACTGGTATTTATTTGGCTGATACTTTCCAGCGTTATCTTCATCATGTTATCTCTGTATCCACTGGTATTTATTTGGCTGATACTTTCCAGCGTTATCTTCATCATGTTATCTCTTTACCCACTGGTATTTGACTGATACTTTCCAGCGTTATCTTCATCATGTTATCTCTTTATCCACTGGTATTTGGCTGATACTTTCTAGCGTTATCTTCATCATGTTATCTCTTTATCCACTGGTATTTGACTGATACTTTCCAGCGTTATCTTCATCATGTTATCTCTTTATCCACTGGTATTTGACTGATACTTTCTAGCGTTATCTTCATCATGCTATCTCTTTACCCACTGGTATTTGACTGATACTTTCCAGCGTTATCTTCATCATGTTATCTCTTTATCCACTGGTATTTGGCTGATACTTTCTAGCGTTATCTTCATCATGTTATCTCTTTATCCACTGGTATTTGACTGATACTTTCCAGCGTTATCTTCATCATGTTATCTCTTTATCCACTGGTATTTGGCTGATACTTTCTAGCGTTATCTTCATCATGTTATCTCTTTACCCACTGGTATTTGACTGATACTTTCCAGCGTTATCTTCATCATGTTATCTCTTTATCCACTGGTATTTGACTGATACTTTCTAGCGTTATCTTCATCATGTTATCTCTTTACCCACTGGTATTTGACTGATACTTTCCAGCGTTATCTTCATCATGTTATCTCTTTATCCACTGGTATTTGGCTGATACTTTCTAGCGTTATCTTCATCATGTTATCTCTTTACCCACTGGTATTTGACTGATACTTTCCAGCGTTATCTTCATCATGTTATCTCTTTATCCACTGGTATTTGACTGATACTTTCTAGCGTTATCTTCATCATGTTATCTCTTTACCCACTGGTGTTTGGCTGATACTTTCCAGCGTTATCTTCATCATGTTATCTCTTTATCCACTGGTATTTGGCTGATACTTTCTAGCGTTATCTTCATCATGTTATCTCTTTATCCACTAGTATTTGACTGATACTTTCCAGCGTTATCTTCATTATCTTATCTCTTTATCCACCTGTATTTGACTGATACTTTTCAATAATTCTAAGTTAGTGATTTTGTCGTGCCCTCTCCATCCTTCCAGAAAAGAAGAACTGCGAGAAAATCTAGGAATAACCCCCGCCATAAAATATATAAAAAAAACAACAGATAAAATAGTTTGGCCATCTGTGACAAGGCAGAACGATTAAAACACAACATAACGAGCCTTCAATAAACGTTGCGAGAACACCAGACTCAAGGATTGACCACAAAACAGATAGATTGATGGAATATTAGAAGCACTAGGAAACATAACAGCAGCAGGGGCCAACAGAAGAGCAAACGACCGCAAATTGTCTCTCCCGTGGAATCTGAAAAGAAAATAAGGCAGGAGAGAAGACGACGAGGAAGAGGACGAAGAAGAGGAAGAGGATCTCCATTCTATAGGGTGTTTATAAAGTCTCACTACACTTGGTATCTAGGTCAATTTGAAAAAAAAATGTTTATGACGTCATCACAATATGTGCTCCCACTGTCAATGAAATTTGTTGAATAAGTTTATTGCTACTGGAAATGTGGAAGATGCTCCACGATCTGGTAGGCCTGCTGTGAATGATGAAATATGTTTAGATATCCAAGACAGAATCCTTAAAAGTCCAGACAAGTCATTAAGAAAACTGTCGCAACAAGTGAACTTCCCATTGAGCACATATTGTGATGACGTCATAAACATTTTTTTCAAATTGACCTAGATACCAAGTGTAGTGAGACTTTATAAACACCCTATATAATTCTGCCCAAGCATCCATTAACAAAAGTCTGTTACTTCGTGACTGTCATTTTTGTTGCTCTCCATGTTTCACAGCCATATAAAGAATTATTTTTAACATTGGAGGCCACATGTTTAATTTTTAATTCTAAGGAAATGTTAAAATTAATCCTACCCTTAAGATATTTTCTTTTTTTTTCTCTAATTCTGTCTCTAAATGTCAATTTTGATTCATTGAAAACGCACGAGGGAGAGACTTTCAAATTGATGACATGTAGACGGTAAACAGAAAAATCTCTGAAAAAAACTATCTTTATGACACATATTACCATTGCTGGTGTATGTCGGGGGGCACACGATAGAAGCGGAGGAATAAAGGCCGCTTGGTATAGAAAGTCACCACGACGTGTGAGACTCAGGATTTTTATTTCACCCCAAAAAAATCTATGAATAAATTTATACTACAGCACCACATATGACAAGTGATTAATATAACAATAAAGTTAGTATCTTAAGTCTGCATTTTCTCCATAGCAGTGTAGCGGTGCGAAGCGTGGACAGTTGTCAGATTTACTGATAAATTTAGCAACGCCTTTGAGTGCAAGTATTTAAAAAAAACGAATATGGTAAATGAGGAAAAAACAAACATCAATTTGATATGAATTTTAAAAATCCAAATAATTCATTGATAGGAAGATAACAACAAGAAAAATAAAATGTGTATGTAAAAGGCCTAGTGAAGATAACTATGAAAAGCATCATCATCAGGTACCATGCCGACTGGAGTAGGTTATAATGTCTCTATACATATACATACATTCACTATATCATTTTCTTTGTCATTTTATTTCCAGGACGCCTTTATGTACTTGGTTATGATGTGCGTGTTGCTGAATATAATGCTAATAAATAGAAGGTTTTTGTGATTAACCTCAGCCCTAAGATTGTGTTTTTTACATTCTTCTTGCGTGGCGTAATATCCTTGACATACCTTAGCAATGACGTTGGTGATAGTAAATCGCAACTGCCAACCAGACAATATGATTCTATTTTATAATTACCAATACAGATACAAAGATGCTACATAAAGTAGTTAGGAGGCCCCGTCACACCAAGTGGCGTATAGGGAATATGGTGTTAGTGACCATACATTTTACAGACCTTCAGTACATGATTTTTGGGATAATGTGGTTGGTATTACGCTCGTGTCAAGATGCTACATGATAAACCAAATATTGGGACAGTTATTCCCTTGTACTTCAACAAAGTAAAGTAAAGTAAAGAGCCCCCGTCACGCCAAGTGCCGTATAGGGAATATGGTGTTAGTGACCATAAATTTCACAGACCTTTGACACATGATTTTTGGGGTAAAGTGGTCGGTATTACGCCCGTGCCGCTTTGCTTTCCCAGAAATAAATCCGGTACTCATTAAAGGTTGGGTGAAACGGAAGCCGTCGGTTGTGATCGAACCCTACCTCTTGTCCTTTGTAGTCCAGTTCACTAACCACTGAGCTATCGCGGCTTCCACTTCAACACAGAACAATACCTATTACCACCAAGAAACATCGCAGGAATACAAATAAGATTGTCAACCACCACAACATTGCTGTCGTTATTCGCTAAACATTAAGGGACATACTAAGGAGGAAATCTGATCACCTATGGAATTGTCCACTGTGTAAATAGCCTGATTAAATTAGAATTGAAGGTTATGGGAGTACACCCAGAGTAAATATCCGGAGGGATGGACCCTAAGGCAGTAGAGGGTGCTAACCGTCTTTCTGGCATCCCCTGCACCTTTTTTCAATCCCGAACGTATGGACTTTGTCCCTCCTTCGGAAATCCTTGAAACGAAGTCAAGAGCGGGATAGTGCGACTGGGTAAAGCATTATCTCCATATTCCGTGCCCGGGCAGAGTAGGCAAAGTGAAATGAGGAAGAAAGCACCAATGTTTAAACTTGGCACATGGAACGTACGTACCCTGTGCCCTGGACTTGTTAAAGCAAACACACTGAAACAAGGACAAAATAGAACAACAGCCTCAAAGATAAAGAACTAAAAAGGTTACATGTTGATATTGCTGCCCTACAAGAAACAAGACTCTCAGACTGTGGTTCTGTAAAGGAACAATCGGCAGAGCTAAACTATGTCATAGAGATATCTGTAAATCATCTCTGAAAGACTTCTCCATCTGTGAAAATGTCTGGAAACATCTGGCAAGTGATCGCACATCATGGAGAGCATGTATAAGGAACGGCATAACATCATTTGAGACTGTGCTAAGCCAAAACTTAGAAGAGAAAAGACTCAGGAAAGAGGGTGGAAAACCCTGTGGATCAGTGGGCCTGACTTGTTCATTATGTGACCGCGTGTATTTGTCAAACATTGGTAGAATTAGCCACGAGAGAAGCTGTTCGACAAAAACAAAACCTCAAAAAAGTACACAATAGCCTTCACTAGACCGTCTGAGAAGACGAAAAGGGACATATATATATATATATATATATATATATATACATATATATATATATATATATATATATATATATATACATATATATATATATATATATATATTTAGCATGAACTATCAACTAAACTAAACAAAACTTAAGTGAATAAAAATAATCTTTAAAAAAAAAATAAATAAACAGTTACAATCTAAAATCGTATCTCATTGAAAACAACCCTCCACGTAACACACACAAAGTGCAATACTTACCGACGACATCAATAAATGAACAGAGAAATCAAGACAAAAGACTTGAAACAAAAACTAACCCGAAATTTTATTTTATCTCTCCCCCCCCCCAATGATTGATAACCGAAATAATGGCAATAGCGAGACAGAAAGTAAAACTAAATATCATTATAGATAATATGATTCTGAAGCAAGTAGACAATTTTACATATCTGGGTAGCACGTTAACACAAGACAATAACCAAGAGACAGAAATAGATATAAGGTGTAACAAAGCATGCCAAGTTATAGGGAGAGTATCAAAACAATTGGAAAACAAATCAATAACTACGGAAGCAAAAAATGCAATTTAGAAATAATTTTTTCAACCAACTCTGTGCTATCAGTGCCATAATTGGACGCTGGACTCTAGAACAATAAGAAAGATAACAACCACCGAAATGAAATGTGTCAGAAGAATGACAGGAAACAGCTTAAAGGACAGAGTAAGAAACACAGACCTGAGGAAGAAAGTCGAAATTGAACCAGCCATCGAATACATAAACAAACAACAGACAAAATGGTTCGGTCACATAACAAGACAAAAAGAATTAACAATGACTCAAAGAGCCATAACCAAACGCTACGAAAACGCCAAATTAATAGGAAGACTGAGGAAGAGATGGAATACTAGAGTCACTAGGAGGGATAAAACCAGAAGAGGCCAACAGAAGAGCAAAGAATCGCAGATTGCATCTCCCCTCGACGCCAACGGCAGCAGCGGAAGGATAGAAGAAGAAAAAGATTGATTGCAGAACTCTGCTCTATAAAACCTACCCGATAGCTATTCTGGAATTAACTTCTCCGCAGTCCACAGGGTATTAATATCCCTCACACATTTATTTCATTACTCAATATTGCATTCACTCCTTCACTTTGTCTCCATCTCTCTCTTTCTCTTTCTCTCTCCATGTATGTATATATGTGTATGTATGTGTGTATGTATATAAAAATGTATCCGTTCTCCATTTCTTCTATTCATTTTCTTAAAGTCGTACATTTCCTCAATAATCTGACCGGTACTAGATGTATTGCTTATTCTGTCATTTATTAAATTGCTTGTCACCATTTTCCACAATGTGTGTATTGAGATTAATTCAGTAGCTTTTTTTCCTCTTCATTCTTATTTGTTCTTTTCGTCTTCTTCCCTTCTTCTTGTTAACTTCTTGCTATTCTTTGTTTGCATCTTCCCTTATTATTGTTTTTCTTCCCGTTATTCTTTGTTTTCCACTTCACTCCTTCTTGCAAGTCTTCTCCTTAATCTTCTTTTTTTCCCCAACGTTTATTAGTTAACTGGAAAAGTCACGCTGTGTCGCTATATTACGATATGTTGCGATGCTTGCATCTTTTTATTTTCCACTCATCTGCCATCAACAAACGTATATATTTAATTACTTTAAAGTGTTACACGGACAGCGGGCGCTTAGGACTAATTTGTTGTATTGCCAAATATTCGTTAACGCGCACAAAGTGAACAAATGGCCGAATATTTGTTTCCGCACCTCATTTGAGAGGACTGAGAACGGATCCCACTGCCTGTGCACCTCTGTGTTAGTAAGTAGTAAAGAACCCCGTCACACCAAGTGGCTTATAAGGAATATGGTGCTAATGACCATAAATTTTACAGACCTACAGCACATGATTTTTGGGGTAATGTGGTCGGTATTACGCCCGTGCCGCTTTGCTTTCCTAGAAAAAAATCCGGTACCCATTTAAGGATGGGTGAACTCGGAAGCCGTGAGATTGAAATAGAACCCTACCTCTTGTTCTTTGTAGTCCAGTTCACTAACCACTGAGCTATCGCTGCTTCCCTCCTCTGTGTTTAGGGTGAGGGTAACATTAGGAAGTAGCCACAGATTACCACCACTTCAGTCAGTGTTTAGGCCATGTTACCTTCTTGCCCATAAGCAGCCACATTTCCTCTAGGCCCTATACCACGTGACCACCAACAAACGATTTAAGGGACTTGACGAATATAGCCTGAGTGTCCATAATATACAACGACAAACGTTGCGTGCTGTTAGTAATATGATCAGTTTTACGTCAGATCGGATTCATCATTAAGTGCCGTCTCCGCATCGAAGGTTGACTACCATGGAGCGTAATTCCGCTTTGTCTATTGCTTTTCTAGTACAGGTTGTCATAGGCTGACTTGTCCGTCTTTTCATTTTACTCATCCATGTTAGTCTTCGTTTTCCTCGGTCCCTTTTACCTTGTCTTTTTTCTCCTTCCAAAATTACTTTACGTAGACTGCTGTGTCTTTTAACATCTCCAACGGGGAGATGGAGGCGGGGGGAGGGGGGGAGAGGGGGGAGAGAGAGAAACTGGTTGGTCTCGAGGCAAAACGCCGGCCTCGAGACAGAGAGGTTGTGGGTTCAAATCCCGGCTGTACCAGCTGGGATTTCTAATTATGATTTCTCCCTGCGGCAACCACTCCTGGTCTCAGCAGCGAGGTCCGGCTTGAAACGTCAATTACTCATCGACGGAAAAAAAATATGCGTACCTCCGAAGACGGAGCTACCTGCCTGTACGGCGAGGGACCCCTGTGCACACGGTGGCCAGGGAAAAATGTATTAACACGCAAAATTCAGTTACTAGTCTCTAGGGACTTCGTCAGAGCTGGCAAACGCACACAAAAAAAATGTCCAACAAATCTCATTTGTTTTATTCTAATTATATTCAGTAGTTTACTTTTAATTTTTAGTTCTTTTAAGGTTTCATCATTTGTTATGTTCTGACCACCCAATTCTACCTATTCTTCTATAAATCCACATTTTAAAGGCTTCGTTTTTCAATTCTTTTTTCTACTCTAATGTACATGTTGTCTGAATGATCGCGATTGTTTCTCCATTATTTAGTCTCTGAGCATTGAAAACAAAGCAATAACTACGGAAGCAAAAAGGGCAATTTACAAATCAATTTTTCGACCAACTCTTTTCTATCAGTGCCAGAATTGGACGCTGGACTCTAGAACAATAAGAAAGATAACGACCGCCGAAATGAAATGTGCCAGAAGAATGACAGGAAACAGCTTAAGGGACAGAGTAAGAAACACCGACCTGAGGTAGAAACTCGAAATTGGACCAGCCATCGAATACATAAAGAAACAACAGATAAATCGGTCCGGCCACATAACAAGACAACAAGAACTAACAATGACTCAAAGAGCCATAAACAAACGCTACGAAAACGCCAGATTAATAGGAACCGACCGAGAAAGAGATGGATAAAGGGAATACTAGAGTCACTAGGAGGGATAACACCAGAAGAGGCCAACAGAAGAGCAAAGAATCGCAGATTGTATCTCCCCTCGACGCCAACAGCAATCGAGGAAGGATAGAAGAGGAAGTAGAAGAAGAATGTACATATTACTGCACCATATAGGAATGTTGAGAAGATTTAACATTTGTCTATTCCTAGTTTTAGCCCTGGTGTTATTTGTTGCTATGTTAGTATATTTTTCATGGCATTAATATTGCTTATTTTCTTTTGTTTATTTAAGTTTTACATTTGCCATCACTGGCTGCTTATAATATACCCAAGGTAGTTGTAGCTCGAAACGTCTCCAGATCTATTCCTTCAACTTTAATATCCACTTGTAGGTTTTGAGTATTATCTGTTCTTATGATCATAGTTTTATTCTTGTATATATTCAAATCTAATCCATATTTATTTTATTTTCATGTTTATTTCACTAAGTAATTGTTGTATAGTTTCAGCATTTCATCTAATACAGTTTCATCAGCATATCTTAGGTTATTGATTAAGGTCTTCATACTTTCCAATAAAAGAAAATCCGGTGCAGAGTTTTGGTAGCACGCAGGAGAATACATTTCTGAATTTAAAATCAAGTTTTATTAATTAATGGTTGTCTCAATGTAGTATTATCTGTCTTAAAATAACACTGATGCGAGAAACAAATACAGGTGGCATCGTCAACCATTCAAAAATTAAGCGCTTTGCTGAAAACAGTGACATGTGGTTAAAAACAATGCGGGCCCTATGCAAAGTCTGACAATTGATGACAATTACTGCCGGACAGAGACATTTTAGAATGTTTGTCTTTTGTACCGTCTTTTGATCGGAGAGGCAATATATAGATAGAGTGACAGACAGACAGAGCGATTAGATGAGATGGATTGGACAGACAGACTATCAGACAGACAGATAATAAGATATATGGATGGATGGATGGACGGCCGGATGGATGGATGAATCTACGGATGGATCTATGGATGGATCTATAGATGGATCTAATGATGTATGGATGGTTGAATTTGTGGATGGATGGATGGACGGCCGGATGGATGGATGAATCTACGGATGGATCTATGGATGGATGGATCTATGGATGGATGGATCTATGGATGGATCTATGGATGGATCTAAGGATGTATGGATGGTTGAATATGTGGATGGATGGATGGATGGGTGGATGCATCTATGGATAGATGGATGGATGGATGGTTGGATGGATGGATGGATGGATGAATGAATGGATGGATGGATAGATAGATGGATGGTCTTATGTATGGATGGATGGATGGATGGATGGATGGATAGATAGATGGATGGACTTATGTATGGATGGATGGATGGATAGATAGATGTATGGATCTATGGATAGATAGATGGATGGATCTATGTATGGATCTATGTTCCCACTCATTTCTAACGTAAAAAAGTATAAGTTTGGAAATAAAGAAAATAAGCAGAGAAAATGAACTTTTTCTATAAATGATGAAATGTCAAAGTAGAGAAATCTAAAATTACCAAATCAGAGAGATTAGGAAAGATGAATAATAAGAGGAAGAATAAGTAGTGGAAGAAGCAAAGGAAGAATATACACAAAAGGACATTGTAGAAGAACACGTAAAAAGAGAAGCCGAAGAAGAAGTAGAAGAAAAAAAATGAAGTAGAGGAAAATGAAGTATAAAAAGCTAAGAAGAAATTGAAATAGAAGAACTAGAAGAGGAACCAAAAGAATAATTAGAAGAAGAAATAATAGACCAAGTAATAGTAGTAGAAGAGATGGGTGTAGTAGTAGAAGAAGTAGTAGAAGAGATGGGTGTAGTAGTAGAAGAAGTAGTAGTAGAAGAAGTAGTAGTAGTAGTAGTAGAAGAGATAGGTGTAGTAGTAGAAGAAGTAGTAGTAGTAGTAGAAGAAGTAGTAGTTGTAGTAGTAGTAGCAGTAGTAGTAGTAGTAGAAGAAGTAGTAGTTGTAGTAGAAGAGATGGGTGTAGTAGTAGAAGAAGTAGTAGTAGTAGTAGTAGAAGAGATGGGTGTAGTAGTAGAAGAGATGGGTGTAGTAGTAGAAGAAGTAGTAGTTGTAGTAGAAGAGATGGGTGTAGTAGTAGAAGAAGTAGTAGTAGTAGTAGTAGAAGAGATGGGTGTAGTAGTAGAAGAGATGGGTGTAGTAGTAGAAGAAGTAGTAGTTGTAGTAGAAGAGATGGGTGTAGTAGTAGAAGAAGTAGTAGTAGTAGTAGTAGAAGAGATGGGTGTAGTAGTAGAAGAGATGGGTGTAGTAGTAGAAGAAGTAGTAGTTGTAGTAGAAGAGATGGGTGTAGTAGTAGAAGAAGTAGTAGTAGTAGTAGTAGAAGAGATGGGTGTAGTAGTAGAAGAAGTAGTAGTAGTAGTAGTAGAAGAGATGGGTGTAGTAGTAGAAGAAGTAGTAGTAGTAGTAGTAGAAGAGATGGGTGTAGTAGTAGAAGAAGTAGTAGTAGTAGTAGTAGAAGAGATGGGTGTAGTAGTAGAAGAAGTAGTAGTAGTAGTAGTAGTAGAAGAGATGGGTGTAGTAGTAGAAGAAGTAGTAGTAGTAGTAGTAGAAGAGATGGGTGTAGTAGTAGAAGAAGAAGTAGTAGTAGTAGTAGTAGAAGAGATGGGTGTAGTAGTAGAAGAAGTAGTAGTAGTAGTAGTAGAAGAGATGGGTGTAGTAGTAGAAGAAGTAGTAGTAGTAGTAGTAGAAGAGATGGGTGTAGTAGTAGAAGAAGTAGTAGTAGTAGTAGTAGAAGAGATGGGTGTAGTAGTAGAAGAAGTAGTAGTAGTAGTAGTAGAAGAGATGGGTGTAGTAGTAGAAGAAGTAGTAGTAGTAGTAGTAGAAGAGATGGGTGTAGTAGTAGAAGAAGTAGTAGTAGTAGTAGTAGAAGAGATGGGTGTAGTAGTAGAAGAAGTAGTAGTAGTAGTAGTAGAAGAGATGGGTGTAGTAGTAGAAGAAGTAGTATGAGACGAGGAAGTAGACCAAGAGAAAGTAGAAACACCAAGTAGTGATATAAAAAAAAAATGTCAAGTTATAGTAACAGCGGAGGAAGAAGATGTTTTGGAAAGTATAAGTAGCAGAAGAAGGAGACGTTGAAGTTGAGGAAGAAAACAAAAAGAGGGAAAAGAGGAAGAAAATGAATAATGATAATAAGAAGGAGAAGAGGTAGAAGCAGTAGTAATACTAGTACCAGTAGTGGTAGAAAAAAATGGTGATAGTAGTAACAGTAGTAATAGTGGTAGTAGTAAAAGAAGTAGTGGTAGAAATAGTAGTACTAGTGGTATTAGAAGAAGTAGTAGTAGTAGTGGTAGAAGAGATGGGTGTAGTAGTAGTGGTATTAGAAGAAGTAGTAGTAGTAGTAGTGGTAGAAGAGATGGGTGTAGCAGTAGTAGTGGTAGAAGAGATGGGTGTAGTAGTAGTGGTATTAGAAGAAGTAGTAGTAGTAGTAGTGGTAGAAGAGATGGGTGTAGCAGTAGTAGTGGTAGAAGAGATGGGTGTAGTAGTAGTGGTATTAGAAGAAGTAGTAGTAGTAGTAGTGGTAGAAGAGATGGGTGTAGTAGTAGTGGTAGAAGAGATGGGTGTAGTAGTAGAAGAGGTAATAGTTGTAGTAGTAGTAGCAGTAGTAGTAGTAGTAGAAGTAGTAGTAGCAGTAGTAGTAGCAGTAGTAGTAGTAGTAGAAGTAGTAGTAGCAGTAGTAGTAGTAGTAGTAGTAGTAGTAGTAGAAGTAGTAGTAGCAGTAGTAGTAGCAGTAGTAGTAGTAGAAGTAGTAGTAGCAGTAGTAGTAGTAGTAGTAGTAGTAGAAGTAGTAGTAGAAGTAGTAGTAGCAGTAGTAGTAGCAGTAGTAGTAGTAGTAGAAGTAGTAGTAGCAGTAGTAGTAGTAGTAGTAGAAGTAGTAGTAGTAGAAGTAGTAGTAGTAGTAGAAGTAGTAGTAGTAGAAGTAGTAGTAGTAGAAGTAGTAGTAGTAGTAGAAGTAGTAGTAGCAGTAGTAGTAGTAGTAGAAGTAGTAGTAGTAGAAGTAGTAGTAGTAGTAGTAGCAGTAGTAGTAGTAGTAGAAGTAGTAGTAGCAGTAGTAGTAGTAGTAGAAGTAGTAGTAGCAGTAGTAGAAGTAATAGCAGTAATAGTAGTAGAAGAAGAGGAAGTAGTAGTAGTAGTAGAAGAAGAGGAAGTAGTAGTAATAGTTGTAGTAGTAGAAGAAGTAGTAGTAATAGCAGTAGTAGTAATAGCAGTAGTAGTAATAGCAGTAGTAGTAATAGCAGTAGTAGTAATAGCAGTAGTAGTAGTAGAAGAAGTAGTAGTAATAGCAGTAGTAGTAGTAGAAGAAGTAGTAGTAGTAATAGCAGTAGTAGTAGAAGAAGTAGTAGTAGTAATAGCAGTAGTAGTAATAGCAGTAGTAGTAGAAGAAGTAGTAGTAGTAATAGCAGTAGTAGTAATAGCAGTAGTAGTAGAAGAAGTAGTAGTAGTAATAGCAGTAGTAGTAGAAGAAGTAGTAGTAGTAATAGCAGTAGTAGTAGTAATAGCAGTAGTAGTAATAGCAGTAGTAGTAATAGCAGTAGTAGTAATAGCAGTAGTAGTAATAGCAGTAGTAGTAGAAGAAGTAGTAGTAGTAATAGCAGTAGTAGTAGAAGAAGTAGTAGTAGTAATAGCAGTAGTAGTAGTAGGAAAAGAAGTAATAGTAATAGCAGTAGTAGTAATAGCAGTAGTAGTAGTAGGAAAAGAAGTAGTAGTAATAGCAGTAGTAGTAGTAGAAGAAGTAGTAGTAATAATAGCAGTAGTAGTAGTAGGAAAAGAAGTAGTAATAATAGCAGTAGTAGTAGTAGAAGAAGTAGTAGTAATAATAGCAGTAGTATTAGTAGGAAAAGAAGTAGTAGTAATAGCAGTAGTAGTAGTAGAAGAAGTAGTAGTAATAATAGCAGTAGTAGTAGTAGGAAAAGAAGTAGTAGTAATAGCAGTAGTAGTAGTAGAAGAAGAAGTAGTAGTAATAGCAGTAGTAGTAGAAGAAGAAGAAGTAGTAGTAATAGCAGTAGTAGTAGAAGAGGAAGAAGTGGTAGTAGTAATAGTTGTAATAGTAGTAGAAGAAGAAGTAGTAGTAATAGCAGTAGTAGTAGTAGAAGAAGTAGTAGTAATAGCAGTAGTAGTAATAGCAGTAGTAGTAGTAGAAGAAGAAGAAATAGTAGTAGTAGTAATAGTAGTTGTTGTAATAGTAGCAGTACTAGTAGTAGTAGTAGTAGTAGTAGTAGTAACAATAGTAGCAGTAGTAGTAGTACTAGTAGTAGTTGTAGCAGTAATAGTAGTAGTAGTAGAAGCAGAAGTAGTAGTAGTAGATGAAGTAGTAGTAGTAGTAGAAGAAGTAGTAGTAGTAGTAGTAGAAGAAGAAGTAGTAGTAGTAGTAGCAGTAATAGTAGAAGAAGAAGAAGTAGTAGTAGTAGTAGTAGTAGTAGAAGAAGTAGTAGTAGTAGTAATAGTAGTTGTAGTAGAAGTAGTCATAGTATTAGTAATAGAAGTAGTAGTAGTAGTAGTAGTAATAGTAGTTGTAGTAGAAGATTAAGAAATAGTAGTAGTAATAGTAGTAGTAGTAGAAGTAGTAGTAGTAGTAGTAGTAGAAATAGTAGTAGTAAAAGGATTAGTAATAATAGTAGAAGAAGTAGTAGTAGAAGTAGTAACGTTGTAGTAGTGGAAGAAGCAGCAGAATTAGTAGTTGTCGTAGTAGAAGTAATAGTAGTAGTAGTAGAAGAAGAAGTAGTAGTAGTAATAGTAGTAGTTGTAGTACAGGGAGTAGTATAAGTAGTAGTATAAGTAGTAGAGGAAGAAGAAGCAGCAGTAGTAGTAGTAATAATAGTAGTAGTGGTAGAAGAAGAAGTAGTAGTTATATTAAGTTAGTGGTAGAAGAAGTAGTAGTAGTAATATTAGTAGTAGTGGTAGAAGAAGAAGTAGTAGTAGTAATATTAGCAGTAGTAGAAGAAGAAGAAGTAGTAGTAGAAGAAGAAGATATTGTAGTAATATTAGTAGTAGTGGTAGAAGAAGAAGTAGTAGTAGTAATATTAGTAGTAGTAGAAGAAGAAGAAGTAGTAGTAAAAGTAATAGTAGTAGTAGAAAGCTCAACAAAAGGAACACAGCTCCTTCTTCGACTTCTTCAACTCTATTCATCTCCGGTAAACAATGTTCCACCATCCTGTTTGCTCACACGAATCATGCAATCTGCACTACCTGACTGATTGGTCGCACGAGAAATGTGCACAGATTCAACTGTCGCTAGATTAAATTGAAAGCTGTAATCCTGGCCAGCAACAGGCGGTAAAGTAATGGCTCTGAAGCCCGGTAGCGACAGGTGGACAGTGGGGAGACTTCTATCTGGTAATGATGAGAGTAATTGATTCTTTGGCATCCGGTTTTTGTTACCATAGTTACGTGACATTGTGGCTTTTGTTATCTCTGTATTTAGTGATAGCTTGATGCATGTTGTTGTAGGGTTATTATGTTTAAATATAACGGCTGCGATATTGCGTGATAAGACTGCAAACTTGACAAGCAATGCGTGAACTAATGCAGAGGTTACATTGTTCTTGATAGTTATATTCTTTCTTGCTTTTTTCTTCATTTCCTCTCGTTGTTAAATTATTGTTGATAATTATAGTCTTTCTTTCTTCTTTTTTCATTTTCTCTCGTAGTTAAATTATTGTTGATAATTATAGTCTTTCTTTCTTTCTTTTTTTAATTTACTCTCGTTGTTAAATTATTGTTGATAATTATAGTCTTTCTTTCTTCTTTCTTCACTTCCTCTTGTAGTTAAATTATTGTGCATACGTATATTTTTTTTCTTTTTTTTTTTCACTTCCTCTTGCACATATTTGATTGTCGAAGGAGATACAAGGTTCCTGTTAGCTCCTATTGACTTCATCCATTGTCATTTGGGGAATATAGTGTTATTGACTATATTTTTCTATAACCACGGCACATTCTTGGGTGATGTGGTCGGTATCACTCCAGGCCGCCTTTACTTCCCAGAAAAATCTCTGGTAATCATGAAATGGTTTTAAAGGCTGGGTGAACCTCGAAGCCTTGTCAGTCCGAAAAAAAAATCCGCTACTACTTGGGATTGAGCACGGACCCTTCTGCTCAGGAATTGAGCACACTAACAACTCAGCCACCGAGGTGAGCACACTAACAACTCAGCCACCGTGGTGAGCACACTAACAACTCAGCCACCGAGGTGAGCATACTAACAACTCAGCCACCGAGATGAGCACATTAACAACTCAGCCACCGAGGTGAGCACACTAACTACTCAGCCACCGAGGTGAGCACACTAACTACTCAGCCACGGAGGTGAGCACACTAACAACTCAGCCACCGAGGTGAGCACACTAACAACTCAGCCACCGAGGTGAGCACACTAATAACTCAGCCACCGAGGCTCCAAGTACATAAATGCGTCCTGGAAATTACAAATAAAGAAACTGATATAGTGCGTGTGTGCATGCATTTTCATTCATGAAATATATATATTTATATCATATATTACATTTATTTCCAAGTATAATTTTAGTTATGAATTTTAAAAAACACGTTAAATTTATGAATAAAGATTCATAAATTCATGGAAACAACATTCTACTCATTCTTGAGATTTATATTTGATTGGAGTGGTTCATATTTGGGACTATGAACAACAACATTGAATATTTTTTTAAATACTTGATTTCTTTGTTGCTGATATTTTAGTGTAAAACGTTTATGGGAATACATATTTCAAAACTCAACGAATGTAATTGTTTATAGTTTAAAGTCGTCGTAATTAAACTACAATTGTTTACAAAATGTTACTTATAGCGCTTCTTATAATCATTTATAAATGTACTATAGTTGAATTATACTCAATTCATGTTTCCCAACTGAGAAAATTTACCAATACTACTCAAATACCTTCAACAAGCAGCTGTGATATATATATATATATATATATATATATATATATATATATATATATATATATATATATATCATCAATGAGTGTCATCTCCGCAACGAAGGTTGGCTACCTTGGAGCGCCATTCTGCTCTGTCTCTTGCTTTGATGGTACAGGCTGTCATAGGCTAACTTGTCCATTTTTTGATGTTACTCGTCCATGTTAGTCTTGGTCTGCCACTGTCTCTTTTACCTTATATTTTCCCTTCCAAGATTACTATTAGTAGACTGTTGTGTCTTTTAACATGGCCCAAAAATCTAATTTGCCCTGTTTGAATTAATTATATATGTATATGACAATCTTTAGTTTTACGTATAACATACTTAAATCCACGCATAAATGTTTTCATACACTAAAACAAAAATAGCTATAGACATATACAAACATTCTATGTACATATACACACAATAACCTGTGTACAGAATTGGTCCTTCAAATCGCCCGTGTGACAACCGAGGCCCTGACCATAGTTTATGGAGAAAAATAATACAGCTTCTGTCTCGTGCCATGCTTTGAGTAGGTGACGACTATGGAAGTTTTGAGGACATAGGATTAGCCGATGTCACGGAGTTCGTGCAGCTGAACTGAGGCTCTTATTAAGTGATTTCGCTAGCGGGCTTGTGAAGAGGCGATGTCGGCACTATCGAGTTGTCTGTTGTATGATGATCGTGTAGTGGCTATTTTTCTTCTTGTTCCAGGGTATAGCGACCAGGTCTGAAATTGGTAGCACAACGTTTGGATAAAGGTTGTATTGTAGTGTGCTCTTTTTGTCTCCAACTTTATTTTTCTTTTTGGACAACAGCACAGATAGCTGTCCGATGACTTGCCAAGCTTCTATTAGCATTACTTCCTGATAAGTGAAGGGGCGTGTTCAGTGAGTAGAGTTACAATAAATAGGAAAGGGTAAATCTCGTGATTATGAGGGATGTTCTAGAAACACAAAGAGTGAGTAAAATTAAGAGAACATTGCCAGTTCAAGGCTGAGTGTAGATAGACAGACAGGCAGACAGACTGAAAGATAGATAGATAGATAGATAGATAGATAGATAGATAGATAGATAGATAGATAGATAGATAGATACATACATAGATAGATAGATAGATAGATAGATAGATAGATAGATAGATAGATAGATAGATAGATAGATAGATAGATAGATAGATAGATAGATAGATAGATAGATAGATAGATAGATAGATAGATAGATAGATAGATAGATAGATAGATAGATAGATAGATAGTTAGATAGATAGATAGATAGATAGATAGATAGATAGATAGATAGATAGATAGATAGATAGATAGATAGATAGATAGATAGATAGATAGATAGATAGATAGATAGATAGATAGATAGATAGATAGATAGATAGATAGATAGATAGATAGATAGATAGATAGATAGATAGATAGATAGATAGATAGATAGATAGATAGATAGATAGATAGATAGATAGATAGATAGATAGATAGATAGATAGATAGATAGATAGATAGATAGATAGATGAATGGGTGGGTGGAAAGGGTGGGTGGGTGTGTGGATGGGGTTGGGTTCGGCTGGGTAGGCTAGGCTTAAGTGGATTGGATTGGATTAGTTTGTGTGGGTGGAATGGAGGGAATGGGAGGGAGGGATATACGAACGGACTAACGGACACACATAGGAATATTTGAATTTTACATCCACATCGCAGCCATTTTTCTTCATTTTTCGAGACATTTTGTGTTGCTACAATGCGTCATATCAGCCTATACAAATCTACACGAGGCGTTTGTGACCCAAAAAGAAAATAAATCAATATTGTAAAACTATATTTCAAACTGAAATCATCATAGAAACATGAGCTGTTGACTACAGTGTATTGAACAACAAAGAACAAATTGTCTGGAAATCTGATAGTCAGCTCCAATGTTTGAATAGAGCAAGGATTCAAAATACGTCTATTCTAAAGCTTTAGCAAAAAAACAAACTGAAGATTAAAACAAAGGCTGCAGTTTACAACGCCTGCTTCATCATTACCCTTTTATATGGCTTCGAATCATGGATAAGTTTAGGAAAGCAAGAGAGAAAGCTAAATGCATTTCACATGCAATGCCGTGCCGTGTTAATTGCTATCACAGGACAAAGTGTCAAATGTGGAGGTCCTCATTCTCATAGGCCTACCGAACATGTACACGCTGCTCAAACAACGTAGGTTACACTGACTTGGCCGCTTACGCCGTTTGAATGATGGCCACATACTGAAAGATATACTTGAAGGACAACTAGCAGATTGTAAAAGAACTAAGGTGCGCCAAAATTTGCGATTTATAATTTGTGTGTAAACGTGACGTGAAGACTAAAAACATAAACCCTGCAGCCAGGGAAGAGATAGATGCAGACAGCAATCTTTGGAAACACACTCTAAAGCTCCAACTCAAGCAAGAAACAGACAGCATTCTTTGGAAACACACTCTAAAGCTCCAACTCAAGCAAGAAACAGACAGCATTCTTTGGAAACACACTCTAAAGCTCCAACTCAAGCAAAAAGCAGACATTATCATCACCATGTGCCATACCGGTTGGCGTAAGCGATCATGTCCTTCCACAATCTTCTATCTTCAGTGCATCGTATCAGTTCTGTTGTTGACTGTTTTCTATGCCATGACACTAAGCTATCAAGTATTTTCTCTCTTTGTCGTCCGCGATCTCTCTTTCCTTCTATTTTTCCCGTTGTAACCAAGTATTCCAACTTTCCTCTTCTCACGATGTGCCCGAAAAATGTTGATTGTTTCTTTCTGATGTTTTTTAGGAGCGTCATGATTTTTCTAGGCAATATAAGAAGGTAGTTTGCCATTCCTTTCCTTCTTGGCAGTGACTGTACTAGTCGGAGATCGCAGCCATTGTCTCTATACATGAGATCCTCTGCCTGCCATCGCAGTGTGGGGACCATAACCGGCACTACTTGTCGGTAGCTCCCACAACACCATCCACCACCTGCTCCAATGGCTTCACATAACCCTGATAGAGGGGGGGGGGGGCTAAACGGGAGCTCCACCTTGCCCAAGGGTGTCCCGAAGACTAGCGGAGGAAAGGAGACGTCTTACTCCTCCTTTGGTATTTTTCCACATTTCAAAGGCTTCAATTCTCAGTTTTGTTTTCTTGTCTAATGTCCATGTTTCTGCACCATACAGGAATACTGAGAAGATGTAACATTTTGCCATTCTTAGTTTCAGCCCTGCTGATATTTATATTTCCTAGTATTTCTAATATCCCTTATATTTCCTAGTATTTCTAATATCCCTTATATTTCCTAGTATTTCTAATATACCTTATATTTCCTAGTATTTCTAATATCCCTTATATTTCCTAGTATTTCTAATGTTCTATTAGTACATTTTTCCGGAAATGGTTTGTCCGAAATTGACAAGGGTTCTTTAACGTGCGCTTGTGGACATGGGACCTGTTTTCGCTGTTTTCCGAGAGACCTAGATACCGGACCTCACTACCCAGAGACCGGGGGAAAGTAAAGCCACGAAAAAAACCACCGGGTTTAATTATTGAAAAATTCCCACCGTCATAAGTTGGGGAACGAACCATGGATCTTCTTATCCAGATGTCGGCTTCTTACACCAAGACCACCCAGTTTCCCCATTTGTTCTAGAAAATGTATACAATCCTTTCAGCACAATTATCGGTAAATAAAAGACTAAATGTCTTCCACATGCGATGTCTCCGCAGAATAATGCACATCAAATGGCAGGACAAAATTACAAACTTAACTGTTCTGCAACGTGCTAAGACCCCAACAATCATGTCGCTGCTCAGATGTCGAAGACTAAGATGGCTCGGGTATGTCCAGCGAATGGAAAAAAAGTGCATCCCCAGGCAAATACTATATGGTGAACTAACATACGGAAACAGATAAATCGGCAGACCTAAACTACGATATAGAGATATATGTAAATCATCTCTGAAAGACTTCTCCATCTGTGAATATGACTGGGAACATCTGGCAAGTGATCGCACATCATGGAGAGCATGTAAAAGGAACTGTATAACATAATTTGAGACTGTGCTAAGGCAAAACTTAGAAGAGAAAAGACTCATGAAAAAAGAAGGAAAACCCTATGGACACGGGTCCTGATTTGTTCATTCTGTGACCGCGTGTGTTTGTCAAACATTGGTAGAATTAGCCACGAGAGAAGCTGTTCGACAAAAACAAAACTTCCAAAAAATACACAAAAGCCTCTACTAGACCGTCTGACAAAACGAAAAGGGCCATACAGTTATCTGTAGTTCATTAACAACTAATGATTTTTGCAAGACATGCTTACTTAATGAGCCTGGACGGGTTTATTAGTTTACATTCAAACAACGGAGCCATATAATTGCTTGCCGACGGCGAATGCACTTTACCACAGCGTGCAGGGTACACCGTAACAGCAATTTATGTCATCAAGGAGATAAGAATTAGAATAATGACCAATATAGGAATTAGAAGAACACGAAGTTGTTGAAGAAAAATTAGAATAATATGAGATAGAATAACGAAGCCGCGATAGCTCAATTGTTATGCTGAGACTGGACTACAAAGGACAAGAGGTAGGGTTCGATTCCAACCGCCGGCTTCCGGTTCACCCAGCCTTAAATGGGTACCGGATTTTTTTCTGGGAAAGTAAAGCAGCACAAGCGTAATACCGACCACATTACCCCAAAAATCTTGTGATGAAGGTCTGTAAAATGTATGGTCACTAACACCATATTTCCCTATACGCCACTTGGCGTGACGGAGCTCTTTACTTTTTTTTATGAGATAGAATAAGAAGAAGGAGAAGAAGAACAATTCGAAGGAGAATTGTAAGAATCGAAAAGAAAGGTAATAAGAGAGGGTAAATACTAAATTTGTATCTATTCAGCACTGGGTCTTAATTTTACACTGTAATGTTGCAAGTCACAAACTATGGGGTCTTTTTATTATGTGTTTGTGATTCATAATAAGGTTGTATGCCCTTTACATAACGTTGCGCTCATCACAGACCGACTTAAAAAAAACTACATCTCTAGTCAGATCTTCAACAGAACGTTGCGCTCATCACAGAACGCCTTAAAATCTACATCTCCTGTCAGATCTTCAATAGAACGTTGCGCTCATCACAGACCGTCTTTAAAAAACTACATCTCTAGTCAGATCTTCAACAGAACGTTGCGCTCATCACAGAACGCCTTAAAAAACTACATCTCCTGTCAGATCTTCAATAGAACGTTGCGCTCATCACAGACTGTCTTTAAAAAACTACATCTCTAGTCAGATCTTCAATAGAACGTTGCGCTCATCACAGACCGTCTTTAAAAAACTACATCTCTAGTCAGATCTTCAATAGAACGTTGCGCTCATCACAGACCGTCTTTAAAAAAAATCATCTCTAGTCAGATCTTCAATTGAACGTTGCGCTCATCACAGACCGTCTTTAAAAAACTACATCTCTAGTCAGATCTTCAATAGAACGTTGCGCTCATACAGTGTGAAGCTGGAATAATCTTTGTCTCTAGCCAGATCTCCCACAGAATGGTACGCCTGTTACAGCCCGTCTGAAAAAAAAAATATCTTGTCTATAGCCAGATCTCCCACAGAACGTTGCACTCACCACAACCCGTCTGAAAGAACCTCTGTCTCTAGCCAGATCTCCTACAGAACGTTGCACTCACCACAACCCGTCTGAAAGAACCTCTGTCTCTAGCCAGATCTCCTACAGAACGTTGCACTCACCACAACCCGTCTGAAAGAACCTCTGTCTCTAGCCAGATCTCCTACAGAACGTTGCACTCACCACAGTCCGCATGAAAGAACCTCTGTCTCTAGCCAGATCTCCAACAGAACGTTGCATTCACCACAGTCCTCCTAAAAGAACCTCTGTCTCTAGCCAGATCTCCCACAGAAAGTTGCATTCACCACAGCCCGTCTGAAAGAACCTCTGTCTCTAGCCACATCTCCCACTTCTTCTGTTGCCATGTTCAAGGTCTCTTTAAGTCTTGACAACACCTTCTTCTTAGTCCGTCATTGTCTCGTCTTTCTAGAAACACGTCTCCAATATTGTTCTTTCTAGTCCGTCTCTATCCCATTCAGCCACTTAAAAATTACAAACACTGACGTTAATACCATTGTACGATGTGATTTCTGTTCTTCAAAACCTACATTTGTATATTCCTATATCTGTATTACTATACACGGTATAAGGTTAATCATCCTCTGCACTTTTATTTCTCTATCTGAAAAAGCCTATTGCTATAATAAACACATAGACACGTTCATTGACGCTGACATTACTCAAGTGGAAGAAGATTAATCTTCTTGCACTTTTCAGCTCCCTTTGGAGATAATGTTTTTTATAAACACTTTTAATTAAAGTTTTCTACTTTGTCCAGCGTGAGTTCTTTGACTTAAATGTAAGAAAAGGTGCTTGCAACATTTATTTGGGATTTCGAAATTGAATCTCGGTCAGAGCTTTATTTTTCTTTTTTGAAGTAAGTTAAGACACTTAAATTCTGTCCGTACGTTTCGACGCACTGTACGTCATGCCAGCTTTGGTCGTGCACTTTTAACCGCAGAGTGGAACTCTTAATTTGATTTGTGTAAACCGTTATCAAAAGGTATTCGTTTTACATATATTGTATCATTTTCTGTTCAGAGCTACAACTACCTTGGACATGCTATAACCAACGATAGAAAATGTAAAATTGAATAAAAAACAAAAGAATAAGTATGGCAAAAAGTAATTTTAATGCCATGAAAATTATACTAACAACAAAACAAATAACAGCAGGGCTGAAACTAAGAAGAGCAAAATTTTACATCTTCTCAATATTCATGTATAGTGCAGAAACATGACATTAGGCAAGAAAACAGAACAGAAAATTGAAGCCTTTGAAGATGGATTTACAGAAGAATAGGTAGAATTGGATGGAAAGAAAAGAAAACAAACGAGGAAGTTTTGAAACAGCTAAAAACGAAAAGAGAACTACTAAATACAATTATGACAAAAAAAAAGAAGTTTGTGTGACACGTTAAAGGACACAACAGCCTACTAAAAGTAATTTTTGAAGGGAAAATACAAGGTAAAAGAGGCAGAGACAGACCAATACTAAAATGGAAGAGTAACATCAAAAGATGGACAAGTCAATCTATAAAACCTGCACAATCAAAGCAAGAAACAGAGTGCAATGGCAATCCATGGTAGCCAACCTTCGTTGCGGAGACGGCACTCGATGATGATGATGACGATAATGTATCATCTTGGTATTGGTGAAATCTAATTATTTGTTTAATTATGTAAACATTCATATATATTATGTTGTGTATTAGTTAAACATGACATATAGATTGATATTTAAAACTACGGCCATTTTTGTCTCTGAAATCTGTTCCGTTGCTTTGATAAAAATATTTCCTTCCGAAAACATTAATGGAATCTTAAAATATTACATTGTCGTACACGAATTATCATCATCTAGTATCATGTCCGCTGGCGTAGGTGAACATAATTTTAAAAAGGTAGTAAAAAGTCCCGCCAAGTGGCGTATAGGGAATATGGTGTTAGGGACTATACATTTTACACACCTTCGGCGCACGATTTTTGGGGTAATGTGGTCGGTATTACGCCCATGCCGCTCTACTTTCCTAGAAAAAAAATCCGGTACCCATTTAAGGCTGGGTGAACCCGGAAGCCGTAGGTTGGGATCGAACCCTACCCCTTGTCCTTTGCAGTCTAGTAGGTGAACATGTCAATCCCCAAATCTCGATCAGGACAGTTATTTATAGTTTCTCTTGTTGATCTTCTGGTAAGCCATTCTCTTAAGCTGTTTGGTACCTTCTCTGTTTGCTTCCCTCTTTATCTCCGTTACTCAATTTTCCCAGATGTTATTGTCACAATGTATTCCAACAATTCCCTTCTCATTACATGGCCAATGGACAAGCATCATTAGTTACATGGCTTGTGTGGAGTATGGCGGTTAGCGTTCATATCTCCACTTTATATCAGAGGTGAGAAACGTACAGACAGCGGGCCAGAATAGGCCCGCCATGCTATTTTGATCATTCCATGTGTTGTTATATGTGAAAATTACTATACACGTCATTCCAAGAGATTGAGAAACCACATGCTCACCAAACTCAAAATAGGAAATACCAGCCAATACCCACTGTACACTGGATAACATGACAACAAAATACGTTCTACAGGATTTAACACCCCTCCTCCACAGTACACAGGCCTGAGGAGGACAATGTGGACCACACTCACCTCCCTGGAAGAGACACTCTACGGAGCAACCAATTCACTGAAACAGACAGCAGCCTTCATAACAGAGTTTGGAACCCTGTCTGAATGACGTCATGATCATAGAAGAGGAAGAAGAGTTCCCTGAGGTAAAAATTAATTAATTATTTTCCGCTGGCAGAAACGGGTACAAGGATATTACTCTGGGGAGGTGAGGAGTGCCGCCTCTCAGTGTGAGTTTCGGTGCTTGAGGCGACACTATCCAGAAGTCTCCGAACACTTTTGAATAGGCGGCGCGAGCACATAAGGGTGAAAACTCGCGTGCTAAGACGCCGATTCAAGTCTCGTTCTTTACCTTGACCTTTCAAAATTCAGACTTGACAGTCTCGGGTGATTCCTCAGAACACGCGGCCTTTATTCTCCGGTCCTTTATCTTCCCCGGCAGACCCCAGTAATGGGATATTGATTGTTAATTTAAAAGTTTAATACAAGTGAAAATACTTTGGTGAGACAAGGCAAACATGAATATAATTAAGAGGCATTCAGAAAAAGGCTTATAGACGAACACTAGTGGACAAAGGCAAATGATATGTGACATTTAATTGATGGAGAGAGATCAAAGAGACGAAATACTACAAAAAAATCAACATCAACAAAAAAGAAGGCATGAGTATTCCAGAAGAGAAACACACCATCGAGATAACTATATAACAAAAACGAGTAGAGGAATTTAAAAACCTAGGAAGTATAGCGACAAACGACAATTCACAAACAGCAGAGATAGACTTAAGATGCAACAAATCTTGTAAAATCATTGGACAGCTGTCACCACTTTTATCCAACAAGGAAATGCTGTTGTTGCGTTCGTCAGCTTTCAACTGAATTTTGCGTGTTAATCCATCAACAGGGAAATAACTCTAGAGGCAAAACGGGCAATCTACAATACAATCTTCATTCCAACGTTGTGCTACCAATGTCAGTCCTTGACCTTAAATGCAAAAAGAATAATAAAATTAACATCTACCGAGATGAAATGTGTTAGACGAATGACAGGAAACAGTCTGAGATAAGATCAGAAATGAAGAACTGAGAAAAAAGCTAGGAATAATCCCAGCCGTAGAATATATAAAGAAACAACAGATAAAATGGTGTGGCCACGAGACAAGGCAGAGTGATCAAAACATACCACAACGAGACATCGATAAACGTTGCGAGAAAACCAGACCCAAAAGGCGACCACGAAAAAGATGAATGAACGGAATATTAGAAACACTAGGAAACATAACAGCAGCAGAAGCGAACAGAAGAGCTAAAGATCGCAAATGATATCTTACCTTGACGCTGAAAGACAAATGAGTAAGGAAAGAGGAAGAAGATCGAAGAGACGAATGATGGGTAATTTACGGTATAGCTGGATAAATTGAGTGGAAGAAAGAAAGGTAAGAATTAGGAGTCAGCACGAGATACAGGTATAATTTGACGAGACAATGATTTGTAGCTAATGAGAAGGTTCAAGAGCCGAGGTTTTGGCGACACTGGCTGTGTGGTGAGATAGCTTTAGATAAGTTAAACTGTAGAGTGGAATATTCGCTGATATTTGAGATATCAGTTCAAGAATTGCTTGTAGTTTCATAGCAAGGATATTCATTTTAATTAGTTAGTCAGGTAAGTTTAGATTAGGGGAAAGTTTCTGTAGCTTTGTATTACGGGACAAGAAAATAGTTGTCAACATTTTTCATGGACATCAGAAGAAAGTTAAAGTAACGTAGAATCAAGGAACAAGAAAACACTTGTAACATGTGATGTTTCATGGACATTAGAAGTAAGTTACAGTAACTTAGATTCAAGGAAGAAGAAAACACTTGTAACATGTGATGTTACGTGGACATTAGAAGTAAGTTACAGTAACGTAGAATCAAGGAACAAGAAAACACTTATAGCATGTGATGTTTCATGGACATCAGAAGTGAGTTACAGTAACTTAGATTCAAGGAAGAAGAAAACACTTGTAACATGTTATGTTTCATGGACATTAGAAGTATGTTACAGTAACGTAGAATCAAGGAACAAGAAAACACTTGTAGCATGTGCTGTTTCATGGACATGAGAAGTGAGTTCTGATTGTGTGAGGTACGTCGCAAGGGCTAGTTAGTTCATTTTGTTATGTTCTTTTGTTCGATATTGAAACAAAAACTGGTATAATTATTAAACCCAAGATTGCGTTGTTGATGTTACAAACAGAGGCGTTGTTCCTTTATTGTGCTGTGTTTTGTTGACTGGAAAGAGAACTTGATTACCGAGTGAGTGATATATCTCATAGTTCTCATACTAGAGAGCTATACGAGTAACGCTTCGAGTCTTACATCTGATTGAAGCATCTATTGATTGGTCTCCAGTGTGAGCATTCTATCAAGACTGGTGTTAATATAACTATGGTAATTTATTGAAATATTGATTGGTCTCCAGTGTGAGCATTCTATCAAGACTGGTGTTAATATAACTATGTTCATTTATTGAAATATTGATTGGTCTCCAGTGTGAGCATTCTATCAAGACTGGTGTTAATATAACTATGATCATTTATTGAAATATTGATTGGTCTCCAGTGTGAGCATTCTATCAAGACTGGTGTTAATATAACTATGGTCATTTATTGAAATATTGATTGGTCTCCAGTGTGAGCATTCTACCAATACTGGTGTTAATATAAATATGGTCATTTATTGAAATATTGATTGGTCTCCAGTGTGAGCATTCTATCAAGACTGGTGTTAATATAACTATGGTCATTTATTGAAATATTGATTGGTCTCCAGTGTGAGCATTCTATCAAGACTGGTGTTAATATAACTATGTTCATTTATTGAAATATTGATTGGTCTCCAGTGTGAGCATTCTATCAAGACTGGTGTTAATATAACTATGATCATTTATTGAAATATTGATTGGTCTCCAGTGTGAGCATTCTATCAAGACTGGTGTTAATATAACTATGGTCATTTATTGAAATATTGATTGGTCTCCAGTGTGAGCATTCTACCAATACTGGTGTTAATATAAATATGGTCATTTATTGAAATATTGATTGGTCTCCAGTGTGAGCATTCTATCAAGACTGGTGTTAATATAACTATGGTCATTTATTGAAATGTGTCGTTAGCAACTGGTAACGATATAGGCAATCTCTTGGCTATCTCTTCACAATGTCACGTCATACAAGATGACACTTTTCTCCAATGTTGTCTAGACTTTCCCTTAATGTTATTCTGACCTTTTTTCATGAATTATTTAGACTGTTGGTTAGTTAGTTTCTTAATTGGTTAGTTATTTGGTTTGTTTTTGAGTTGATAGGTCTTTTTGTTGGCTAGTGCAAGTGTTGAGTAGGGTAATTAGACTCGTAGCTAGTAATTAATTCATAGTTTGCACCAAGTATTTATTTGGCTGACGAATGACAGGAAACAGTCTGAGAGATAAGATCAGAAATGAAGAACTGAGAAAAAAGCTGGGAATAGCCCCCGCCATAGAATATATAAGAAAACAACAGATAAAATGGTTTGGCCATGTGACAAAGCAGAAATAACACAACACAACGAGCCTTCAACAAACGTTGTGAGAACACCAGACCCAAGGGTCGACCACGAAAAAGATGGGTCGATGGACCAACAAAATGATGATTATTTCTTCCTAATATTGGGAAATAACTCTATTTTTACTTTGGCCTCTAACATAACGTTTTCATTACTCTTCTTATCTGTCCATTGTATTCTCAAAATTCTTCTGTAAAACTGCATTTCTACAGCCTCCAGTGATTTTCTTGTCTGTTGTCCTGTTGTCCATGATTCACATCCATATGTTAAGGCTGGCTCTACACAATATTTAAGAACTCTTTTTCTTGTTTCTATTGTCAAAAATGGATTGCATAGTATCTTCCTCATTTTTTTTAAAGCTGCTTTTGCCTGAGCCATTCTGTATCTCACCTCTTTTGTACATCTTCCGTCTGAGGTTAACAAAGTTCCCAAATATTTAAATTCATTTACCTGTTTTAATATTGTTCCACGTGTCTTTTTTTTACACTGAGGTGATGTCTTTCTCGTTGTTGTTCCCTTTACTTCTGTAATTATAAACAAACAATTCATAAAGAAACGAACATCCGTTTTCAAAGACGATCGTAAACATCATTATCTTAAAAGCTCAGAAAATATCGCTAAACAAAAGTCTATAAATTCTCTCTGTACTTTTCAAAATGAAATAATTCCATAAGTTCTGCGTTTACAGTTATCATTATTGATTAGCTTAAGAGCTTGTTCAAATCTTTTATTAGGTTGACTGACGTAGAA
Source organism: Megaustenia siamemsis (assembly GCA_032433765.1). Lineage (NCBI taxonomy): Eukaryota > Metazoa > Mollusca > Gastropoda > Stylommatophora > Ariophantidae > Megaustenia > Megaustenia siamemsis. Next base: position 17,700,665 of record JAVIAB010000046.1, read on the forward strand.
TGTTTGCTTCAATTAGCAACAACAACAACAATAGTAATCCTCTATTCAACAACAGTTTAATTTAGTACCGTGTACAAGCTAAATTAATCATGTTTTTGTTTCTGCTTCTAAATTGAGCCTCGATGGATGAGTGGTTAGAGTGCTCGATTCCTGAGCAGAAATGTCCGGGTTATTGGTTATTGGTTATAGAAGGCCTCGGTATCACTGCAAACGAATTAAAATCCATAATTGCTCAACTGTCCGTGCCAGTAGAATCATCCGAATTACTAACACATCTCTCAAACAAAGAAAGGTAACTGTAGTCCCCATCGTAGCAGTCTCAGCACGCGCCAAAAGACATAAGGCGAAACCGCGCAGAAAGTGAACACAGCCAACTGTTCCCTGTCATACGATATCATCATTCATCGTAAACAAGCGGGATATCGAAACAGGATCAAAACGGAGGAGACACACAGCTCATGGGGTGCACAGAGCACTTAACTCAGTAGCTCCTGCAACAAGCCGGGTTTCTACACCCAGCAGTGGCGGATTTTTTTTTTCGGACTGACAAGGTTCCGGGGTTCACCCAGCCTCTAAAAATGGGTACCAGAGATTGTTCTCGGATGTAAGGGCGACATGACGTGATACCGGCCACAGCACCCAATAATTTGTCGCGGTCATAGAAAAATCTGGTCACTAACACCATATTCCCCATACGCCTACGAGGCGTGGAGGGAACCTTTACTTTCTTTACAATCTAAATAGCCGCGACAGCTCAGTGGTTAGTGAACTGGACCACAAAGGACTAGAGTCGAGTTAGATCCAGATCGACGACTTCCGGGTTCACCTAAACTTAAATGGGTACCAGAATTTTGCAGGGAAAGTAAAGCGGCTCGGGCGTAATACCGACCATATTTCCCTAAAAATCATGTGTTGAAGGTATATAGAAATTATGGTCACTAAAACAATATTCCCTATACGCCACTTGGCGTGACGGGGCTCGTTACTTTTTTTTATGCAATCTAAATGTTAAAACTGACAAAAGCATTACGGGCTGAGATTAACATTTCTTTATTATTTCCGCTGGTATCTTCAAATAGTGTCAGACTGATGTTTAACTTGTATGTTTTGCTCATGCTGGTTCCTGGAATATTTTACTGTTCATTGTTTTCCTTGTAGCAATTTATCGGATATACTTTTGTCCAAGTTTGTTTAATTTAGTCGATAATTCATTATCGTGATATGTTGACACGCCCATAAATGTTAAGATCTTCTCCCCAGTATGTCTTTCAGTGTGTGAAGACTGACGACTCCAGTTCTGTGTTGATTTGTTATTCTTGTGTGTTATGGTTAAGGTTATGGTTATGGAAGGCCCCGGTATCACTGCAAACGAATTAAAATCCATAATTGCTCAACCGCCCGTGCCAGTGGAATCATCCGAATTGGGATTTTTAATTTTGATTTCTCTCTGCGGCAACCACCCCCTGGTCTCAGCAGTGAGTCCCGGCTTGAAATGTTAATTACTCATCGACAGGAAAAAAATATGAGTATCTCCGAAGTCGGAGTTATCCGTCTGTGTGGCGAGGGACCCCTGTGCACACGGCTGCCAGGGAAAAATGGATTAACACGCAAAATTCAGTTCCTAGTCTCTAGGGACTTCGTCAGAGGTAAAAGCTGGCGAACGAGAAAAAAAATGATCGACTGTCTCCACGCGTTGTCTTTGAGCAGAGCTCGCGCTCTTCCTAATTTGATCAACAATTACAGCAGTGTAATTATTGTGTTTGTACAGTCTGCCATTTCTTGTATTAGTGTTTTTTTTTTTTTTATTTGGTAGTAATCCGATATCATTAACATATTCCAGATCTACTTGTACAAAGAATAGCGGAGCTGTACCCTACCAGGCATGTTCCTAAGAGGCGAGAGAGGAGGTTTAGGCATGGGACTCGCTATACCATACTGTAAAAAAAAATAAGCCGAAAAAACTTCACAATCACGAAGGTACAGACTTTCATTAATGGATGCTTACGCAGAATAAAGGGATGGAAATGGCAGGACAAAGTCACTAACGTGGAATTATGGAAATTGACCGGTCAAATACCAGTGGATAAAGAGATAAAGCGTAGACGATGGCGATGGATAGGACACACACTACGGAAGCCAACTGAGAGTATTACACAACAGGCCCTTTTCTGGAATCCCCAGGGGAAAAGACAAAGAGGAAGACCAAGGAATTATTGGAGAAGACAGATCGAAGCAGAGATGAAGATGATGGGGAAGACATGGAATGATCTTAAAAGAATTTCAAGAAACAGAACGACTTGGAAAGTGTTTGTTGAAGACCTATGCTCCACTGGGAGCTAAAACGTAGAAGAAGAGACTTGTACAAAGATAATTGTCCACTGTATTTCTCTAATAAAAGGATCGGCAACTTACGGCCCAGCAATGAAAGAACAAACTAACAGACGACATCGTATTTACGATTATTTACAAACTGAATTGTCTTCTATTTTCATGAAATTCGTTCACTTTCAGCCCATTTTGGATTAATTAATATTTCCTGTGTCATGAGTCATATTTGCGCTTTCAGATTTCAGAATGAAACGAAGTAACTCATGCGATGCAGTACTTCTATTAGAGTAAGTGGGGAAAAAACTACTTTGTAAACTTTAATTTATCTAAAATTGATAGATCATGCGAACAAAATGGCTTTAAAGGTGATAAGTATATTTACGGGTCAGAACTTTGTTTAGCAACGAAACAAAAAGAAAACAAATTCTGATCATGAATTACTGATAACCAATTGGAAAACCTCGGGCTGCTGACGTCATCTAGTCTGTCAAGGCATATTGAAAGATTATCAACGGACATTATCACATTAATTATTTATGTACCACGCAAATGTCAATTAATTCAACTCTATAATCACATCCAAAAATATTTGTTACAATCAGGTCGCTTGTTTTATTTCAGAACGTTGCATTCACCATAGTCCGTCTGAAATATTTTTTGTGTTTAGCCAGATCTCCCACATAGCGTTGCATTCACCATAGTCCGTCTGAAATAATTTCTGTGTTTAGCCAGATCTCCCACAGAACGTTGCATTCACCATAGTCCGTCTGAAATAATGTATGTGTTGAGCCAGATCTCCCACAGAACGTTGCATTCACCATAGTCAGTCTGAAATAATTTATGTGTTTAGCCAGATCTCCCACAGAATGTTGCATTCACCATAGTCAGTCTGAAATAATTTCTGTGTTTAGCCAGATCTCCCACAGAATGTTGCATTCACCATAGTCAGTCTGAAATAATTTATGTGTTTAGCCAGATCTCCCAGAGTACGTGGCATTCACCATATTCAGTCTGAAATAATTTCGGTGTTTAACCAGATCTCCCACAGAACGTTGCATTCACCATAGTCCGTCTGAAATAATTTCTGTGTTTAGCCAGATCTCCCACAGAACGTTGCATTCACCATAGTCCGTCTGAAATAATTTATGTGTTTAGCCAGATCTCCCACAGAATGTTGCATTCACCATAGTCAGTCTGAAATAATTTATGTGTTGAGCCAGATCTCCCACAGAATGTTGCATTCACCATAGTCAGTCTGAAATAATTTCTGTGTTGAGCCAGATCTCCCACAGAATGTTGCATTCACCATAGTCAGTCTGAAATAATTTCTGTGTTTAGCCAGATCTCAGACAGAACGTTGCATTCACCACAGCCCGTCTGAATGAATCTCCGTATCTAGCCAGATCACCTAAAGAACGTTGCATTCACCACAGCTCGTCCATAATAATCTCTGTCTCCAGCCAGATCTCCCACAGAACCTTGCTATTCCACGTATTCCACGTAAACAAATATTCCAACTTTCCTCTTCGCATGATGTGCCCAAATATGTTGATTGTGTCTTTGTGATATTTTTTTAGGAGTTCCCTTTTGGTGTTGGCCTCTTTGAGAATTTCTTCATTGGTCTTTTTAGCTGTCCAGGTAACTTTCAACATATTTCTGAAAAATCCCATCTCTGTGGCCTCTAAGATGAGATGTCAGCAAATGGTAAACTATTTATGTAATGAAGACATTATGAAGTATGTTTGCCAATGCGAAATATAATAACCTATTTATTGACGAAACGCCGTGTCAAAGGTAAAGGTAAAGGTAAAGTACGAGACTTCAAGCGACGTCTTAGCACGCGAGTTTCCACCCATATGTGCTCGGCCGCCTATCCAGAAATGTTCGGAGATTTCTAAGTTGTGTCGCTTCAAGCATCGAAACTCAGATGCGAGGCGACATTCCTCACCTTCCCAGGGTAATACCCTGGTACCCATTTCTGCCAACGGCTGGGTCGCCCGTGGGGGTATTTTTGTTTTCCAACCACGAGTACAATTCACACTGCTCCCAGCGGGAATCGAACACGGGTTGTCCGAACGTCGGTAGACAAGTCGAGTGGTTTTCCCAACTAGGCTACCGAGGCCCCCCGAGGCCGTGTCAAATGGTGGTTTTCTGTCTGCGTCTCCTCATGGGAAACGGTGTCTACTTGGGTTAAAAAAAAACCCATTTATATTTACAATAACAAAAATAGCAGCACAGAAAATGTGACAGGTTCTCAAGCAAAACTGTCAACAGTCACCTGCTAACACCGTAGATCCTAGGCGTGTTAAGGAGTTGGTGCACAGGTGTCTGAATTCTCCTGTTATTTTCTTGACATTCTCGCGTGCGTGATTGTAGCAACTTGGATTCTCCCCGAGTGCAGTGATGACCTTAACAAACAACGTTTTTGTCGTCCGACTTCCGTAGGGCTAGGTACGCAATCTCATCGGTCTTGATATTAATGTATCCAACAACAGCCAATTTAGATCCAACAAGAGATTTTCCTATTTAAGACGAATGTCTTAACCTCCAAATACATCTGGGGGCCTCGGTAGCCTAGTTGGGAAAACCACCCGATTGGGCTAACGACGTCTGGTCAACCCGTGTTCGGTTCTCCATGGACGTCTGGTCAACCCGTGTTCGGTTCTCCATGGACGTCTGGTCAACCCGTGTTCGGTTCTCCATGGACGTCTGGTCAACCCGTGTTCGGTTCTCCATGGACGTCTGGTCAACCCGTGTTCGGTTCTCCATGGACGTCTGGTCAACCCGTGTTCGGTTCTCCATGGACGTCTGGTCAACCCGTGTTCGGTTCTCCATGGACGTCTGGTCGACCCGTGTTCGGTTCTCCATGGACGTCTGGTCAACCCATGTTCGGTTCTCCATGGACGTCTGGTCAACCCGTGTTCGGTTCTCCATGGACGTCTGGTCAACCCGTGTTCGGTTCTCCATGGACGTCTGGTCAACCCGTGTTCGGTTCTCCATGGACGTCTGGTCAACCCGTGTTCGGTTCTCCATAGACGTCTGGTCAACCCGTGTTCGGTTCTCCATGGACGTCTGGTCAACCCGTGTTCGGTTCTCCATGGACGTCTGGTCAACCCGTGTTCGGTTCTCCATGGACGCTGTGTGGGTTGTACTCGTGGTTGGAAAAAAAAAACATGCCCTGGAGGTAGAATCAGCCGCTGGCAGAAATGGTTCCCAGGTTATTACTCTGGGAAGGTGAGGAATGCCGCCTTGAATCGTGAGTTTTGATACTTGAAGCGACATTATCTAGAAGTCTCCTACCACTTCTGGATAGGCGGCTGAGCACATATGGTAGTAAGCTCGCGTGCTAAGACACCGATTCAAGCCTCGTACTTTAACATATTTTCCGATTTAAGACGAATGCATTAACCTGCAAATGCACCTCGTCCTTTCCTTTCCCCCACTTTTCATTCTCCTATCTTTAAAAAATAAATTTCTACATAAACACTTTCAATAAAATGCTAAACAGAGACAAACCAAACACCCAAGCTATCAACTAGTTCCGTGTGGATTCCTCTGAAGGGATCAATTTAAAACATCTGAATTATAAAAAAATGGATATAATTTTTTTAAAAATGTCAACCGTTCCTCATTAATTAACATCTTTTATTGCTGCGGAAAACTGCTGATTCTGAGTCCACAACAAAACAAAAGTCAATCATTCTGCTCTAGTTGTGCGTTAATTCAATTATAATTAAAATGACATTTGACGATCTGTGCAAGAAACAAAACAAGATTAATCAAACGTTAGCCTGTTGTACAGTCTGTCTAAGCGAGAAGAGAAGGGGAAACTGTCATGAATAATTTAGAATTAGTCTGTTATTTTATTTTAGTCTGCTCTAGTCTATGTCTGGTATCACATATGAGTGATCTGTTAGAAATGTTTGTTTTTACATATTAGTCTGTTGCTACATATGGTTGATATTATATATCAGCCTGCTATTACACATTAGTCTGCAATTACATATTAGTCTGCTATTACACATTAGTCTGCTATTACATATCAGCCTGCTATTACACATTAGTCTGCAATTACATATTAGTCTGCTATTACACATTAGTCTGCTATTACATATTAGACTGCTGTTACACATTAGTCTGCAATTACACATTAGTCTGCAATTACATATTAGTCTGCTATTACACATTAGAGTGCAATTACATATTAGTCTGCTATTACACATCAGTCTGTTATTACTAATTAGTCTGCTATTACATATTAGTCTACTATTACACATTAGTCTGCAAATACATATTAGTCTGCTATTACACATTAGTCTGCAATTACATATTTGTCTGCTATTACACATTGGTCTGCAATTACATATTAGTCTGCTATTACACATTAGTCTGCAATTACATATTATCCTGCTATTACACATTAGTCTGCAATACATATTAGTCTGCTATTACACATTGGTCTGCAATTACATATTAGCCTGCTATTACACATTGGTCTGCAATTACATATTAGTCTGCTATTACACATTAGTCTGCAATTACATATTAGCCTGCTATTACACATTGGTCTGCAATTACATATTAGCCTGCTATTACACATTGGTCTGCAATTACATATTAGTCTGCTATTACACATTAGTCTGCAATTACATATTATCCTGCTATTACACATTAGTCTGCAATTACATATTAGTCTGCTATTACACATTGGTCTGCAATTACATATTAGCCTGCTATTACACATTGGTCTGCAATTACATATTAGTCTGCTATTACACATTAGTCTGCAATTACATATTAGCCTGCTATTACACATTGGTCTGCAATTACATATTAGCCTGCTATTACACATTGGTCTGCAATTACATATTAGTCTGCTAATACACATTAGTCTGCAATTACATATTAGTCTGCTATTACACATTAGTCTGCAATTACATATTAGCCTGCTATTACACATTAGTCTGCAATTACATATTAGCCTGCTATTACACACTGGCGTAGTACCGACCATTTTACGCAGCGACAAAGTGATGATTGTGGACAAATATTGTCATTGACACCATATTCACCGTACGCCCAGTGAGGCTTGGCGGGGACCATTACATTTTTGCGACGTGACTTACGTCATTGGACTTGCCACTTTGGCATATCAGCCAGTTCTTTCTTCAAGAATGTTTTTACAGATGTCAAAACAGTCGTAACATACAGCTCCCACAATGTCCAGATATCATAGCATCCAGCTGTCACAACGTCCAGATGTCATAGCATCCGGCTGTCACAACGTCCAGATATCATAACATCCAGCTGTCACAACGTCCAGATATCATAACATCCAGCTGTCACAACGTCCAGATATCATAACATCCAGCTGTCACAACGTCCAGATATCATAACGCCCAGCTGTCACAACGTCCAGATGTCACAGCGTCCATATGTCACAAAATCCAGATGTCAAAAGCGCCAGCTGTCATAATATCCCACGGTCACAACGTCCATTTGTCACAATATGCAGCTGCCGCAGTGTTAATTTGTTAACATATCCAGCTGTCACAATATCTAACTTTCACAATGGCTAGCTGTCACAATATCTATCTGTCACAATGGCTAGCTGTCACAATATCCATCTGTCACAATGGCTAGCTGTCACAATATATATCTGTCACAATGGCTAGCTGTCACAATATCTATCTGTTACAATGTCTATCTGTCACAATGACTAGCTGTCACAGCGTCAATTTTTTTCAAAATACACAGCTGTCACAATATCCAGCTGTTATAATATCTATTTGTCATAATGTATAGCTGTCACAGTATCCTGCTGTAACATTTTTCAATTTCTCAATGTCCAACTTTCTAATCGTCAATTTTCACAATGTCAATCTGTCACAATATCCATTTGTCACATTGTTCATCTATCACAACAGTCAACTGTCACAATGTCCAACAGTCAAAACGTTCAACTGTCACAATGTCCAACAGTCAAAACGTCCAACTGTCACAATGTCCAACGGTCAAAACGTCCAACTGTCACAATGTCCAACTGTCACAATGTCCAACAGTCAAAACGTCCAACTGTCACAATGTCCAACAGTCAAAACGTAGAACTGTCACAATGTCCAACAGTCAAAACGTCCAACTGTCACAATAATGTCCATTTGTCACATTATCCAGCTGTTTCCTACTCATTGCAAGGTTAGAAAAGCAGGATTGTTGCACCTGGTTCAATAACGGTGATCTTTTTTCGTTGTCCTCTTTCTCTCTCTCTCTCTCTCTCTCTCTCTCTTTCTCTCTCTCTCTCTCTGCGATCAGGACTCAATCAGAGTAGGATTCCAGACTCTCACATGGAATCAGCTGTCAGGTTAAGTGTGTTGATCGCCCCCACAGACAGAACATCACAATTAGAGTCTGCCAGATCCACTCTGATTGAACACCCGTTAAAACGTTGCACTGTGTTCTGCGGCAGTGGCCCAGTGCATCCGATGTCAGCCAGCATTTTATTCAGGTTTGCTGTTGCCCTCTTTGAGAATATTTTACTTTTTGAAGCCGCCTATGATATCTTCAGAATTTTCTTCTATAACCACAATTCTGTGTCCTCAGTGATTTTTCTGTCTGTTTCCCGATTGTCCGTTATCTACATGTTAAGACTGGCTCTATATAAAAATGAAGAACTCAAATGGTTATATTTGAAGTACAGCCAATGCTTACGTTATTCAGCAACTATCATCTGTTGCGTATCTACGTTTTGTATGTACCTTCTCAAAGGTTGTAGTTGATTGACCTGTTTCTATGTTCGATACTCTCTTGTATTTAATGGTCTTTATTACACACATTCTATGAAATAGTATAGCCAGTTCAAACCTTCACAAGCAAATCATTGACAGCAGACAAAAAAGAAAATGAAAAGACGATTAGAAGCCACAGAGATGGGATTTCTCAGAAGAATGCTGACTCTTTCCGTACGTTTCACCGCGTTGTGCTCCACGCTCAGTTTGATTAGTGTGAACGCCATCAAACTATATTCTTTGTACATGTCTTGTATCATCTTGGTATTGGTGAAATCTAATTCCTTGTTCAATTATCTAAAAATTCACATATTATATGTTATATGTTAGATAAATATAAATATGTAGATTGATTCTTAAAATCATGACAAATGTTGTCTCTGAAATCTCTTCTGTTGCGTCGATAAAAAGCTTCCGTATGGAAAGAGTTAAAAGTTCCCTGGACTTCTAAAAAGACGAATGGGGAAATTATCAAAAAGGCCAACACAAAAAGGGAGCTCCTAAGAAATATCAGAAAAAAGTCAACATTTTTCACTCACATTATGAGAAGAGGAAAACTGGAATGCTTGGTTACAACTGGCAAAATTCATGGAAAGAAAGTCGACACGACAGTCAAACGAAAAAAGAAAGAAGATTCTAGATAGCTTGGTGTCATGTACGGAAAACAGTCAACAACAGAACTGATACGATGCACGGTAGATAGAAGAATTGACTAGTCTGGCCAAGCGTGCAGGGATCGAAGTGGGAAGACAACCCGGTACTCAAAAATGTCGTGCTGAAGTCGTATGTGTTGGGTCGAAAGGCGAAAATATAACAGTTATACTGTAAACCACAACACAACGCAGACACGTCCACTACGTCCTTGTAAGGGGGGATGATGAAGAGGAATATTCAAGTCTACTACGATACTCTAGAATACTTTAGTCATCGGGCTAACGCAACCAACCAACCAACCAGATTGAAGAAAGTGGAAGGAAATGATCGCTTACGCCAACATTTATGTCATATGATTATGAAATGGCAACAGTTTTGATATTGTTATTCCTACTGTTTTTCTACCTTCAGATCTCTACGAAAACTATATCCTCATCATCATCATCAAGTACCGGGCCTAGTGGCGTAGGTGATCATGTCTCTCCACAACTTTCGATCTCGGCAGCTATTTATCATTTCTGTTGTTCACCTTCTGCCAAGCCATTCTCTTAAGCTGTCTGTTATTTTTTCTCTATGCTTCCCTCTTTCTCTTCGTCCTTGAATTTTTCCAGTTGTTACAATATATTCAATTTTTTCTCTTCTCATTACATGGCCAAAAAAATGATGATTGTCTCTTTCTAACATTGGAAATTAGCTCTCTTTTTGCTTTGACCTCTCTCAGAACATCTTCATTACTCTCCTTAGCTGTCCATGGTATTCTCAACATTCTTCTGTAAAACCACATTTCTACAGACTCCAGTGATTTTCTAATCTGTTGTCCTATTGTCCATGACTCGCATCCATATGTTAAGACTGGCTCTACGTAACATTTAAGAACTCTTTTCCTTGTTTCTATTGTCAAAAATGGATTGCATAGTATTTTCCTCATTTTTTTTTTGAAAGTTGCTTTTGCCTGAGCCATTCGACATCTCACCTCTTGTGTACATCTTCCGTCTGAGGTTAACAAAGTTCCCAAATATTTAAATTGATTTACCTGTTTTAATATTGTTCCACTTGTCTTTATTTTGCACTGAGGTGATGTCTTTTTCTTTGTTGTTACCATTACCTCTGTCTTTTTGCTATTAAGGCTGAGTCGTTTATTTTTGCTTTCCTTCACTACAATGTCCAACATTTCTTGTAACTCATTTTCACTCTTAGCGATTAATACTGTATCATCAGCATACCTATAACTATATCCTACCCACATATTTATTTGATGTATATGTTGTCATGTCACTGTGGTAAATGCGTTAAATATTCAGTCAATCCCACAGTCAAATAAAAAAAAACCATTTTTTCAACACGCACTGCTCTTGACTGCAACAAAATTGTTCATTTTAATTATATTGCTTTTATAAAAATAATTCTTTCTTTTTCTACCTTTCAGCTCCCTGTGGAGCATATGTCTTCAACAAAGATTTTCCAAACCGTTTTCTATCTTGCCATTCTTTTAAGATCATTCCATGTCTTCCCCATCATCTTCATCTCTGCTTCCATCTGTCTTCTCCAAAGAATTCATTGGTCTGGAAAAAAAGACCTGTTGTGCAATACTCTCAGTTGGCTTCCGTCGTGTGTGTCCTATCCAGCGCCATCGTCTTCGCTGTATCTCTTTATCCACTTTGTGTTTGACTGTGACATTTCCATAATTCGATGTTAGTGATGTTGTCCTGCCATTTCCATCCTTTTATTCAGCGCAAACATTCATTAATGATGGTCTGTATCTTCATTATCGTCATTTTTGTTGTTCTCCATGTTTCACGACCATATACTTTTCTTTGACTTGTCTATGGATGTGAAGTTTTTTTTCGGTTTTTACTTTTATTAAAAAAAATAATCGTCAGTTAAATATGTTTTATTTGAGACATGCCAATTTGTCAATGAGATGGCTAACTAAACATTTTGTGATGTTGTCTTGATGTTGTCCTGCTGTTGTATTGCTGTTGTCCTGATGTTGACATGATGTTGTTCTAATGTTGTCCTGATGTTGTTGTATTGAGGTTGTCCTGCTGTTGTATTGATGTTGTCCTGATGTTATCCTGATGTTGCATTGGATTTGTATTGGTGCTGTCCTGATGTTATCCTGATGTTGTATTGAACTTTTATTGGTGTTGTCCTGATGTTACCCGGATATTGTTCTAATGTTCCCCAGATGATGATGTTCAACATGAAGCTGGGAATGTAAATATTAATCAGCTTATAAACCATCGCTGGAAATGACCGAAAACTAAAAACACAACAGCAAATTATCACAAATTCCGTTGGATTGCTGCAAAGAAATAATTCATCGCATTGTTCGTTAAACGGCCTGTTTTACAAAGCTCCTCGTTATTAATTAACACATCACCGCCAGTACAGATGAACTCATAACGTCAATAGCACCGCAGGTTTTTTAATAAACTGAAACGTCTGGTTACTGGAAAATATCGGTGGTAGTCCCGGAGACTGGGCGTCACAAGACAGTGCAACTTATAAGATTATAGAGGTCACAAGAAAATACAACAGGTCACAAGAACATACAACAGGTCACAAGAAACCACCACAGGCAACAAGAAACCACTATACGTAACAAGAAAACACCACAGGTAAGAAGACAACACAACAGGTCACAAGAAACCGCAACAGGTCACAAGAAACCACCATAGGCAACAAGAAACCACTATACGTAACAAGAAAACAGCACAGGTAACAAGAAAACAGCACAGTAACAAGAAAACACAATAACTTCAGAAATTCGTGCCCACAGAGTTTATTAATTATCTCGGAAATTATTTGATGAATTTCTGTAACCCTTTTTCATGAAAGCATATTTTTTTCACCTACCTTAAGTCTGATTTTTTTTCCCTACTGTTATGAATTTAGGAACGATTTTTGCTTCTTTGAGGTATATACAAATATTATTTTCTTGGTTGTCCTAAATTTTAGGATTTTACAATACCCACATTTGTTGTAATCAACTCACCGTTAAAAAAGATAAATTCCACGTGCTCTCCACACAATCTTAGCACCGCCTCGCATTCACTGAACCGCGGCTTGTAAGACACAATCCACTGAGAGGTTTGTTAGAAAATTAACATAATGTACAGTAAAATCTAATGATTAGAGCACACGGCTTGAAATTTTCGAACAAATTTTATAACAAAAACGATTTGTGAAAAATTCAGACTAACTTTGTACTTAAAATTTATAAAATCTTAAAGTCGATGAAAAAATAAGATTTTATTAAAAAGAATTACAGAAATTAATCAAACAGTTTCAGAGATATTTGATACTCTGTGGGCACAATTTCTGAACGAACTATAACAAGAAACCGCTATACGTAATAAGAAAACACAACAGGTAAAAGGTAAACATTACAGGTCACAAGAAAACATCACAAGTAACAGGTAAATATTACAGGTCACAAGAAAACATCACAGGTAAAAGGAAAATATTACAGGTCACAAGAAAACATCACAGGTAACAGGTAAATATTACAGGTCACAAGAAAACACCACAGGTAAAAGGAAAATATTACAGGTCACAAGAAAACATCACAGGTAACAGGAAAATATTACAGGTCACAAGAAAACATCACAGGTAACAGGAACATATTACAGGTCACAAGAAAACATCACAGGTAACAGGAACATATTACAGGTCACAAGAAAACATCACAGGTAACAGGAAAATATTACAGGTCACAAGAAAACATCACAGGTAACAGGAAAATATTACAGGTCACAAGAAAACATCACAGGTAACAGGAAAATATTACAGGTCACAAGAAGACACCACAGGTAATAAGAAACCATAACAGATGACAAGAAAAACAATACAGGACACAAGAAAACTAAAACGATACCAGGAAAACACTACAGCTCAAAATATTATAGCTGAAAGTCTAAGAAATCGACAAAGAGGAAATGGGTTGGTAAATTTCAAAAACGTAAAAGCAAAAACGCTTGGAAATTCTCACAAACTGAAGAAAACATGAAGAAAGGAATCAATTAATCGTCGTGGCTCTCAAAGTCCAGCGCAACCATGCAAAGATAAAGATAGGTAGCTCCTCCGTGGTCCGATAGCATCGTGTCTTTTTTTTTTGTTGGTCACAGACTGACCATGCAAACAGTGATCTGGGCTACTTATAATGACGTTAGACAAGAACAACAACAAAGTTTGTTCACTTCAAGCGGTCTCTAGCCATCACCCACAGAGTGCCCTAATTCTTTTTACACCTTAAAAAAGTTAAAGTAAACTACCCCCCGTCACGCCAAGTGGCGTATAGGGAATATGGTGTTAGTGACCATACATTTTACAGACCTTCGGCACATGATTTTTGGGATAATGTGGTCGGTATTACGCCCGTGCTGCTTTACTTTCCCAGAAAAAAATCCGGTACCCATTTAAGGCTGGGTGAACCCGGAAGCCGTGGGTTGGGATCGAATCCTACCCCTTGTCCTTTGTAGTCCAGTTCACTAACCACTGAGCTATCGCGACTCCCTCTTTTTTCACTTTAATTATTGTATTTGACCAAACTGTTGTGAAATTGTGATTTACATTACATCATCAAACTCAAAGTGATATGTTTTTTTTTATTTATTGAGTTATTGAGTTATTTACGAATCATCACCATTGCACTCGGAACATGTCCATAGGTGCTCTGATCCCCTCCTCAGCAAGGCCAGCTGTGTCCAGCGACTGACGACTCCAGTTCTGTGTTGGTTGATTAGTCTTCGTATACGCCCACTCAGTTTCTTGTTTCTGGCTGTGACCATCTTAACTTCCGTCTCTTTCATCCGAAGGAGTGACGTGGACTCATGGTTTTCGAAGCCCTGTGCGCTTCCCACATCTCAGAGGGCATGGATGACGTCCGCCCAATCAATATTCGTTTTAACTTTGCTGTCAATGGTATTCTCAATATTAGTTTTAACTTTGATGTCAATGGTATTCTCAATATTAGTTTTAACTTAGCTGTCAATGGTATTCTCAATATTAGTTTTAACTTAGATGTCAATGGTATTCTCAATATTAGTTTTAACTTACCTGTCAATGGTATTCTCAATATTAGTTTTAACTTAGCTGTCAATGGTATTCTCAATATTAGTTTTAACTTTGTTGTCATTTGTGTTCTCAATATTAGTTTTAACTTTGCTGTCAATGGTATTCTCAATATTATTTCTAACTTAGCTGTCAATTGTATTCTCAATATTCGTTTTAACATAGCTGTCAATGGTGTTCTCAATATTAGTTTTAACTTTGCTGTCAATGGTATTCTCAATATTAGTTTTAATTTTGCCGCCAATGGTATTCTCAATATTCGCTTTAACTTTGCTGTCAATGGTATTCTCAACTTTCGCTTTAACTTAGCTGGCAATGTTATTCTCAATATTAGTTTTAACTTTGCTGTCAATGGTATTCTCAACATTAGTTTTAACTTTGCTGTCAATGGTATTCTCAACATTCGCTTTAACTTAGCTGTCAATTATATTCTCAACATTCGTTTTAACTTAGCTGTCAATGGTATTCTCAATATTCGTTTTTACTTAGCTATCAATGGTATTCTCAACTTTCGCTTTAACTTAGCTGTCAATGGTATTCTCAATATTCGCTTTAACTTAGCTGTCAATGGTATTCTCAACATTCGTTTTAACTTAGCTGTCAATGGTATTCTCAATATTAGTTTTAACTTTGCTGTCAATGGTATTCTCAATATTAGTTTTAACTTTGCTGTCATTGGTGTTCTCAACATTCGCTTTAACTTTGCTGTCAATGGTATTCTCAACATTCGCTTTAAATTTGCTGTCAATGGTATTCTAAATATTCTTCATGAACACATTTTTGTGGCCCCAAAGTTTGACACCCTTAGTCACTTTGAACGTGAGCTTTTGTCTGAGAGGTCTGTTGACCGCCACACTGACATGGCTTCATCCCCACACACACATGTTTTCAAAGTAAACATTTCAGTCGGAAACATTTGTTTGGAAATATTGCCCTTTTCCACGTGTCCACGACCAGTGGTGTTCTGTTTTATTTTCAGCGAAGTTGTAAGTCTTATCTAGTTTTAACGTGCACAAATTAATGCTCATTGAATGTATAACTAATACCACAAAGCAAAGAAACGTTTGTATAGTCGTATAGTATACGAAAAGTAGAGGCGTTAATTTGAGCCACAACGACCGGCTCTCATTTTTGTTCGTATTTTAAAAAAGCGTTAACTAAGCAATTTGCGTTGCGTCGTATTTTATAGTATTCTGTAGTGTTTGCGACTTTATCCCGAACAATCTAAATTTGCAATAATTAGTTTAAACCGGAATTGCTTTCCTCTTCGATCTCTTCTCCCTGCAGTATCAATAAATGACCTCTCTACCCCCTTTTTGGATCATCGGCCGGGGACAGTATCAATAAACGACTTTCAGACCCCCTTTTTGGATCATCGGCCGGGGACAGTATCAATAAACGACTTTCAGACCCCCTTTTTGGATCATCGGCCGGGGACAGTATCAATAAACGACTTTCAGACCCCCTTTTTGGATCATCGGCCGGGGACAGTATCAATAAACGACTTTCAGGCCCCCTTTTTTTGAGTATCGGCCGGGAACAGTATCAATAAACGACTTTCAGGCCCCCTTTTTGGAGCATCGGCCGGGAATAGTATCAATAAACGACTTTCAGACCCTCTTTTTGGATCATCGGCCGGGAACAGTATCAATAAACGACTTTCAGACCCCCTTTTTGGATCATCGGCCGGGGACAGTATCAATAAACGACTTTCAGGCCCCCTTTTTTGAGTATCGGCCGGGAACAGTATCAATAAACGACTTTCAGGCCCCCTTTTTTTGAGTATCGGCCGGGAACAGTATCAATAAACGACTTTCAGACCCCCTTTTTGGAGCATCGGCCGGGGACAGTATCAATAAACGACTTTCAGACCCTCTTTTTTGAGTATCGGCCGGGGACAGTATCAATAAACGACTTTCAGACCCTCTTTTTTGAGTATCGGCTGGGGACAGTATCAATAAACGACTTTCAGACCCCCTTTTTAGATCATCGGCCGGGGACAGTATCAATAAACGACTTTCAGACCCCCTTTTTTGAGTATCGGCCGGGAACAGTATCAATAAACGACTTTCAGGCCCCCTTTTTTTGAGTATCGGCCGGGAACAGTATCAATAAACGACTTTCAGGCCCCCTTTTTGGAGCATCGGCCGGGAATAGTATCAATAAACGACTTTCAGACCCTCTTTTTGGATCATCGGCCGGAACAGTATCAATAAACGACTTTCAGACCCCCTTTTTGGATCATCGGCCGGGGACAGTATCAATAAACGACTTTCAGGCCCCCTTTTTTGAGTATCGGCCGGGAACAGTATCAATAAACGACTTTCAGGCCCCCTTTTTTTGAGTATCGGCCGGGAACAGTATCATTAAACGACTTTCAGACCCCCTTTTTGGAGCATCGGCCGGGGACAGTATCAATAAACGACTTTCAGACCCTCTTTTTTGAGTATCGGCCGGGGACAGTATCAATAAACGACTTTCAGACCCCCTTTTTTGAGTATCGGCCGGGAATAGTATCAATAAACGACTTTCATGCCCCCGTTTTTGATCATCGGCCGGGACAGTATCAGTAGTGTGGAGTTCTCAGTCAACGTGCTCCCTATCTCTATCTTGGCGGTACACCAAAAGCATCGTCAGAGTAAGACGGTGTTCTCCCTAGAGTCGTAGTCAGCTTACTTGTTTTCTGCGCATTGTAGGCATTAAAAGCACCAGAGACAGAGGTGAGACCTGTGGTAGGCTGGGATGTGTTTTGTAAGTTCGAAAATCCACGTACCGCCAGTAAAAACAATCTACCGCTGGACAATGACGAAACGGAAGATTATAAAGCAAATTAGGAACTGGAAGTCCAGATTTATGGAGCATACATTGAGAAGAGAGATAGGTTGGAATATTTAAAAACAAGAACAAATTTAAAGGCCAGAGAGAAAGAGGTAAAGGATAATAATGCTTGACGACTTAACAGCGTGGCACGGGTAAAGATCAATGGTGGAACCTTTACACCGCGCACAAGATAGAGAGGTGAGGACAAGTATGATTTGTGCGCCTCTCGGTCGGTACGGACAAAGGTTGAATAAATTACCAAATGAGCAAAGCAACTAAAATATCACGATTAATAGCTGGGATTGCCAGTCATCATCATCAAGTACCATGCCTGCTGGCGTATGTAATCATGTCTCTCCACAACTTTCGATTTAGACAGTTATTTATCATTTCTGTTGTTCACCTGCCATGCCATTCTCTTAGGCTGTCTGATATCTTTTCTCTTTGCTTCACTCTATCTCTTCGTCCCTCAATTTTTCCAGTTGTTGCAATATGTTCCAGTTGTTCTCTTCTCATTACACGGCCAAAAAATGATGATTGTCCTTTCCTAATATTGGAAATTAACTCTATTTTTGCTTTGGCCTCTTTCAGAACGTTTTCATTTTTCTTCTTATCTGTCCATGGTATTCTCAATATTCTTCTGTAAAGCTACATTTCTACAGACTCCAGTGATTTCCTTTTTCTGTTGTCGTATTGTCCATGATTCATATCTGTATGTTAAGATTGACTCTACATAACAATTAAGAAGAACTGTTTTTCTTGTTTATATTATCAAAAAGAGAGTACCTTCCTCAAATTTTTTTTGGAAAACTGCTTTTGTTTGAGGCATTCAGCAACTTTTGGCAATAGAAAAAATATTTTCATTTTTAAAAACAGCCACGACATTAGAATTTCTTTTTACTGAATTATATATATATATATTTTTTTTTTACTTATTCTGGCTTTTTCGATCGTGTATTCAAATTCAATTGGACGACGTGTGCCCTCTGGGATGATTTATTCCCGACAATCGTGCAACGTTGATGCTCAAGATAAATAAACGAGAATAAAAGTCATGATTATCCATTGCGATCAAGAAATGCGTTTTGTGTGAATTGTTTGTTTGATGGAGAACGCTCAAAATTCAACACCCAACCTTCTTAAGAAGAGAAAAATTAAGTAAATCAATAAAAATAAAGAAACTAAAATAAATGTCGAGTGTAGAAAGATAAGATTAATGTAACGTCAATGAATATATTTAAGATAAAAATGTTGCTCAAATACAACTCCAATTATCGACATTCTTGTATTGGATAGAACAAAAATTATAGGAGAAGATGTACAGAATGAACAATAATTATATACAATTATTAATTGACATGCTTCAGAAGCGATAAGAATAAAACAAACGAGCTCTGTAAATTATCAAGGAAGAAGAGAGGATAATTTTTAACAAATTGAAATAAGAACAAATAATTAGAACGGAGCGTAAAATAAATAATGAAGTTATTTTGAATCTTGGGGTTTATATATATAGTCATGTATGATTTGATGTAATATTATATGTTGTGTTTTGTAACGATGATTACAGCCAGTGGCAAATATATATTCAGCATTCCGTCGTATCGAAAACACTGGAAGAAGGACGGTCTTTACACTTTGAGCGTGGCCTAAAGCACCGCATACACTAGCGTCAAGTCACTTTGTGTATTTCAGTCACTGTTAGTCCTTGTAAAATTAGCCGTCAATCTACCTTGTCAATTTTCCCATTAATCTACTTTGTCAATTTACCTGCCAAAGCACCTTGTAAATTTAACTGTCAATCTACTTTATCAATTTACCTGTCAAACTCCCTTGTCAATGTATCTGTCAATCTACCATGTCAATTTATCTGTTGTTGGTGTTGTTGTTGACGGATTGCCACGAGTTGATGCGAGCAGGTTGCACTATGACTCAAAAGATGTGGCGGGTCGTAATGGCTTTCTTGACATTCCCGCTCTTACTGGAGAGGTTGAAGTTCGTCTGTCCCAGGCTATGCTGGGAAACTACTAGTTCAGCCCAGAGGTACTACAATACTAGGTCCTCTATATCAGTAACAGCCACCACTACAGGGAACACGGTGATCCTCGCTTCTGTTAGCCAGTCTGGTTTGGCTCAGACTGTTTAAAGGGGGAGACCATGAGGAGGTAGAAATGCTAGGTCTTA
This sequence comes from Megaustenia siamemsis, assembly GCA_032433765.1. Classification (NCBI taxonomy): domain Eukaryota; kingdom Metazoa; phylum Mollusca; class Gastropoda; order Stylommatophora; family Ariophantidae; genus Megaustenia; species Megaustenia siamemsis. The sequence continues at coordinate 17,720,512 of JAVIAB010000046.1, forward strand.
GTCAGCTGATGGTGCGCCGACCCTTATCAATTACCCGTCAATCTACCTTGTCTATCTACCTTGTCAATTTACTTTGTCGCCCCTGTGTTTGTTTTTTAACAGAACTATATATTGTATTTTTTTACAATTCCATCAAAGATCTTCCTTGTCCTTTCTTCTGTTACAGTTGTTATTCTTATTATTCCCCTCCTCATTTGCCTTTCAACGTCCACGGTTTTATTTGCGGTCTTTTACTTGTTTGTTGACATCTACTGCTAACATATTTCCTAGTGTTTCTAATATTCATTAATCAGTCCATATTTGTTGTGGTCGGCCCTTGAGTTTAGTGTTCTCGTTACCTTTATTGAGGGCTTGTTATGTTTAGGTTTCTCTGACTTACCGAGTGGGCAAACCATTTTGACTGTTGCTTCTGTATGTATTCTCCGTCGGAAATTATTTCTAGCCTTTTTCCCCATCAATTTTTCATTTCTAATGTTTTCTATCGATTTCCTGCCATTTGTTTCTTTTTGTTAAACGAGGGGAACTGTATTCGCTTTACAACTGTCAACAGTGATGTCTCTGTCTCTGCTTCAAACTGAGAAAACAAAATTTAATTGTGTCAGATCTCCCATATCATCATCATCATCATCATCATCATCATCATCTGCCATACCGGTTGGCGTAGGCGATCATGTTCTTCCACAATCGTCAGATGTTTTCCATTTTCTGAAATGCTATTTTGGCCTGAGCTACTCTGGTGCATCTTCTATCCGATGTTATTATTGTGACCAAGTATTTGGAGCTTTTGGACCAAGCACTTGATGATCTCACATAGCTATGATTTGTATGCCAATAATACACTCTATGAAGCTTTAAATTATCTCATTACTAGCCTTTTTATCGTTGGCATCGTTAAACGCTTAGTAATGTCGCAGCAGTGTCATTACAGCTTTTAACGTACATCAATTTATGATTTTACCACATTTTTTTCTCGGTGGCTTGGCAAATTAAAAACATTTGGAAAGTAAACAGAGATTGAGGATGATATCAGACTAAATAATATTGTTTTGTAAATGTTTTGGGTTTTCTTGTCCCTTTTCCTAAAGTGATTGCGAAGACCATCGCACTATTTGTTCACGAGCCATATGACCAAAGTATTACTAAGAATCACCGTGAGACGTGAAAGGAACAAAATAAAATCAGAAATAAGTGAGGAACAATGTGGATTTGTGAAGAAAAAGGGCACCAATAATGCAAAGTACATAATAAGAACATTGGCAAAAAGAGCTATAGATGTACAGAAAGGTCTATATTGGTGCTTTATAGACTACACAAAAGCATTTGACAAAGTAAAGCATGTGGAAATAATCAATATGCTGGAGAACTTAAACATTGATGGCAAGGATCTGAGAATCATTAAAAAACATATACTTGCAATAAACAGCAGCCAAAATAATTAGCAACCACACAGGACAATACCAATATATATATAACAAGAAGTCATATTAGGCTGTGTTATGTCGCCGGATTTGTTTTCACTTTACAGCGAAGAAAATTATGACATCAATAGTAGAAAAAAAAAAGGAATTGAAGTCAAGGGTCACAACATAAATAATTTGCGATATGCGGATGACACAGCCTTAATAGCATAGACAGTGAATGAACTACAAGAAATTATAGACATTATAGTAAAAGGAAGAAACAGGAAAAGTTTTGACCGTGGTAACCTGGTTGGCAAGACCACCAACGTTCGGACAACCCGTTTTCGATTCCCGCTGGAAGCAGTGTGATTTGTATTTGTGGTTTAAAAAAAATACCCCCACAATCGACCCAGCCGCTGGCAGAATTGGGTACCAGGGTAGTACTATGTGAAGGAGATAAATGCTGTATCGCATCGTGAGTTTCGATGCTTGAAGCGATATTATTCAGAAGTCTCCGAACACTTCTGGGTAGCCGAGCACATATGGGTGGAAACTCGCATGCTCAGACGCCATTTCAAGTCACGTGCTTTACCTTTCAATTTTAAAAAGAAAACATCTCAGTCTGAATAGTAAGAAAACAGAAGTAATGCTCAGATCTATGAAACAATCATCACCATCATGCAGCATACAAATAAACAGGATGAATGTGAACAAGTGCAAAGCGTCAATTACTTGTGCTCAATAATAACATCAGATGGAAGATGCAGCACAGAAATAAAAATCGAAATTGCTTAGGGTAAAATAGCATTTCAGAAAATGAAAAACGTCTTATGCAACACGTCTATGTCAAAAGAAGTGAGAAAGAGAGTTCATCGGTGCTATATAGAACCAATTCTGACTTATGGAAGCGAATCGTGGACAGTAGACAAACAAATGAAAAGAAGGTTAGAGGCTACAGAAATGGGATTTCTCAGAAGAATGTAGAAAGTTCCCTGTACAGCTAAGAAAACCAATGAGGACATTCTCAAAGAAGCCAAAAACAAATTAGGGAGCTCTTAAAAAACATCAGAAAGAAACAATCAACATTTTTAAGGCACATAATGCTGAAGAAAAAAAAATGAGAATATTTTGGGTACAACTGACAATATACAGGGAAAGAGATTTACCGGACGACAAGGAGAGAAAAAAAAATAGATAGGTTTGTTTCATGGAACGGAAAACAGTCAACAATAGAACTGACACAATGCACTGTAGATTGAAGATGATAGAAGGACATGGTCACATTCGCCAACCAGTATGGCACATGATGATGATAATTCCTTCTAAATAGTTTGCACTGACTAACCTATTTCTCTCTTCGTATTATTTTATTAACATCCCTCTCTCCCTCTAATGTTATATATTGATTAATAGTTCTGAAAGAAAGAGCCATAGAGGTGAAAACAGATCTATACCTATGTTTCATAGATTACACCAAGGCATTTGACAAAGTAAAGCACCAAGAAAAAAATAATCAAAATTTTAGAAAGCATAAACGTAGACAGCAAAGATCTAAGAATAATACAGAACATATACTGGCAACAAACAGGGGAAAAGAACTGGAAACCAAATGGGAATGTTTCAACAAATAAAACAGGGTGTTAGACAAGGTTGTGTGCTGTCACCAGATATGTTTAATATTTATAGTGAGATTATTTTAAGATCCATAAGGGACATGCCTGGAATAACAATTGGAGGTCATAATATAAATAATCTAAGGTATACTGAAGATAGAGTATTAATCGCTAAGAGTGAAAATGAGTTACAAGAAATGTTGGACATTATAGTGAAGGAAAACAAAAATAAAAGACTCAGCCTTAATAGCAAAAAGACAGAGGTAATGGTAACAACAAAGAAAAAGACATCACCTCAGTGCAAAATAAAGACAAGTGGAACAATATTAAAACAGGTAAATCAATTTAAATATTTGGGAACTTTGTTAACCTCAGACGGAAGATGTACAAAAGAGGTGAGATGCAGAATGGCTCATACAAAAGCAGTTTTCCAAAAAATGAGGAAAATACTATGCAATCAATTTTTGACAATAATGTATGAAGGAACAAAATGTAGTGTGGTGCATGAAGGACAGCTTACAGAAGCATTTGAAATAAGAACAGGAGTAAGGCAAGGATGCCTTCTGTCTCCATTTCTCTTTCTACTGGCCATAGATTGGATTATGAAAATAACTCAAAACAACAGAAATGGGATCCAGTGGTCACTGACCAAACAACTTGATGATTTAGACTTTGCTGATGACATAGCTCTCCTATCACACAGCCACCAACAGATGCAAGATAAAATGAGTATATTAGATGAGAGATCACAACAGCTAGGACTAAAGATTAATAGAGATAAGACCAACATTATGAGAATTAATGCAGTTGGCAATAACCAAATAAAACTAGGAGAAATACCTCTACTAGACGTACAATCTTATATATATCTGGGCAGTAATATAGATAAAGAGGGAGGAACAGAAAACGATACCAAAATAAGGATATCAAAAGCAAGAGGAGCTTTCATTGCACTGGGAAACATATGGAAATCCAAAGAAATTAGGCTAAATACAAAAATACAAATTTTCAACTCCAATGTTAAGTCGGTTCTATTATATGGCTGTGAAACATGGAGAATAACAAAATTGACAATCACGAAGGTACAGACTTTCATTAATGGATGCTTGCGCAGAATAAAGGGATGGAAATGGCAGGACAAAGTCACAAACGTGGAATTATGGAAATGTACCGGTCAAATACCAGTGGATAAAGAAATACAGCGAAGACGATGGCGATGGATAGGACACACACTACGGAAACCAACTGAGAGTATTACACAACAGGCCCTTTTTTGGAATCCCCAGGGGAAAAGACAAAGAGGAAGACCAAGGAATTCTTGGAGAAGACAGATTGAAGCAGAGATGAAGATGATGGGGAAGACATGGAATGATCTTAAAAGAATTGCAAAAAACAGAACGACTTGGAAAGTGTTTGTTGAAGACCTATGCTCCACTGGGAGCTAAAAGGTAGAAGAAGAAGAAGAATTTTTGACAATAGAAACAAGAAAAAGAGTTCTTAAATGTTATGTAGAGCCAATCTTACCATATGGATGCGAATCATGGACAATAGGACAACAGACAAGAAAATCACTGGAGTCTGTAGAAATGTGGTTTTAAAGATGAATGTTTAGAGTGCCATGGACAGCTAAGAAGAGAAATAAAGATGTTCCGAGAGAGGTCAAAGCAAAAAGAGAGCTAATTTCCAATATTAGGAAGAAACAATCATCATTTTTTGGCCATGTAATGAGAAGAGAACAACTGGAATATATTGTAACAACTGGAAAAATTGAGGGACGAAGAGATAGAGGGAAGCAAAGAGAAAAAATAACACACAGCTTAAGAGAAAGGCTTGGCAGAAGGTCAACAACAGAAATGATAAATAGCTGCCGAGATCGAAAGTTGTGGAGATACATGATCACCTACGCCAGCGGTACTTGGTGATGATGAATTCTAAAACACTTCATACTGGTTCCTATTTAATGAATAACATCTTTTACAAAGGTAGCGGGGAAATGACGGACACGACATTTGTATAATTGTAACAATGACATAGATGTCAGGACTACAAAGGCACGGATTTGACATTTCTATGAAGAGACATTTTCTGAAATAGCATTTCAGAAAATGAAAAATATCTTATGCAACAAATCTATGTCAATAAAAATGAGAAAGAGAGTTCATCGATGCTATATAGAATCAATCCTGACCTATGGAAGCGAATCATGGACAATAGACAAACAAATGAAAAGACGATTGGAGGCCGCAGAGATGGGATTTCTCAGAAGAATGTAGAAAGTTCCCTGGACAGCTAGAAAGACCAATGAGAAAGTTCTCAAAGAAGTCAACACAAAAAGACAGCTCCTAAAAAACATCAGAAAGAAACAATCAACATTTTTCGGGCACATTATGTGAAAAGTAAAGTTGGAATACTTGGTTACAACTGGCAAAATAAAAGGAAAGAGAGATCGCGGACGAGAAAGAAAGAAAATACTGGATAGCTTAAAGTCATGGCATGGAAAACAGTCAACAACAGAACTGATACGATACACTGTGGATAGAAGATTGTGGAGGGACATGATCGCCTACGCAAACCGGTACGGCACATGATGATGAAGAGACACATTCCCCTCACTGAGGTCATCCTGGCAGGTATGCACGAGACAGAAACAAGCAGATGCTAAAGTGGATTGAGGACATTGACAGATTGATAAGTGAACCTATGAGAACGTGCACCATGGAGGCAAAAGATGGAATAAAATGGTGCTTTGTGGTAGCTAACTTTCGATGTGGAGACGGCACACAAAGATATGTGGTGAGCTTGTGGTTGGGGAGGGGGGAGGGTAGGCGGACAGGGTATGGAGGAGAATATTTCTACGGGTGTTGCATACACAATGTCTGCATCCCAAACACCAACATCATCTTCAACATTCATATCAAAACCATCACTAATAACAAAACCAATATCATTATCAACATCTTCATCAACATCATCATCAACATCATCATCATCATCAACGTCATCATCATCAATATCATCATCATCATCATCATCATCAACATCCATGTCAAAACCATCACTAATAACAAAACCAATATCATTATCAACATCTTCATCATCATCAACATCATCATCATCACGATCATCATCAACATCCATGTCAAAACCATCACTAATAACAAAACCAATATCATTATCAACATCTTCATCAACATCATCATCAACATCATCATCATCATAAACATCCATGTCAAAACCATCACTAATAACAAAACCAATATCATTATGAACATCTTCATCAACATCATCAACATCATCATCATCTACATCCATGTCAAAACCATCACTAATAACAAAACCAATATCATTTTCAATATCATCATCAACAGCATAATCAACATCATAGCCAATATCATCATCTCTGTGCTAGTTATGGCTCATATCTTAGTGTGTGTCTGTGCTGGCCATGGTTCATATCTTATTGTATATCCGTGCTAGCTATGGCTCATATCTTAGTGTATATCCGTACTAGCTATGGCTCATATCTTAGTTTGTGTCTGTGCTGGCCATGGTTCATATCTTAGTGTATATCCGTGCTAGCTATGGTTCATATCTTAGTGTATATCCGTACTAGCTATGGCTCATATCTTAGTGTGTGTCTGTGCTGGCCATGGTTCATATCTTAATGTATATCTGTGCTAGCTATGGCCCATATCTTATTGTGAGTCTGTGCTGGCCATGGTTCATATCTTAGTGTGTGTCTGTGCTGGCCATGGTTCATATCTTAGTGTATATCTGTGCTAGCTATGGTTCATATCTTAGTGTATATCCGTACTAGCTATGGCTCATATCTTAGTGTGTGTATGTGCTGGCCATGGTTCATATCTTAGTGTATATCCGTGCTAGCTATGGTTCATATCTTAGTGTATATCCGTACTAGTTATGGCTCATATCTTAGTGTGTGTCTGTGCTGGCCATGGTTCATATCTTAGTGTATATCCGTGCTAGCTATGATTCATATCTTAGTGTATATCCGTACTAGCTATGGCTCATATCTTAGTGTGTGTCTGTGCTGGCCATGGTTCATATCTTAATGTATATCTGTGCTAGCTATGGCCCATATCTTATTGTGAGTCTGTGCTGGCCATGGTTCATATCTTAGTGTGTGTCTGTGCTGGCCATGGTTCATATCTTAGTGTATATCCGTACTAGCTATGGCTCATATCTTAGTGTGTGTCTGTGGTGGCCATGGTTTATATCTTAGTGTATATCCGTGCTAGCTATGGTTCATATCTTAGTGTATATCCGTACTAGCTATGGCTCATATCTTAGTGTGTGTCTGTGCTGGCCATGGTTCATATCTTAGTGTATATCCGTACTAGCTGTGGCTCATATCTTAGTGTGTGTCTGTGCTGGCCATGGTTCATATCTTAGTGTATATCTGTGCTAGCTATGGTTCATATCTTAGTGTATATCCGTACTAGCTATGGCTCATATCTTAGTGTGTGTATGTGCTGGCCATGGTTCATATCTTAGTGTATATCCGTGCTAGCTATGGTTCATATCTTAGTGTATATCCGTACTAGCTATGGCTCATATCTTAGTGTGTGTCTGTGCTGGCCATGGTTCATATCTTAGTGTATATCCGTGCTAGCTATGGTTCATATCTTAGTGTATATCCGTACTAGCTATGGCTCATATCTTAGTGTGTGTCTGTGCTGGCCATGGTTCATATCTTAGTGTATAACCGTGCTAGCTATGGCTCATATCTTATTGTGAGTCTGTGCTGGCCATGGTTCATATCTTAGTGTATATCCGTGCTAGCTATGGCTCATATCTTATTGGGTGTCTGCGCTGGCCATGGTTCAGATCTTAGTGTATATCCGTGCTAGCTATGGCTCATATCTTAATGTGTTTCTGTGCTAGACATGGTTCATATCTTAGTATATTTCCGTGCTAGCCCTGACTCATATCTTAATGTGTTTCTGTGCTAGATATGGTTCATATCTTGGTGTATTTCCGTAAAGCAATGGCTCATATCTTAATGTGTTTCTGTGCTAGCCATGGCTCATATCTTAGTGTGTTTCTGTGCTAGCCATGACTCATATCTTAGCTTGTGTGTGTGTATGTGTGCTAGCCATGGCTCATATCTTGGTGTGTGTCATCTTAGTCATATCTCATAACTTGGTGTGTCCGTGTTAATCATGTCTCATATCTTTATGTGTATCTGTGTTAGTCATGTGTCATATCTTTGTGTGTGCATGTCTGGGTTAGTGATATTTCATAGCTTTGTGTGCATGTTTATGTTAGTCATATATCATATCTTTGTGTGTGCATGTCTGTGTTAGTCACCTCTAGTGACTCGAGCAGATGGTGCTCGTAAACCTGGGAGGGCCGACCATCTAAGGGCAGAATCCCCCTACAGAAAAGACAATCTGCTGCCTTGCAGGAAATTGGGGACAATTAAATTATTCAACATCATCATCAACATCATGATCAACATCATCACTAATATCATCACCAATATCATCATCAACATAATCATCAATATCATTATCAATATAATCATCAATATCATCATCAACATCGTCTCAATCATCATTACCATCATCATCATCATCGATATCATCGCCAACATCATCATTAACATCATCACCAATATCTTAATCAACATCATCACCAACATCTTAATCAACATCATCCCTAACATCATAATCAACATCATTATCAACAACAATTATCAACATCATAATACATATCATCATCAACATAATCTCTAACAACGTAATCAACACCATCATCAGCATCATCTCCAAAATCATCATCAACATTATTATCAACATCATTATCAACATCATTATCAACATCACTATCAACATCATCATCAACATCATTATCAACATCATTATCAAAATCATTATCAACATCACTATCAACATCATCATCATCATTATCAACATCATCATCAACATCATCGGCAATACGAAGCCACTTGTGATAGCATTCTTTGTACTACAACCGCTCTGACAGTTTCTCCAGCAGTGATATATATATATATAAATAAATAAATATATGCAGACACAGTCGCGCGCGCAAGGTTTTATGTCTAAAAATAAAGCTCATATACTCTATCATGTCATCTCATAAATTTAAAAAAAAAAACGTGACATAACAGGCCCCTGAATCTCCAGCTACTTAATGTGTCAAGAGAAACATTAAACGAACTATTCACACTTGTAATGGAATATCTACCCTCTTCCCCAAAGTCTCTCCTTTAAAGTACACATGTTCATCTACTTCTATATTCCTATATCTAATCTCGATAATAAATGTCCAATGTATTCCTGACTTTTAATCATCGCCCCTCGCCCCCTAAAAAAAAAAAATAAACATATAAATTAAAAACATCAGTTGCTTTTGATGATGATCAGGTGAGGCTACAGACTCAATTTGCTTTTCATGGATAAACAGGTTATGTAACTTTGTCTTTTGTGTCGCGATACTGAGGTGAGAAGAATGGTTGGTAACTTTGATGAGTTGCGGCGGACATATATAGGGTGTCCAAAACATGACATATGAATTTATTTATATACATACACACACACACACACACCACACACACACACATGAAAAAATACACATAAAAATATATATATGTACGTATGTACGTACATATATATATATATATATATATATATATTTTTTTAAGTAAAGTACCCCTGTCACGCCAAGTGGCGTATAGGGAATATGGTGTTAGTGACCATAATTTTACAGATCTTCGGCACATGATTTTTGGGGCAATGTGGTCGGTATTTCGCCCGTGCCACTTTTCTTTCCCAGAAAAAAAATCCGGTACCCATTAAAGGCTGGGTGAAGCTGGAAGCCGTCGGTTGGGATCGAACCCTACCTCTTGTCCTTTGTAGTCCAGTTCACTAACCACTGAGCTATCGCGGCTCCCACATATATATATATAGTTTACCCAATAGTCGCTTTGCCTTCTTGTATCGGATGTTTATTTCTTTATCGATTTTACAATCTTCAGAGAATGTTCTTCCCAGATATTTATAGTTTGCTACTTGTTTCCTAACTTTGATGTTCTGTATCTATGCTTACCGTGTTGTTTTGTCTTCCTATTTATATGACTTCTGTCACACACACTCGTATATATATTTTAGCCGACGCTTTCTTACCCGTCTATCTATCCTTGATCCTATTAATTTTTTCCCATTTCATTATTCTATTCATTGGTCTGTCATTTAAGCTATCTGTCCGCATGTATGTTTATCCATCCATCCATCCATCAATTTATCCATCTATCCATCCATCTATCCATCCCTCCATCCATCCAACCATCCATCCATACATCCATCCATCTATTCATCCATACATCCAACCATCTATCCATCCATACATCCATTTATTCATCCATACGTCCATCCATATATCCATCCATACATCCATCCATATATCCAGCCATATATCCATCCATCCATACATCCATCCATATATCCAGCCATACATCCATCCATACATCCATCCATATATCCAGCCATATATCCATCCATCCATACATCCATCCACATATCCATCCATATATCCATCCATATGTCCATCCATATATCCATCCAACATCCATCTATCCATACATCCATCCATATATCCATCCATATATCCATCCATATGTCCATCCATATATCCATCCATACATCCATCTATCCATCCATACATACATCAATCCATCTATCCATCCATCTGTCTATCCATCCATTAATCCGTATATCTATCCATCCATTTTTAAAAATATTCGTTCACTATGCATCCGTCATGTGTTCACTCTCGCTTCTCTCCATCACTGTATCCAGTCATTTGTCATCCATCGATCCATCCATCGGTTTGTGTATTGCCCACACACACACACACACATACACATATGGTACATTTCAAGACCTTTTTGAAAACGCGATACACAAGCAATAAATTAATGACAATGGTTGCTATGTGACTATTTTTACAATAGTGACGACTATTATTCAATTAACAAATTATCACGGAATGTACTGAACAGTGAAACGTCTTAAACAGAAATAACAACAAGCAACTATTTCTTTATTCTGTTGTACAACGAACAAAAACATTAAAGTTACAACTCAGTGCTTTGTGTTAACTAATTTAGAGATACTTAAAAGATCTTTAAATAAAATACCAATGTTGGGAAATTAATGGATTGGATATGCACAAAGAACGAGACATGAATTCAACAAAGTCGATATTCTAAATTATATTGAGAATATGCCGTTTGTTGAAATGTGGAAGAATGTTTCATATGTGCAGGTTTCAGTTATTGTTCTGATATTTGTATACACGACTAGCAACGTTATTTTATCTCGGACAGTTGCCATTATTACAACAGTAAGTTCAGCAATTATGGATTTTAATTCGTTTACAGTGATTCCCAGGGCCTTCCATAGCTATTACTATAACCAAAATAACAGTAATACCACTTGAAATGGTAAAGGTACAGTATAGGTAAGGTAAAGGTAAGGTAAAGGTAAGGTAAAGATAAGGTAAAGGCAAGGTAAAGGTAAGGTAAAGGTAAGGTAAAGGTGAGGTAAAGGTAAGGTAAACGTAAGGTAAACGTAAGGTTAATTATAGGTATGGTAGAGGTAAGATAAAGGTAAGGTAGAGATAAAGTACAGATAAGGTAAAGGTAAAGTAAAGGTGAGGTAAAGGTAAAGTATAGCTGAGGTAAGATAAGGTAAAGGTGAGTAAGCTAGGCTATGTTAAGGTAAGGTACGGTAAGGGTAAGGTAATGGTAACGGTAAAGTAGGAGACTTGAATACGAGTCTTAGCACGCCAGTTTTCACCCATATGTGCTCGGCCCCCTATTCAGAAGTGTCCGGAGAATTCTGATTAGTGTCGCTTCAAGCATCGAAACTCACGATGCGAGGCGAGATTCCTCACCTTCCAAATGTACTACCATGGTACCCATTAATGCCAGCGGCTGGGTCGACCGCGGCGGGGTATTTTTTTTTCTAACCACAAGTACAACTGACACTGCTCCCAGCGGGACTCGAACATGGTTTGTCCGAACGTCGGTGGCCCAGTCTGGTGGTTTTCCCAACTAGGCTATCGAGGCCGACCCCCGCCCCCGACCACTCGAAAGCTGCCCTCTTCGTGCGTCTAAATAATTCAGCCTGACAGGCTAAAAAGAAACTAAACATTGATATGTCCTGCCTGCACTTAGAAAATAATAAAAGCATACAAAAGTAAAGGTATGTTCATTGATAATGCAGATAAATAATTTCAACACCATAGCCTTAGAATACATGTAGCAGATACTTATTCAATCTATGCCCCCATTATTCCTTTCTATTGAATGAAAAATTAATGTGGCTTCTCACCACCAATGTTTATGCTTCTTAGTTCTAATGCTCAGTTCGCGAGAAGCCTCTCTCCTATTTGCAATATGACCTGAAAAAAACCCCATTAGAAGCTGTTAGCGCATTATCAAAAATGTATAGGTTCCTCATAAAACTGCGATAAATCAATGAACATCCTCTAAGTGGACGCTGATAATGATGCTGCCAGTATAGATCACAGCTGTGGTCTATCTTAAACAGATTCCTCACGAACTCCCACGATGATTTCATTATGTAAAAATAATGTAAAAAAAAAAAAAAAAATTTGAAGGGCGTTAACTTTGCGTAGGATCATTTTTTTTGGTCAACTGAGATAATAGGTTAAGTCCCCTGGAGTAAATCTGGTTTATAATTACTTTACCTCCCTTGGTGAATTTGCGAAATTGAGGGTTATAGAACTGAAAATTGTTTATAGCTGGAAGCTATTGCTGTATGTGTGTTGTTGTTACTATGAAGAGAAGGTGTCACGCAATTTATTAGATTGTCGTTCTTTAGTCCTCTCATGTGACGCTCTTCCTAACCTGTATCAACCAAGTCATTTCCGTGGAACTACAACCTTTAGTGAGAACGGTAAACAACCAAGTCGTTCACTTAAATATATGACCTTCAGTGAGAACGGTAAACAACCAAGTCGTTCACTTAAATATATGACCTTCAGTGAGAACGGTAAACAACCAAGTCGTTCACTTAAATATATGACCTTCAGTGAGAACAGTAAACAACCAAGTCGTTCACTTAAATATATGACCTTCAGTGAGAACGGTAAACAACCAAGTCGTTCACTTAAATCTATGACCTTCAGTGAGAAAGGTAATAAACAAGTCGTTCACTTAAATCTATGACTTTCAGTGAGAAAGGTATTAAATTAGTCGTTCACTTAAAGATATGACCTTCTGTGAGAAAGGTATTAAATTAGTCGTTCACTTAAAGATATGACCTTCTGTGAGAAAGGTATTAAACAAGTCGTTCACTTAAAGATATGACCTTCTGTGAGAAAGGTAATAAACAAGTCGTTCACTTAAATCTATGACCTTCAGTGAGAACGGTATAAAGCTAGTCGTTCACTTAAATATGTGACCTTCAGTGAGAACGGTATTAAGCTAATCGTTCACTTAAATATGTGACCTTCAGTGAGAACGGTATTAAGCTAATCGTTCACTTAAATATGTGACCATCAGTGAGAACGGTATTAAGCTAATCGTTCACTTAAATATGTGACCTTCAGTGAGAACGGTATTAAGCTAGTCTTTGGCTTAAATCTATGACCTTCAGTGAGAACGGTATTAAGCTAGTCTTTGGCTTAAATCTGTGACCTTCAGTGAGAACGGTTTAAACTAATCTCTCACTTAAATCTATGACCTTCATTAAGAACGGTATTAACCTAATCGCTCACTTAAATCTATGACCTTCAGTGAGAACGGTAAGTAACCTAGTACTTCACTTAAATCTATGACCTTCGGTGGGAACGGTATCATTCTAGTCGTTCATTTAGATATATGATCTATAGTGAGACGAATTCAACCTTGTCGTTCACTTAAATCTATGACCTTTAGTGAGATCGGTATTATCCTAGTCGTTCACTTAAATCTATGATCTTCAGTGAACACGGTATTAATGTAGTCGTTCGCTTAATTTTATGACCTTCAGTGAGCACGGTAATCAACCTAGTCCTTCACTTAAATCTACGACTTTCAGTGAGCACGGTAATTAACCTAGTCCTTCACTTAAATATATGACCTTCAGTGAGAACGGTAATCAATCTAGTCGTTCTCTTAAATCTATGACCTTCAGTGTGAACGGTAATCAACCTAGTCGTTCACTTAAATATATGACCTTCATTGAGAACGATATTAAAGTAGTCGTTCATTTAAATATATGACCTTCAGTGAGAAAGGTACTAAACAAGTCGTTCACTTAAATATATGACCTTCTGTGAGAAAGGGACTAAACAAATCGTTCACTTAAATATATGACCTTCAGTGAGAAAGGTACTAAACAAGTCGTTCACTTAAATATATGACCTTCTGTGAGAAAGGTATTAAACAAGTCGTTCACTTAAATATATGACCTTCTGTGAGAAAGGTATTAAACAAGTCGTTCACTTAAATATATGACCTTCTGTGAGAACGGTATTAAACAAGTCGTTCACTTAAATATATGACCTTCTGTGAGAACGGTTGAAACTACTAGATCACTTAAATCTACGACCTTCATTGCGAACGGTATCAATCTGGTCGTTTACTTAAATCTATGACCTTCAGTGAGAACGGTATTAAGCTGGTCGCTCGCTCAAATCTATGACCTTCAGTGAGAACGGTAATAAGCTAGTCGCTCGCTCAAATCTATGACCTTCAGTGTGACGGTAATCAACCTAGTCCTCCACTTAAATCTATGACCTTCAGTGAGAACGATTTTAAAGAAGTCGTTCGCTTAAATGTATGACCTTCAGTGAGAACAGTATTAAGCTAGTCGTTGGCTTAAATCTATGACCTTCAGTGTGATGGTAATCAACCTAGTCGTCCACTTAAATCTATGACCTTCAGTGAGAACGATTTTAAAGAAGTCGTTCGCTTAAATGTATGACCTTCAGTGAGAACGGTATTAAGCTAGTGGTGCGCTTAAATCTATGACCTTTATTGAGACGGTATTATATAGTCGTTCACTTAAATCTATGACCTTCGGTGAGAACAGACACCTCCTGCACGAGTAACAACTATTATTGACGTCATTGTTTACAAACTGAATGTCCTGGAATGCAGCGCCCAACATTGTTTCATATCCACTGAGATAAAGCAAAGTAAATGAAGTAAAAACCCCTTTCATGACAAAAAGCTTTAGTATTATATTCTGCTAGTCCCCCTACTTCCCAATTATCAGCAACACAATTGTATAGGTGTGTGGTCGGTACAACGCCCAGCCACCGTGTTTTCACACGAACGAGTTAACTAACATTGTCATATAACCAATTTTTTTTTTTATTGCTGAGAATTCAAAAAATTACGCGCGGTCATTTAGAATTACCTTGAGCCGGAATGGTTCAGTGGATATTGACTGGGCTTACCTTGAGCCGGAATGGTTCAGTGGATATTGACTGGGCTTACCTTGAGCCGGAATGGTTCAGTGGATATTGACTGGGCTACCAATGAGAAGAGGTTGGATTCGATCCTGATCGGCGAATTCCAGGTTTACCTGTAGCCAGGTATAATTAGCCCTGGCTAAAGGTAAGTCATTATCTGTATGGTAAATTAAAGCGACACGGACGTAATACTGACCACGCAACCTAAATTTACGTGTCAAGGCAAAGACATGCATGAAAATACGAAGCTGCTGCAAAGCTGATGATAAAGGAGAAAAACTAATATGGGTACAACTTTTCTTAAGTAATGGATAACACAAAGTTGAAATGCTGAAGGTTTAATGAGCCGCAACGTCATTCGGTTTTGTTTTTGTCCATTACTTACGTAAAGCTGGAACCATACCATTTTTTCTTCTCTTTTTTCATTTCTCACTTAGCAAAAAATTAATGCGTCGAAGCTCTATACAAAATGTAGGCGCCAACATTATACTCGCTGTACGTTTCGTGGCGTGACGGGGAGCTCTCTAATTCTTTTTACTATTCAGAATTACAGTCTGTGGTTGATGCGTTGTGTAGTTAGCCTAGTCTCACATGGGTGATCTTTAAAGATGTGGTGATAAACAGTTGAATAATTTGGTTGAGGTATCAGCTCAAATGGATGTAAGCAGATGTGAAAATCTCATCCTAGTGTGAACACTTTTTATATAAAAGGGAAATATTCAACAAACAGCCACACTATTAGGGGAATCATATGAGGAAGAGGTTTGTACTACAGCACTGAGAAAAAAAAATGACAAAAATCAACAGAAAAAAAAAGGACAATATATGGTCCGAAGCAGGATCGAACCCGTACTCCATGGCACTGCGCCTTGCCACGAGAAGCCGAACGCTTATGAACACTGCCACTCAGCTAACCTTAATTAACAAAGGGTTCGATCCTGCTTCTGACCATATATTGTTCTTTGTTTTTTCTGTTGTAGTTTATTTGTCATTTTATTTTGAGTGCTGTAGTACATACCTCTTCCTCCTATGATTCCCTGAATTATCGCCTCGGAAGTTTCCCTCTATAATAATATTCATTTATGATTATTTGTCTCCAACCACACTATTATGTTGATCAAGGTATAAAGATTATGTGACTGTAATCGTTAATGCATCTGGGCTAGGTAATTTTGTGCTTAGATATCGTCATCAGCATCAAGTGTCATGCCTGCTGGCGTGGGTGATCATCAACTTTCGATCTCGACAGTTGTTTATCATTTCTGTTGTTGACCTTCTGCCAAGCCATTCTCTTAAGCTGTCTGGTACTTTTTTTTCTCTTTGCTCCCTCTATCTCTTCGTCCCTCAATTTTTCCAGTTGTTACAATATATTCCACTTGTTCTCTTCTCATTACAAGACCAAAAAATGATGATTGTTTCTTCCTAATATTGGAAATTAGCTCTTTTTTGCTTTGGCCTCTTTCATAACATTTTCATTACTCTTCTTAGCTGTCCATGATATTCTCAACATTCTTCTGTAAAACCACATTTCTACAGACTCCAGTGATTTTCTTATCTGTTGTCATATTATCCATGATTCACATCCATATGTTAAGACTGGTTCTACATAACATTTAAGAACTCTTTTTTCTTCTTTCCATTGTCAAAAATTGATTGCATAGTATCTTTCTCATGTTTAGATATAGATTAGCTATAGAGTAGAAGAAACAACAGCATTTACAATTGTTGTCGTCCCGATAGCCCTCAAATCAAATTAAGTGTAAATTAGAACGATAGCAAAGGCCGTCCACAACAAAAAGAGCTGAAAGATGTCAGCGATTCAAAGCTGATGATTACATTAGGATCGGTGATCCATAACAATCCAGACACTACTCCACGTATTTGCGGTACCTCTAGTAAATGGCTAACTAATCTTGTCTGGCAATGGAAGTAGGGATCGAATAGCGAAGGTAACCCGGTACTCAATCTCGAATCACTCAGAGGAAGAGACATGTTTACGACACACAGAAGAAAATCACACAAAAAGCAATAACCGGCAAAAACAAACCCCAAAAAACAATAGACAGCCCGAAGCAGAATATAAACCCATACTCTCGACACAGCGTCTTGCCACGAGAAACGTGCTCTAGAGTGCACGGCCAGCTAAGCAACCCAAAAGTTCCTATCATTTGCTAAGTCATTCACCCATGTGTACTCATGACTATAGCAGATGGTTACGAGCACACCTCGGGTATCAATTGTATTTCTGTATTTTCCTATTAAGACAAGTGTCTCCCTTAATGCTGAATGCTTGTGTTGCAGACAAACAGGAAGAAGCATTACACATAGAAGTTTACAGTGGTTTATACTGGGCACAAATAATAATAAATGAATATTGTTATGAGCAGAAACTTCCGACGTGATAGTTCGGCAAATCATTTTAGGGGAAGTGGTATGTTTACAGCACTCGGAGAAACAAACAATCTTCAAATAATCAGTAGAAAAACAGACACAATAGACAGCCTGAAGTATGATCGAACCGGTGCTTCTTGACACAGAGTCTTGCCTCGGGAAATGTGCGCAAGGACACGCGGCCAACTAAACAACCTAAAAAAGTAGCTATCATTGGCAACTTGTATTCCCAAACAAATATTGTATGGCGAACTGAAGAACGTAAAGAGTCCAAAGGGAAGACCAGGGCTGAGATATAAGGATGCTTGCAGGACTTCCTTGAGGGAGTTCTCTCTCAGTGAAAGAGATGAAAGGACAGACCAGTGCTGAGATATAAGGATGCTTGCAGGACTTCCTTGAAGGAGTTCTCTCTCAGTGAAAGAGATGAAAGGACAGACCAGTGCTGAGATATAAGGATGCTTGCAGGACTTCCTTGAGGGAGTTCTCTCTCAGTGAAAGAGATGAAAGGACAGACCAGTGCTGAGATATAAGGATGCTTGCAGGACTTCCTTGAGGGAGTTCTCTCTCAGTGAAAGAGACTGAAAATCTGGCTCCAGATCGTAGCACACCGAGAACAAAAATAAAAAAAAATGGCACAACAACTTTTGAGGCAGTGCTGATATCAAAATCAGAAGGCAAAAGGCGCAGGATAAAGTACCCGAGGCCAAGCACCGCGACTATATCTTGTTCGTTCCGCGTAGAGATCCGTCCATCCATTATTGACAGATTCATCCACGAGAGAAGCTGTTCAGCAAAGCAGCATCCACAATAAGACACTAATATTTTTACCAAGTAGCTATCTTTCCCGCATGTGTACTCATGACTATAGCATAGGGTTACGGCTATCATTGGCGATGTCTTTCACGCATGTGTACTCATGACTATAGCATAGGGTTACGGCTATCATTGGCGATGTCTTTCACGCATGTGTACTCATGACTATAGCATAGGGTTACGGCTATCATTGGCGATGTCTTTCCCGCATGTGTACTCATGACTATAGCATAAAGTTACGGCTATCATTGGCGATGTCTTTCACGCATGTGTACTCATGACTATAGCATAGGGTTACGAACACAGCTAGAGGATACATTGATGGTGGTTTTCTGTCAGAGGCTTGTCAAGATATCGAAGCCTAAAGAATAAAAAAAGGGTCTACTAACCTGGATTTAAACAGGTCACGTTGTAAGAGTCATAATTATCACTGAGTGCCATCTCCGCATCGGAGATTGGCTACCATGGAGCGCCATTCCGCTCTATCTCTTGTCTCTTGCTTTGATGGTGCAGGTTGTCAATGGCTGACTTATCCATCTTTTGATGTTACTCATCCATGTTAGTTTTTTTTTTTTTGTATATTTTTTTAATTTTCCCTTCTAAGATTACTTTTACAGTGTCCATGTCTTTTACCATGGCCCAACAATCTCATTTGTCTTGTTTGTATTGTGATTAGTAGTTCTCTTTTCAGTGTTAGTAATTTTAAGACTTCGTTTGTTTTCTTCTCTTTCCGTCTAATTCTTTCTACTCTTCTATATATCCACATTTCAAATGATTGAGTTTTCTCTTCTGTTTTCTTGGTTTGCAAAGAATTAGAAGTTTCTTAACGTTTGAGCTAACTAATGAAACCCCATAACTGATTCACCAATGAGACACTCTCGTTTATTAGAAGAGCTTGCTACTTCGTCATCATCATCATCATCATCATTATCATCATCATCAAGTACCGGGCCTGCTGGCGTAGGTGATCTTGTCTCTCCACAACTTCCGATCTCGACAGTTATTTATCATTTCTGCAGTTGACCTTCTGTCAAGCCATTCTCTTAAGCTGTCTGGTATCTTTTCTCTTTGCTTCCCTCTATCTCTTCGTCCTTAAATTTTCCCAGTTGTTACAATATATCCCAGTTGTTCTCCTCTCATAACATAGCCAAAAAATGATGATTGTCTCTTCCTGATATTGGAAATTAGCTCTCTTTTTGTTTTGGCCTCTTTCAGAACGTTTTTATTACTCTTCTTAGCTGTCCATGATATTCTCAACATTCTACTGTAAAACCACATTTCTACAGACTCCAGTGATTTTAATTGCTACTTAAATTTACATAAAGCCTTTACTTAAAATTTGAACTTTTCATGCAAAAGAGTTTCGGTTCATTAAATATTAAATTATCACTTTCCTGCAGCAAATATCTAGGAAAATGGCGCCATTACAGAAATGAAATAAATTCTAACATTTATAACTTTTACTTGATACCAGGCAAAGGAAACACTCCCACAAGATACCAATTTCAAAGGTTCGTAGAGTGTAATGAAATCCTACATCTTGATCCACAAATACCAGAAAACTTTTAAGAAATAGATGGCTACTTTATGATTAAAACAGGCTGTCGTGATAATGCATTAGAGTATCGTTAATTTGTCGTTAAAGTGGTTAATTTGTCGTTAAAGTGGTATTTATTACGTTGTTTTATCGTTGTTACTGCTGGCTGTCCATCAATCATGGCAACATGTAGGAGTCGTAGGTTATGGTGGCTGGGTCATGTAAGAAGAATAACAAACATTTGTATTCCCAAACAAATATTGTATGGCGAACGGAAGAACGGAAAGAGTCCAAAGGGAAGACCAGTGCTGAGATATAAGGATGCTTGCAGGACTTCCTTGAGGGAGTTCTCTCTCAGTGAAAGAGATGAAAGGACAGACCAGTGCTGAGATATAAGGATGCTTGCAGGACTTCCTTGAGGGAGTTCTCTCTCAGTGAAAGAGATGAAAGGACAGACCAGTGCTGAGATATAAGGATGCTTGCAGGACTTCCTTGAGGGAGTTCTCTCTCAGTGAAAGAGATGAAAGGACAGACCAGTGCTGAGATATAAGGATGCTTGCAGGACTTCCTTGAGGGAGTTCTCTCTCAGTGAAAGAGATGAAAGGACAGACCAGTGCTGAGATATAAGGATGCTTGCAGGACTTCCTTGAGGGAGTTCTCTCTCAGTGAAAGAGATGAAAGGACAGACCAGTGCTGAGATATAAGGATGCTTGCAGGACTTCCTTGAAGGAGTTCTCTCTCAGTGAAAGAGATGAAAGGACAGACCAGTGCTGAGATATAAGGATGCTTGCAGGACTTCCTTGAGGGAGTTCTCTCTCAGTGAAAGAGATGAAAGGACAGACCAGTGCTGAGATATAAGGATGCTTGCAGGACTTCCTTGAAGGAGTTCTCTCTCAGTGAAAGAAACTGAAAATCTGGCTCCAGATCGTAGCACACGGAGAACAACAATTTAAAAAAATGGCACAACAACTTTTGAGGCAGTGCTGGTATCAAAATCAGAAGGCAAAAGGCGCAGGAGAAAGTAGCCGAGGCCAGGCACAACGACTACATCTTGTTCTTTCCGCGTAGAGATCCGTCCATCCATTATTGACAGATTCAGCCACGAGAGAAGCTGTTCAGCAAAGCAGCATCCAACATAAAACACTAATATTTTTTGCCAAACTACTGACTTCTCATGACTGGTTACTACCAACTGTCTGTCAAGACTACAAAGGCATATTACTATTACATTTTGCTGTGTTTTATGTGTCTTTTAACTCGACACAGTCAACATTGTTGGATGTTATTGACTTTTTCATGCTGCTTGATTTCTACTAATTTGATAAGATCGCGTTGCCTGCTTCCTGACTGTCGTGCCTAGACGTATGCTCTTGATAAATTCTCGACCACAGGTCGTCTCCTTCTTCATCCTATAGACCTGGTGGTCGTTGGGTCACTACTGAAATATTTCTTCAGCCGTGTCCATTAATCTCTCTCTCCAGTCATTATGTCGTTCTCATCAAAATTGATGCCTTTCTATTCTTTGCTTTTATCTTCCCCTATCTTTTACTGCAGAATGTTGAAAGTTCCCTGGACAGCTAAAAAGACCAATGAGAAAGTTCTCAAAGAGGCCAACACAAAAAGGCAGCTCCTAAAAACATCAGAAAGAATAAAATCAACATTTTTCGGGCACATCATGAGAAGATGAAAGTTGGAATACTTGGTTACAACTGGCAAAATAAAAGGTAAGAGAGATCGCGGACGACAAAGAGAGAAAATACTGGATAGCTTGTTGTCCTGGCATGGAAAACAGTCAACAACGGAAGTTATACGATGCTCTGTAGATAGAAGATTGTGGAAGGATATGAGCGCCTACACCAACCGGTATGACACATGATGATGATCTTTTTCTGTGAACCTCTCCTTTCACAGTTCCTTGCAGAATGTACCTCGCTAGACCAGATGGTCGAGATACGTGTCCAAGCAATTTTATTTCGCGCTTCCTCACAACAGTCAAAAGATCATCATGTGCTCCGATTACTGTGTCGTTTTGCGACTTTTTAACTTGCGATACAATCCAAGTAAATGTTCCCCAAAACTTCACGATAACTCCTGCACTGCTTGCGTTCTCCTTTGTTGCTGTGCTAGTAATGTAACAGAGAGTAGACACTGAACCAACCTAAAGTACATACAGAAACAACAAAGCAACTGATCTTTAGATCTAGAAAGAATGCATTGCAATTCTTTACCATAAAAAGTAAAGTAAAGAGCCCCAGTCACGCCAAGTGGTATATAGGGAATATGGTGTTAGTGATCATCATTTTTACAGACCTTCGACACTTGATTTGTGGGGTAATGTGGTCGGTATTACGCCCGTGCCGCTTTAATTTGTCAGAAGAAATCCGGTACCAGTTTAAGAAGCTGTCTATCACTCTTGTCCTTTGTAACCCAGTTTAATAACCATTGTAAAGTAAAGTAAAGAGGCCCGTCACGCCAAGTGACGTATAGGGAATATGGTGTTAGTGACCATAAATTTTACTGACCTTCAGCACATGATTTTTGGTGTAATGTGGTCGGTGTTACGCCCGTGCCGCTTTACTTTCCCAGAAAAAATCCGATACCCATTTAATGCTGGGTGAACCCGGAAGCCGTCGACTGGGATCGAACCCTACATCTTGTCCTTTGTAGTCCAGTTCACTAACCACTCCTTAATAACCATACAAATCATATATTAAAAGATGATAAGGAAGAAGAGCAAGAGGCAGACCCAGAGTAAGATGGGGTAAAAACATCAAAGAAACGTTGCAATAGCGATTGACAATGAGTGAAGCCGCCAGGAGAGCGAGAACTAGAACTTTGCATCTCCCGCTACACCCAACCAAACGGTTACAACAAGAAGTGGAGAAAGATAAACACATATGTGTATGTGTATTAAATGTGCGCATATCGTCATCATCGAGTGCCGTTTCCGCAACGAAGGTTGGCTACCATGGATCGTCATTCCACTCTGTTTTTTGCTTTGATGGTGCAGGTTGTCATAGATTGACTTGTCCATCTTTTGATGTCACTCGTCCATGTTAGTCCTGGTCTGTCTCTGCCTCTTTTACCTTGTATTTTCCCCTCCAGAACTACTTTTAGTAGGCTGTTCTGTCTTTTAACATGTCCCAAAAATCGCATTTGTATTGTTTGAATTGTGCTTAGTAGTTCTCTTTACATTTTTAGTTGTTTTAAAACTTCATCGTTTGTTTTCTTTCCTTTCATCAAATTCTACCTATTCTTCTATACACCCACATTTCAAAGGCTTCAATTCTCTGTGCTGTTTTCTTGTCCAATGTCCATGTTTCTGCACCATATAGGAATATTGAGAAGATGTAACATTTTGCTAATCTTAGTTTGAATCCTGGTTTTATTTGTTTAGATGTTAGTATGTTCTCTATGACATTAAAATTAATTTTTGCCATTCCTATTCTTTTGTCTATTTCAGTTGTACATTTCCCATCACTGGTTATAGCATGCACAGGGTAGATTTCAACTCTGCACATACAAAAAAAATAAATAAACAATATTAAAATGAAACTCGTGGCATTCGCACCTGCTACAGTCAGCCATTATTAAAGAACGAACACGTGACTAAATGGATGACGTAAGTTTGCTCAAAATTCACGCTTTCCTCCAGTCATATTTATCAACGAGAAAGCTTACTCAGCCAAGTAATATTTATGGTCTCTCCAGGACTCATTATATCACAACTTTGAGAGCCCCATTCAATCAGATACCGCATTTTGCCGGCAGCAAACACAGTGCCAGTGGTTCTCACATTGTTTTCTATAGCGGTACCCTTTCTCTGCTGTATGTGCCTGACAATATGTGCTTCGATATCGACCTTCCAGAAGAGCGTGATTTCATTGAGTCGCAGTTGAAATCATTTCAGAAAATGAAAAAAAGAAATATATTGTGAAGCAAGGCTATAGACGTGTGAGAGAGAGAGAGAGAGAGAGAGAGAGAGAGAGAGAGAGAGTTCATGGGTGTTAAAAAAAGCCAGTTCTGACCGATAGATGCGAATCGTGGACAGTAGAGAAACAAATGTTAAAACAATTAGCGGTCATAGTGAGATGATTTTTTAGAAGAGTGTTGAGATTTTTGTATACACAAAAAAAAAAAAAAGAAGAAAAAGAAAACAAGGAAGTTATTAAAGAGGCCAACACAAAAATAAAAACTTATAAAAAGACATCAGCAAGAAACAATTGTTTGAAACGGGTTGTTTCCGGTTGTTTCCAAAATGGAGGAATTATTTTTCTCCGGCTTGGTATATACAACCGTTGATCAGAGGTTTAACAAGCCACTATCGTAAAAACGATGTTGTTAATGAAACGTAGACCTGATACAGAACCACTAATATCTTCAGTAATAAAGAAAAGACGATGGTCTTACGTTGGACATGTGATGAGAAGAGATAATAACCGAATAGCAAAGCAAGCCCTCATATGGGAAACAACAGGTAAAAGAAAAAGAGGAAGACCCAGGGAGACACTGAGAAGAACATTGATGAGAGAGGCAAGAGCAGCAGGAATCGGCTCCCTCAATGAGATAGAGTTGCTTGCACAGAACAGAGACAGATGGCGAGATTTGATAAAATATCTTTAAAAGAAAACTGCTAGAACAAAAAATTCATATAGGAGAAGGTGTATCTTGGTCTACGCCCTATGGGCCGGTCACGGCTCGAAAGGAACTCAATAAAAAATAATAATAAATAAGAAACAATCGTCATTTTTCTGGCACTTCATGAAAAGGGAAAGTTTAGAATAATTAATTGCAACTGGCAAAATATAGGGAAAGAGAGATCGCGAATGACAAGGAGAGAAGATACAAAGTAGCTTGGTGTGATGGCATGGTAAATATTCAACAACAAAATTGATACGATGCAAATAAGGACAAAGAATTGTGGAAGAACATGTCGTCTAAGCCAAAGGTATGTCACATTATGATGATGATTATATTAAATCGAGCTCTAATGGTGTAAATTTCGTTTCCGTCAATCCGTCTATGAGTTGGCATTTGTTGGTACGGGATTGCTGTCCTCTCACTAATTTTTTTTTCATTTTATGGCCAAAGTGGTTTTTCTATTTCCAGGACGTTAACCGGAAGAGGAAGTGACGTTTTGTTGTATCCAGTCTCGTTCCCTGATTGTGAACGTGGTAATCAGATGATGACATTCAGCCCATGCAATGCTCGGCATATTAGTACCACTGGTACACTCAGTCACTCTAACTGATTTTCAGCCTCTTAAATTGTGTAAAGGTAAAGGTCAAGTACGAGACTTGAACCGGCGTCTTAGCACGCGAGTTTCCACCCATATGTGCTCGGCCGCTTATCCAGAAATGTTCGGATATTTCTGTATAGTATCGCCTCAAGCATCGCAACTCAGATGCGAAGCGACTTTCCTCACCTTCCCAGGGTAATGCCCTGGTATCAATTTCTGTCAACGGCTAGGTCGACCGTGTGGGGTTTTTTTTTCCCTACCACGAGTACAACTCACACTGCTCCCAGCGGGAATCGAACACGGGTTGTCTGAACGTTGGCAGTCCAGTCGGGTGGTTTTCCCAACTAGGCTATCGTGACCCCCTTGTTTTATTTCTGGCTTTATCTCCTCTTATGTAATGAAATTGTAGAAGATTAGCTCATGAAAGAAGCGACATCTATAAAAAGTTTTTGAAAACAAAACTGTTTGGTGACAGGAATTATGACGGCAATTTGAAATATCAAAATACAAGGAGATTATCAAGGGCAAAATCAGAATGTTTCATGTCAATCGTTTAGATCACTATTACTTTCCTGTCATCATTGTTCTCAGGGTACCACTGCTCTTAAGGTCACCATTAATCTAATGTCACAATTATACTTAGATCATCAACATTAACAGGTCACCATTAATCTAATGTCACAATTACACTTAGATCATCATCATTAACAGGTCACCACTAATCTAATGTCGCAATTACACTTAGATCATCATCATTAACAGGTCACCATTAATCTAATGTCACAATTACACTTAGATCATCATCATTAACAGGTCACCATTAATCTAATGTCGCAATTACACTTAGATCATCATCATTAACAGGTCACCATTAATTTAATGTCACAATTACACTTAGATCATCATCATTAACAGGTCACCATTAATCTAATGTCACAATTACACTTAGATCATCATCATTAACAGGTCACCATTAATCTAATGTCACAATTACACTTAGATCATCATCATTAACAGGCCACCATTAATCTAATGTCACAATTACACTTAGATCATCATCATTAACAGGTCACCATTAATCTAATGTCACAATTACACTTAGATCATCATCATTAACAGGTCACCATTAATCTAATGTCACAATTACACTTAGATCATCATCATTAACAGGCCACCATTAATATTTGATCACCATCACAAGTATTTCAGTATTACGGTTAGGTAACTGTTGCTATAAGATTACCTTTGCTCTTATGTCACAATTATTCTTAATTTGATGTTGGACTTAGGTCACCATTATTCTTAATTTGATGTTGGACTTAGGTCACCATTATTCTTAATTTGATGTTGGACTTAGGTCACCATTATTCTTAATATGTTGTTGGACTTATGTCACCATTATTTTTTACATCGCTGTAACTCTTTATTTTGTTGTCGCACTTCGGTCACCATCATTTTGTTACATCGCTGTAACTCTTACTTTGTTGTCGCACTTAGGTCACCATAATTTTTT
The DNA here is from genome assembly GCA_032433765.1 of Megaustenia siamemsis. NCBI lineage: Eukaryota > Metazoa > Mollusca > Gastropoda > Stylommatophora > Ariophantidae > Megaustenia > Megaustenia siamemsis. The sequence continues at coordinate 17,747,492 of JAVIAB010000046.1, forward strand.
TACATCGCTGTAACTCTTAATTTGTTGGTTCACTTAGGTCACCATTATGTTTTTACATTGCTGTAACTCTCAATTTGTTGTCGCACTTTACCACATTCTCAGGTCACCATCAGTTATAATTCACCATGAATCTTACATAGCCACAACTCATTGGCCACGACGACTCTAATGTAAGGTCACCATTCCTTTGAGAGAAGTATAATTCTCAGATCACCATTACTTTCAGGTCACCACCACTCCGTGATCACTATTCTCTATCTATCTATCTATTGTCCTTTCGAGCCGAAGACGGCACACACGGCAGAACTACAATCTCAAAAACAGAAACCTTGCGTGTCAAAATGTCACATATTGCAGAGATCACTGCTTCTAAAATCTATGGTTCTGTTTCCATAACAATACTTTTTACAATGACAGCTTGCCAAGCCATCTATCAACCTTTTTAGTCGTCTCTTACGACATGCCTGGAAGGTCGCAGTGTCACTGTTCTTTACTTCCCTCATAATGAGGCTCCGGTAACACACAAGAGGATCACTATTACTCATGTCACAATTATTCTCAAGTAACTATTAAGTCGGTTAACTGTTAATGTTACGTCAGAAGCATATTCACATCACCATTGATATCAGATCACTACTGTAAAGGTCGGATTTGTTTTGTTTCTTTTGTCCACGGTTTTATTTTCACTTTACAGTGAACATATTATGAGATCAATAGTAGATATAATAGGGATTGAAGTCAACGGTCACAACATTAACATTTGCTATATACGGATGACACAGTCTTAATAGCAGAGACAGAGAATGAACTACAAGAAATGATATATATAATAGTAAAAGAAAGCAACAAGAAAGGTCTCAGTCTGAATAGTAAGAAAACAGAAGTAATAGTTATATCAATGAAACAATCATCACCATCATGCAGCATAAAAATAAACAGGGCAAATCTGAAACTAGTGCAACGTGTCACATACTTGGGTGCAAAAATAACATCAAATGGGAGATGCACTACAGAAATAAAAAGCGGAATAGCTCAGGCCAAAATAGCATTTCAGAAAATGAAAAACATCGTTAGCAACAAATCTATGTCAATAGAAGTGAGAAAGATAATTTATGCGTTCTATATAGAGCCAATTTTGACCTATGGAAACGAATGATGGACAGTAAATAAACATATGAAGCAAACATTATTATAGAAGCCATAGATATGGGATTTCTCTGAAGAATGTTGAATGTTTCTCTGGACAGCTAAAACGACTAATGAGGAAATTCTCAAAGAGGCCAACACAAAAAGGGAGCTTCTATGAAACATCAGAAAGAAATAATCAAGTTTTTTTCTGGCACATAATGAGTAGCGAAAATTTGAAATACTTGGTTACAACTGGAAAAACACAGAGAAAAGAGATTGCGGACGACAAAGAGAGAAACTACTCGATAGCTTGGTGTCATGGCATGGAAAACAGTCAACAATAGAACTGACACGATGCACAGTAGATAGACGATTGTGGAAGGACATGATCGCCTATGCAAACAAATTTGGCACATGCTGATGATGATGATCATAAAGGTCCCCTTTATTCTCGGGTCATCGTTTAATCAGGTCACCCCTACTCTCAGATCACCAATACTTTCAAGTCAAAATAATTCACAAAGCAACACTACACATAGATCACCATTATTCACTAGCCTCTATTACATTTATGGAAACGTCACATTAAGACCAACATTATTCTTATGCCATTATTTATCTCGAGCAGCGATAGCTCTGTGATTAGTTAGTAAAAAAAAAAAGTAAAGTACCCCCGTCACACCGAGACGACCCTATATTGTCCTTTGTAGTCCAGTTCACTAACCACTGAGCTATCGCGGCTTGTGATTAGTGAACTGGACTAAACAGGACAAAAGGTAGAGTTTTCGATCCCAACCGACGGCTTCCAGGTTCACCCAGCCTTAAATGGGTACCTGATTTTTTTTCCGGGAAAGTAAATCGGCAAGGGCGTAATATCGACCACATTACCCAAAAAATCATGTGCTGAAGATCTGTAAAAATTATGGTCACTAACTTTTATTTATCTCAGGATATTGTAGCCCTTACATCATCATCACGATAAAAAATACCACTGGCTTGTCACAATTATTCTCAGGTTACCACTAGTCGCACATCAACATTCCTCTTAGGTCATCATTACCATCATATCACCATCACGTTCAGGTCATCATTTCTGCCAGTTGACCTCTCGGTTCAAATCATTATTACGATCACGCCATCAGCACATACATGACACAGTAATGATCTGTCACCATCACTATCATGTCACTATAACAATTATGTCATAGACACCATCAATCAACCAGCAAGTTTAGGTTACTATAACTCTCAGATCACCATCATTGTCAGGTCACCATCACGATCAGGTCACCATCATTGTCAGGTCACCATAACGATCAGGTCACCATCATTGTCAGGTCACTATCACGATCAGGTCAACATCATAATCAGGCCACCATCACGATCAGATCACCATCATTTTCAGGCCACCATCATGATCAGGTCACCATCACGATCAGGTCATCATCATTATCAGGTCACCATCACGATCAGGTCACCATCATTATCAGGTCACCATCACGATCAGGTCACCATCATTATTAGGTCACCATCATTATCAGGTCAGCATCACGATATCAGGTCACCATCACTATAAGGCCACCATCACTTTTAAATCATTATAATTAGTAGGTCCCCATCACTGTCAGGTCATAACCGCTATCAGATCACGATCACTGTTATTATATGTGAACCACACTTTCAAAACACCATCGCTATCAGGTCAACATCCTTATCTGGTCACCACAACGATCAGGTCACCACCATTATGAGCGGACCATTACTGTCATGTTACATCACTATCATGTCACATTACTATCAGATCAACATCACCATCAGTTTACCATCAATATTATCTGACCCTCACTTTCAAGTCACCATCGCTATCAGCTCAACATCGTTATATAGCCACCACCTCAATCGTGGTGGCTAGATAAGATAACTATCACTCTTAAGTCACAACCACGATCAGATAACTATCACTCTTAAGTCACCACCACGATCAGATAAGTATCACTCTTAAGTCACCACCACGATCAGATAACTATCACTCTTAAGCCATCACCACGATCAGATAACTATCACTCTTAAGTCACCACCACGATCAGATAAGTATCACTCTTAAGTCACCACCACGATCAGATAACTATCACTCTTAAGTCATCACCACGATCAGATAACCATCACTCTTAAGTCATCACCACGATCAGATAACCATCACTCTTAAGTCATCACCACGATCAGATCACCATCACTCTTAAGTCACCACCACGAACAGATCACCATCACTCTCAAGCCACCACCACGATCAGATCACCATCCCTGTCAGATAGCCATCACTCTGAGATCTTCTATACCCGGTCACCATTACTACCATTTACCATCGCTATCAGATCACCATCACCATATGTCAAAAGTACTACTTTTCACCATCGCTATCAGATCACCATCACCGTAGGTCAAAAGTACTACCATTTCACCATTGCTATCAGATCACCATCACCGTATGTCAAAAGTCCTACTATTTCACCATTGCTATCAGATCACCATCGCCTTAGGTCAAAAGAATACCATTTCACCATCGCTATCAGATCACCATCACCGTAGGTCTAAAGTACTACCATTTCATCATCACCTAAGTCACCATTACTGTCAGATTCCCATCGCTGTCGATGTCGATAGATTCAAGTTTAAGAACCAATGACCCGCAGTGAACTTCCTCCATCTGTCGGAGACCTGTTGTCACACACTAAAGGACATCTCTAACAAATGTCATTCGTTACGGTTTTCGGCCACCATTGGTAAAGTGATAATTATGTGTACATTTTTCAGTGTCTGTTGGCACAGTCTATATTTCATGTGGACAGTATCACACCATGCCGTCTTGTTTTCCATACGAAATGATCATGCGTTCACATTCACAAACTCAATGAACCACGAAAGTTATGAAAAAACGGAGCTGCATTTCTGAATATAAATGCAGACAAAAAATCGCAAATTTGACATTTGATATCTCGCATACTGGGGGAAGCATAACTTTGTTGCTACACAGACATATGGCGAGCGTGCAATTATGTTGGGCTCATATCATCATCATCAAGTGTCATGCCTGCTGGCATGGGTGATCATGTCTCTCCATAATTTTAGAAAATCGACAGTTATTTATCATCTCTGTAGGGGACCTTCTGCTAAATCATTCTCCTAAGATTGTCTGGTATATTTTATCTTTGCTTGCCTCTATCTCTTCGTCCGTCAATTTTCCCAGTTGCCACAATATATTTCAGCTGTTCCAGTCTCATTACATGACCAAAAAATGATGATTGTTTCTTACTAATATTGGAAATTAGCTCTCTTTTTGCTTTGGCCTCTTTCAGAAAGTTTTCATTACTCTTCTTAGCTGTCAATGGTATTCTCAACATTGTTTTCCAAAACCACATTTCTACAGTCTCCAGTGATTTTCTTATTTGTTGTACTGTTTTCCATGATTCACATCCATATTTTATGACTGGCTGTACATGATATTTTAGAACTCTTTTTCTTGTTTCTATTGTCAAAAATGTATTTCACAGTACCTTCCTTATTTTTTTAAAAGCTATTTTTGCCTGATCCATTCTGCATCTCACCTCTGTTGTACATCTATCATCTGAGCTTAACATTGTTCCCAGATATTTAAATTTATTTCCTCTTTTAATATTGTTCCATTTGTCTTTATTGTGCATTGCGGTGATGCCTTTTTCTTTGTTGCAATCATTACTTCTGTCTTTTTGCTAATCATGCTGGGCCCTTTATTTTTGCTTTCCTTCGTTATAACGTCTAACATTTCTTGTAACTCAATGTCACTCTTAGCGATTAAGACTGTATCATCAGCTAACCTCAGATTATTTATATTATGACCTCCAGTTATTATTCCAGGCATGCCCCTTATGGATTTTAAAATAATCTCACTATACATTTAAAACAAATCTGGTGACAGCACACAACATTGCCTAACACGCTGATTTATTTGTTGAAACATTCAAAATTGATTTCCATTTCTTATGGCTGCTGTTTGTTGCCAGTACATGTTCCTTATTATACTTAAATCTTTTAAGTCCGGCATGTTGCAGGAGCTACTGAGTTAAGTGCTCTTTGCACACCGTGAGCTGTGTGTCTCATCCGTTTTGATCATGTTTAGATATTCCCTTTGTTTACGATGAATGATGATATCGTATGACAGGGAACAGTTGGCTGTGTTCACTTTCTGCGCGTTTTCGCGTTATGTCTTTTGGCGTGTGCTGAGACTGCTACGATGAGGACTACAGTTATCTTTCTTTGTTTGGGAGATGAGATATTAATTCGGGTGATTACGCTGGCACGGGCGGTTGAGCAATAATGGATTTTAATTCGTTTGCAGTGATACCGGGACCTTCCATAACCAAAAACCAAATAACTTAAATCGTTGCTGTCTTATTTATGCCTTCTAAAATTTTTGATTATTTCTTAGTGTTTTAATTTGTCAGATGTTTTGGTATAATCTATGACAAATAGGTATTTATCTGTTTACTTCTGTGGCTCTTTCAACTAAAGATCTTATGATGGACTCACATACATTTATACATTTCGTCTAGTAAATGAGTTATTCTACTTGTTAACAGACACACCGAGATATTTAAGGGAAAGAGCTACCTAGTTACGCTTCTTAAAAGTTCATTAAACAGAACGGTTGGGGGATTGGTTGGTGCCGAGGCGTGAGAGGTTGTGGGTTCAAATCCCGGCTCCACCAAGTTGGAATTTTTATTTATGATTTCTCTCTGCGGCAACCACCCCTGGTCTCAGCAGCGATGCCCGGTTTGAAATGTCAATTACTCATTGACGGAAAAAAATATGAGTACCTCCGAAGACGGAGTTATCTGCTTGTGCGACGCGGGACCCCTGTGCATACGGCTGCCAGGGAAAAACAGATTAACACGCAAAATGCAGTTCTTAGTCTCTAGGGACTTCATCAGAGGTAAAAGCTGGCGAACGATAAAAAAAAAAAAAGGAAACAAAAAAAAAGAAAACAACGGTTCACGCTGCACAGTTTTTGTTTTGTCTTTTCTTAAGATGAGGATTTGTGGGAGTATGAAAGTTCTAGCCATGAGGATTTGTGGGAGTATGAAAGTTCTAGCCATGAGGATTTGTGGGAGTATGAAAGTTCTAGCCATAAGGTTTTGTGGGAGTATGAAAGTTCTAGCCATGAGGATTTGTGGGAGTATGAAAGTTCTAGCCATGTGGATTTGGGGGAGTATAAAAGTTCTAGCTATGAGGATTTGTGGCAGTATGAAAGTTCTAGCCATGAGGATTTGTGGGAGTATGAAAGTTCTAGCTATGAGGATTTGTGGGAGTATGAAAGTTCTAGCTATGAGGATTTGTGGGAGTATGAAAGTTCTAGCTATGAGGATTTGTGGCAGTATGAAAGTTCTAGCCATGAGGATTTGTGGGAGTATGAAAGTTCTAGCCATGAGGATTTGGGGGAGTATAAAAGTTCTAGCTATGAGGATTTGTGGCAGTATGAAAGTTCTAGCCATGAGGATTTGTGGGAGTATGAAAGTTCTAGCCATAAGGTTTTGCAAAATCCCAAGATCCTGCCATTGATATGTAGCAGTAATAAACGCTAAATGATGTCAAGTAGCTATACCTCCAGAGAGACGGGACTAACTACGATGTTTCAACAAAAAAGCCTTCATCATCTCTGCTTCTTCGTCCGCTTTTTTTTCTTTTATTTTTTCATTTCAGCTTCTTGTGGAAAATAGGTCTTCAACAAACACTTTCCAAGTCGTTCTCTTTCTTGATATTATCTTAAGAACATGCCATGTCTACTCCATCTTCATCATCTCTGAGTTTTCCAAGAATATTATGGTCATCCTCTTTGTCTCTTCCCCTGAGGATTACAAAAAGGGTCCTGTCGTGTAATGCTCTCAGTTGGCTTCCACAACATGTGTCCTATCCGTCGTCACTGTCTTCGCTGTATCTCTTTCGTCAGGTACGCATTAACATATATACACAATGTTAATTTCTTTGCCATCACTGAACTATCAAATAATCATTCTTTTTAAGAATAGATAGAATACGTTTCCAATACCCGAGGAACAGGAAATACCTGTTGGAAGTTCGCATAGACAAGCTTTCGTTATTTGGTTATGTAAGGCCTCGGTATCACTGCAAACGAATTAAAATCCATAATTGCTCAACCGCCCGTGCCAGTGGAATCATCCAAATTAATATCTCATCTCCCAAACAAAGAAAGGTAACTGTAGTCCCCATCGTAGCAGTCTCAGCACACGCCAAAAGACATAAGGCGAAACCGTGCAGAAAATGAATACAGCAAATTGTTCCCTGTCATACGATATCATCATTCATCGTAAACAAATTGAATATCGAAACATGATCAAAACGGATGAAACACACAGCCCACGGTGTGCACAGAGCACTTAACTCAGTAGCTCCTGCAACAAGCCGGACTTGGTAGCAGAAGAACGCTCAGGTACGACAACCCGCGTTCAAGTAACTTGTTAGATCTTAATTTGAAGAAGAAAACAAGGCTTTCCTCTAACACAACGAGGAGATTGATGACAAAATGAATGTTTGCTTGCTTGTTTGCTTGCTTGCGTTCGCCCGATGACTAAAGGATTACACCTCTTCATCATCCGCCCTTAATAGGGCGTTAAGTGGTCGTGTCTGCGTTGTGTTGTGGTTTGCAGCATAACTGTGATATTTGCGCCTTTCGGCCCAACACATCCGACTTCAGCATGACATTTTTGACTACCGGGTTGTCACCCCTCTTCGATCCCTACTCGCTTGGCCAAACTGGACAGGTTATATGTTACTAGAGGCACCACGGAGAGGTGCAGCCGGATCTTAATGGTTCCAGTTCACCGATCCTGGCGCAAGCCATCAGCTGTGTGTCGCTGACAACTTTCAGCTCTAGTGCCGTGAGGAGCACCATAAGATTAATTCTTAAAATGGATTTTAAGAATTTTTCATTTTAAGAAGACTTTATTATTATTTCCCATTAATTTCTCCTAATTTTGATTACTCTATTATTTACTATTTATTTTTTTTATTTTACATACATATTTGTAAGTGTTTTGTATGTGTGATCCTGTTGAAAGCCTATTGCGTTGAAACGTCGCTCTGATTTGTATTGTCCACTTGCTACATAAAGATTTTACCGTACCGTTTTGTACAATTTTTTCCTGTTTGAAAGTTCATCTGTTTTTCACTTACATTTATGTGCTCACTAGCAGTTTCTTATTTTCGCGAGACATCCATGCAAAAAATATTATAATCTTGAGTTCATTTCGTGCGTTCTTATTAGCAACATTTTCTTATCTTCTTCAAAATAAATCCTTCATTTTATCCAAATTATTAAAATATATATTTTTATATATAAATCTTCATTGAGCGAATCAAAGAAATAATGCACTTTCATTTCACACTTTACGCGAACGTTTCTTATATCGTCATTCAGTTCAGCCCAGTCATTAGTTCTGCCTCCCGAGGGTGTCATTTTTGAAAAGATGATAACCGTTGTTGTAAAAGAACCGCAGTGTTTTGTACGCCCGATTAAACAGTTTGACATTAAACGAGCTTGTTATGTCAATGCTTGCTCATCGGTTGAACGCAACGTCGCATTTGACGTTCGTTAGAAGTAATTAGAGACCCGATATTTGTGAAGATACCCCATCTTGTCGTTCTGAAGTTACCTTAAAGGTTATCCGGTTTTGTGAAGGCTCAACTGTACATGTTCTCTGATTAAAATGGATTTTTTTGTGATGTCGTTTACGTATTATATTTATCCCAGCAATTATCCGCTAAGAAATTAGAGATTTAAATTACAGCAATGATTGTAAATCAAACGGGCTGACATTTTAGATAAAACCCTTGCCATTCTATGTACACATGATATGTCTCGGCGTTTAGCTTTTGAAGCCACATTCTTAGGAATCTATCAGCCTTTAAATTGTATTCCATATAATTAATACATCTGCTCAATCGGCATTAAAAATGTATACTGTTTCTAGTATGTTGGGGGGAGGGATCGGCGGGGCACGGTTGTTTGTTATTGTTATTGTTATTGTTACGGAAGGCCCCGGTGTCACTGCAAACGAATTAAAATCCATAATTGCTCAAACGCCCGTGTCAGTGGAATCATCCAAATAACTAACTCATCTCCCAAACAAAAAAAAAGTACTTGTAGACCCCATCATCTCTCAGCACACGCCAAAGGACATAAGGCGAAACCGCACAGAAAGTTAACACAGCCAACTGTTCTTGTTATCCGATATCATAATTCATCGTAAACAATTGGAATGTATAAACATGATCAAAACGGGTGAAACACACAGCTCACGGTGTGCACGGTTGTTTGTTTAAGTATTAAAGTGGTCTTTTAGTTTTAGTCCCCAAAAATATCTTTTATGAATGAGGACCTCCTGCGATTAATGTCGTTCCACTTAATCGTCATCTCCTTCTGCTGGAGACAAATATTAATTAACAAATATTATTATAGAGGGATATGGATGTGAATCATGGACAATAGGATAACAAACAAGAAAATCACTGGAGTCTGTAGAAATGTAGTTTTACAGAAGAATGTTGAGAATACCATGGACAGCTAAGAAGAGTTATGAAAACGTTCTGAAAGAGGCCAAAAACAAAAAGAGAGCTAATTTCCAATATTAAGAAGAAACAATCATCATTTTTGGCCATTTAATGAGAAGAGAAGAGCTGGAATTTATTGTAACAACTGGGAAAATTGAGGGACGAAGATGCTTTATGAAAGCAAAAAGAAAAAAAATACCAGACATCATAAGAGAATGGCATGGCAGAAGGTCAACATCAGAAATGATAAATAACTCTCGAGATCGAAAATTGTGGAGAGACATGATCACCTTCGCCAACAGGTCCGGTACTTGATGATGATTGTAGACGAAAACTTCCGAGCCGATAATTCCGCGAATCATAGGAGGAAGAGGTATGTTTTACAGCACAATGAATAAACACTGTGGAGTATAGGTCATGAACAAACACTTTTAACCCCACTTGAGCATGGGTCTTTAATAAACACTTTCAACTTCCTGTGGAGCATATGTCTTGAATAAAAACTTTCATCTTCCGGTGGAACATAAGTCTTGAGCAAACACGTTCAGCTCCCTTTGGAACATAGGTCTTAAACAAACAGTTTCAGCTTCCTGTTCTGCATCGGTTTTTAACAAACACTTTAAACTCCCTGTGGAGCAACGGTCTCTAAATAATACTTTCATCTCCCTGTGGACCAAAAGTCAGTAACAAACACTCTGAGTTCCCTGAGGGGTATCTGTTTTCGTCAGAAACTTTCGTTTCTTGCCATTCTTGTAAGATCACTCCATGTCTTCCCCATCATCTTCAACTCTGTTTCCATCTGTCATCTCCAAGAATTCTTTGGTCTTCCTCGTTGTCTTTTTCCGTGGGGATTCAAAAAAAAGAGCCTGACATGTAATACTCTCAGTTGGCTTTCGCAGTGTGTATCCTATCCAGCACCATCGTCTTCGCTGTATCTCTTTATCCACTGGTATTTGACTGGTACATTTCCATAATTCTATGTTACTGATTTTGTCCTACCATTTCTAACCTTTTATTCTGCGCAATCATCCTTTAATGAAAGTATGTATCTACATGATTGCCATTTTATTGTTCTTCATGTTTCACAGCCATATAAGAGGACCAACTTAACATTGGATTTGACAATATTTAATGTGTGTATTTAACTTAATTTCTTTGGTTTTCCATACATTTCCCAGTGCAACGAATGTTCCTCTTGCTTTTGACAACCTTATTTTGTTATCACTCTCTGTTCCTACCTCTTTGTCTATATTCCCTGTACACATGACCTCTCAATCTTGGAATTGCCTTTTTCTTGGAGTGTGTCAAATGTATGACCCTGCACAATAAGATTTAATTTCTATCTTCGATAACTTCCATGACTGATAGTATAGTTATTTCATGTTTATCAAAAGAAATATTTCAAAATGTCATCAACGTGAGCCTTTCTGTAGTAAAATCCTGACAGGATGCCCACATTTAAGCTACAGCGTCGCTAGTGATGCATTATAATGTAGCATGGCTGATTTCCGGGAGCCGCGATAGCTCAGTGGTTAGTGAACTGTACTACAAAGGAGAAGAGGTAGGGTTTATCCCAACCGATGGCTTCCGGGTTCACCCAGCCTTAAATGGGTACCGGTTTTTTTTTCTGGGAAAGTAAAGCGGCACGGGCGTAACACCGACCACATTACCCCAAAAATCATGTGCTGAAGGTCTGTAAACTGTATGGTCGCTAACACCATATTCCCTATACATACTGTTGGAGATAACGTGAGAGGAACAAAGCTCGACATACTGTTGGAGATAACGTGAGAGGAACAAAGCTCGACATACTGTTGGAGATAACGTGAGAGAAACAAAGCTCGACATACTGTTGGAGATAACGTGAGAGGAACAAAGCTCGACATACTGTTGGAGATAACGTGAGAGGAACAAAGCTCGGCATACTGTTGGAGATAACGTGAGAGGAACAAAGCTCGATATACTGTTGGAGATACCGTGAGAGGAACAAAGCTCGACATACTGTAGGAGATACCGTGAGAGGAACAAAGCTCGACATACTGTTGGAGATAACGTGAGAGGAACAAAGTTCGACATACTGTTGGAGATACCGTGAGAGGAACAAAGCTCGACATACTGTTGGAGATACCGTGAGAGGAACAAAGCTCGACATACTGTTGGAGATATCGTGAGAGGAATAAAGTTCGACATACTGTTGGAGATAACGTGAGAGGAACAAAGCTCGACATACTGTTGGAGATATCGTGAGAGAAACAAAGTTCGACATACTGTTGGAGATACCGTGAGAGGAACAAAGCTCTACATACTGTTGGAGATATCGTGAGAGGAACAAAGTTCGACATACTGTTGGAGATATCGTGAGAGGAACAAAGTTCGACATACTGTTGGAGATACCGTGAGAGGAACAAAGCTCGACATACTGTTGGAGATACCGTAAGAAGAACAAAGTTCGACATACTGTTGGAGATATCGTGAGAGGAACAAAGTTCGATATACTGTTGGGGATATCGTGAGAGGAACAAAGTTCGACATACTGTTGGAGATATCGTGAGAGGAACAAAGTTCGACATACTATTTGGAGATATCGTGAGAGGAACAAAGCTCCACATACTGTTGGAGATATCGTGAGAGAAACAAAGCTCGACATACTGTTGGAGATATCGTGAGAGGAACAAAGTTCGATATACTATTTGAAGGTATCGTGAGAGAAACAAAGCTCGACATACTGTTGGAGATACCGTAAGAGGAACAAAGCTCGACATACTGTTGGAGATATCGTGAGAGGAACAAAGTTCGACATAATGTTGGAGATATCGTGAGAGAAACAAAGCTCGACATACTGTTGGAGATACCGTAAGAGGAACAAAGTTCGACATACTGTTGGAGATACCGTAAGAGGAACAAAGCTCGACATACTGTTGAAGGTATCGTGAGAGGAACAAAGTTCGAAATACTGTTGGAGATATCGTGAGAGGAACAAAGTTCGACATACTATTTGAAGATATCGTGAGAGGAACAAAGCTCGACATACTGTTGGAGATATCGTGAGAGAAACAAAGCTCGACATACTATTTGAAGATATTGTGAGAGGAACAAAGTTCGATATACTATTTGAAGGTATCGTGAGAGAAACAAAGCTCGACATACTGTTGGAGATACCGTAAGAGGAACAAAGCTCGACATACTGTTGGAGATATCGTGAGAGGAACAAAGTTCGACATAATGTTGGAGATATCGTGAGAGAAACAAAGCTCGACATACTGTTGGAGATACCGTAAGAGGAACAAAGTTCGACATACTGTTGGAGATACCGTAAGAGGAACAAAGCTCGACATACTGTTGAAGGTATCGTGAGAGGAACAAAGTTCGAAATACTGTTGGAGATATCGTGAGAGGAACAAAGTTCGACATACTATTTGAAGATATCGTGAGAGGAACAAAGCTCGACATACTGTTGGAGATATCATGAGATGAACAAAGTATGACATACTATTTGAAGATATTGTGAGAGGAACAAAGTTCGACATACTATTTGAAGATATCGTGAGAGGAACAAAGCTCGACATACTGTTGAAGATATCGTGAGAGGAACAAAGTTCGACATACTATTGGAGATATCGTGAGAGGAACAAAGTTCGACATACTGTTGGAGATATCGTGAGAGGAACAAAGTTCGACATACTGTTGGAGATATCGTGAGAGGAACAAAGTTCGAAATACTGTTGGAGATATCGTGAGAGGAACAAAGTTCGACATACTATTGGAGATATCGTGAGAGAAACAAAGTTCGACATACTGTTGGAGATATCGTGAGAGGAAAAAAGTTCGACATACTGTTGAAGATAACGTGAGAGAAACAAAGCTCGACATACTGTTGGAGATAACGTGAGAGGAACAAAGCTCGACATACTGTTGGAGATAACGTGAGAGAAACAAAGCTCGACATACTGTTGGAGATAACGTGAGAGGAACAAAGCTCGACATACTGTTGAAGATATCGTGAAAGGAACAAAGCTCGACATACTGTTGGAGATACCGTGAGAGGAACAAAGCTCGACATACTGTAGGAGATACCGTGAGAGGAACAAAGCTCGACATACTGTTGGAGATAACGTGAGAGGAACAAAGTTCGACATACTGTTGGAGATACCGTGAGAGGAACAAAGCTCGACATACTGTTGGAGATACCGTGAGAGGAACAAAGCTCGACATACTGTTGGAGATACCGTAAGAAGAACAAAGTTCGACATACTGTTGGAGATATCGTGAGAGAAACAAAGTTCGACATACTGTTGGAGATACCGTGAGAGGAACAAAGCTCTACATACTGTTGGAGATATCGTGAGAGGAACAAAGTTCGACATACTGTTGGAGATATCGTGAGAGGAACAAAGTTCGACATACTATTTGGAGATATCGTGAGAGGAACAAAGCTCCACATACTGTTGGAGATATCGTGAGAGAAACAAAGCTCGACATACTGTTGGAGATATCGTGAGAGGAACAAAGTTCGATATACTATTTGAAGATATCGTGAGAGAAACAAAGCTCGACATACTGTTGGAGATACCGTAAGAGGAACAAAGCGCGACATACTGTTGGAGATATCGTGAGAGGAACAAAGTTCGACATAATGTTGGAGATATCGTGAGAGAAACAATGCTCGACATACTGTTGGAGATACCGTAAGAGGAACAAAGCTCGACATACTGTTGGAGATACCGCAAGAGGAACAAAGTTCGACATACTGTTGGAGATACCGTAAGAGGAACAAAGCTCGACATACTGTTGAAGGTATCGTGAGAGGAACAAAGTTAGAAATACTGTTGGAGATATCGTGAGAGGAACAAAGTTCGACATACTATATGAAGATATCGTGAGAGGAACAAAGCTCGACATACTGTTGGAGATATCATGAGATGAACAAAGTATGACATACTATTTGAAGATATCGTGAGAGGAACAAAGTTCGACATACTATTTGAAGATATCGTGAGAGGAACAAAGCTCGACATACTGTTGAAGATATCGTGAGAGGAACAAAGTTCGACATACTATTGGAGATATAGTGAGAGGAACAAAGTTCGACATACTGTTGGAGATATCGTGAGAGGAACAAAGTTCGACATACTGTTGGAGATATCGTGAGAGGAAAAAAGTTCGACATACTGTTGAAGATATCGTGAGAGGAACAAAGTTCGACATACTGTTGAAGATATCGTGAGAGGAACAAAGTTCGACATACTGTTGAAGATATCGTGAGAGGAACAAAGTTCGACATACTGTTGAAGATATCGTGAGAGGAACAAAGTTCGACATACTGTTGAAGATATCGTGAGAGGAACAAAGTTCGACATACTGTTGAAGATATCGTGAGAGGAACAAAGTTCGACATACTATTTGGAGATATCATGAGAGGAATAAAGTTCGACATACTGTTGGAGATATCATGAGAGGAACAAAGTTCGACATACTATTTGGAGATATCATGAGAGGAACAAAGTTCGACATACTTTTTGGAGATATCATGAGATGAACAAAGTTCGACATACTATTTGGAGATATCGTGAGAGGAACAAAGTTCGACATACTATTTGGAGATATCGTGAGAGGAATAAAGTTCGACATACTCTTGGAGATACCGCAAAAGGAACAAAGTTCGATATACTGTTGGAGATATCGTGAGAGGAACAAAGTTCGATATTCTGTTAAAGATATCGTGAGAGGAACAAAGTTCGACATACTATTGGAGATATCGTGAGAGAAACAAAGTTCGACATACTGTTGGAGATACCGTGAGAGGAACAAAGTTCGACATACTATTGGAGATATCGTGAGAGGAACAAAGTTCGACATACTATTGGAGATACCGCAAGAGGAACAAAGTTCGATATACTGTTGGAGATATCGTGAGAGGAACAAAGTTCGACATACTATTGGAGATATCGTGAGAGAAACAAAGTTCGACATACTATTGGAGATATCGTGAGAGAAACAAAGTTCGACATACTCTTGGAGATACCGCAAGAGGAACAAAGTTCGATATACTGTTGGAGATATCGTGAGAGGAACAAAGTTCGACATACTCTTGGAGATACCGCAAGAGGAACAAAGTTCGATATACTGTTGAAGATATCGTGAGAGGAACAAAGTTCGACATACTATTGGAGATATCGTGAGAGAAACAAAGTTCGACATACTATTGGAGATATCGTAAGAGAAACAAAGTTCGACATACTGTTGAAGATATCGTGAGAGAAACAAAGTTCGACATACTATTGGAGATATCGTGAGGGAAACAAAGTTCGACATACTATTGGTGATATCAAGGATTTACTCTGTAAATCACAACACAACCCTTATACGCCCCGTTAACGTCTATTTATGGGAAAGTTAAAAATGAGTAGTGATCGGGTGAACGCTAGAAGTGAATGAAGAGAATAATCAATGAAGAAACAAAGTAAATAGTTTTATGGCATAATAACACTGAAATAATTAAATAGTCTATTCAGTTATGAGAAAACGATAGGAACAGACTTAGATAGTATCCATGAACAAGATGGATTAGTGGAATACAACAACACTTGGGACCGCGACAGCAGAAGATAACAAATGAAGAGCACATAAAATGGGCACAAAAAATATTCCCACTTGACTCTGAAAATAGAAAAAATAAGCAATGAAGAAGAAAAATAGAAAGATATGTAAGTATGTAACTTGAGCTTGTTTAGGGAGCCGCGATAGCTCAGTGGTTAGTGAACTGGGGAGCCGCGATAGCTCAGTGGTTAGTGAACTGGGGAGCCGCGATAGCTCAGTGGTTAGTGAACTGGGGAGCCGCGATAGCTCAGTGGTTAGTGAACTGGGGAGCCGCGATAGCTCAGTGGTTAGTGAACTGGGGAGCCGCGATAGCTCAGTGGTTAGTGAACTGGGGAGCCGCGATAGCTCAGTGGTTAGTGAACTGGGGAGCCGCGATAGCTCAGTGGTTAGTGAACTGGGGAGCCGCGATAGCTCAGTGGTTAGTGAACTGGGGAGCCGCGATAGCTCAGTGGTTAGTGAACTGGGGAGCCGCGATAGCTCAGTGGTTAGTGAACTGGGGAGCCGCGATAGCTCAGTGGTTAGTGAACTGGGGAGCCGCGATAGCTCAGTGGTTAGTGAACTGGGTTACAAAGGACAACAGGTCGGGTTCGAGCCTGATCGTCGCCTTCCTGGTTCACCAATCTTTAATGGGTACCGGATTTTTTCTAGAAAAGCAAAGGGCCTGGGTGTAATACCGACCACATTACCCCAAAAATCATGTGCCGAATGTCTGTAAAAATTATGGTCATTAATATGATATTTTCCCTATAGCCACTTGGCGTGACGGGGTTCTTTACATTACTGCTTTAAAGTTCCTGCATCTTTCTTATAATTGAGTACAATATTGAAGCTTGTTCCAGATTAGAAGATCTCGAAACAATAACTAACTGAAAGCAATGGGAAAACACTGTCGTATATCCCACGAATAGAATTTTAAATTACACCACATGTGATTCGGGCACAAATTCTACATCAGTTGAGGCAACTTTCAACCAATGTTTGCTGTTCTCCTGTTTTAGGATTTATGTGAATGACTTAATAGTTCCGGACAATTTCACGGTAAAACTAAATGGTTCTACCTCATGTAGCAATGATACAAGGTTTGTAGTTAGTCAGCACGAGATTGATGTCTTTTGCTCTGGGGCTGGTCTGATCAACGAGCTATGGATTAAAGGGACGATAGTTGCAAATATCTGCTCCATCTACATTGGCGGTGGTCGGAATGTGGCTCTCAAACAGAACACAAACCAGGCCGACACATTTAATGCTTGTTATACAGGAGACGGATGTGGACCAGAGGCCGCAGTAAATGGCAAAACAAAGACCAATCTCTATGACGGTGTCTGCACACACACAAAACTGAGAAGTGGAACCAGTCCTGCTTACTGGTATCTGAACTTTGTCACGCTCCAGAAGATACACACCATTCAAATCTATCATCGAGCTAGCACTATGATTCGGGTAAAGAATGCCGCTCTAAAGGCTTTCTCTGACAGTGACGGAGTAGTGTTCCAGTATAATGATATATCATACCCTAATATTTCTGTGAACACTATTGTAGTCACCACACAAACGCCAATGGCACACATTAAAATTGAGTTCTCACCGACCATTTCGTAGGCCGGCAGTGCACTGACGGTGTGTGAGGTGCAAACATTTACAGACACCTATTGTCTGGACGGGTATTCTTGGTCGTTTTGTGCAGTGTGTAGTGGGTGTAGCAAAAGCTGCGACTTCATCATTGGTACCTGTCACGGCAAATGCTCACATGGGGTCTATGGACACGATTGCTCCAGGTCTTGTCTCAGTGTCTGTCCTTTATGTGAGAAAAAAATCCGGAAAATGCCTACAATGTAAACATCATGGCTATACCTGTAATGACACTTGTCTCGATGGTAATTTTGGGCTACAGTGCAAACAGACGTGTTCTGATGGCTGTGACATCATATGTGACCCGGATGGTACAGACTGTACGTGCAGGGAAACGTACTACGGGTCAGACTGCACTCTCAAATGTCCAGACAACTGTTTCAACGACACCTGTGAACAGTCAACCGGGAACTGTGCATGCAAGGGAACGTACTGTGAACAGTCAACCGGGAACTGTGCATGCAAGAGAACTCTCAAATCTCCGGACAACTGTTTGAACGAAACCTGTGAACAGTTAATCGAAGCCTGCGTCTCGTATGTCGATGATTCCCACGTTAAGAAGAGTCTGCAGACTACAACAAACCCAAGCATATGGATCCCGCAATGTGTTTATGTGCAGACCTGGTTCATTTCTTGGTGTTTTTCCGTGAAGCCATGGCTCATATCTTAATGTATTTCTGTGCTAGCCGTGGCTCAAATCTTAGCTTGTGTTTGTGTGTGCGTGTGCTAGCCATATCTCATATCTTGGTGTGTCCGTGTTATTCATGTCTCATATCTTTATGTGCGTCTGAGTTTAGTAATATCTCATATCGAACAGTGTATTTGTGTTAGGCATGTGTCATATCTTCGTGTGTACATGTCTGGGTTAGGGATATCTCATATCTTGGTGTGCATGTTTATGTTAGTCACATCTCATATCTTTGTGTGTGCATGTCTGTGTTTGTCACATCTCATATCCTTGTGTGTGCATGGCTATGTTAGTCATATCTTATATCTTTGGGTGTATGTCTATGTTAGGTATGTGTCCTATCTTTGTGTGTGCATGTCTATGTCAGTCATATCTCATATCTTTATGTGCATGTCTATGTTAGTCATGTGTCATATATATTGATGTGTGTAGGTGTTAGTCATGTCTCGTATCGCTGCGTACATGTCTGTGTTATTCATATCCCATATCTTTGTGTGTGCATGTCTGTGTTAGTCACCTCTAGTGACTCGGGCAGATGGTGCTCGTAAACCTGGGAGGGCCGACCATCTAACGGCAGAATCCCCCTACAGAAAAGACAAACTGCTGCCTTGCAGGAAGATTGGGGACAATCAAAGGCTAAGGAAAGCAAACCAAAATAAAATGCTGGCTGAAATCGGATGCACTGGGCCACTGGCGCAGAAGACAGTGCAACGTTTTTAACGGGTGTTCAATCAGAGTGGATCTGGCAGACTCTAAATGTGATGTTCCGTCTGTGGGGGCGATCAACACACTTAACCTGACAGCTGACTTCATGTGAGTGTCTGGAATCCTACTCTAATTGAGTCCTTATCGCAGAGAGAGAGAGAGAGAGTGAGAATTTTAAATTATAAAAAAAGTCTATTAAAAAATTACGCCGGGATCGAACCCTACCTCTTGTCCTTGGTAGTCCAGTTCACTAACCACTGGGCTATCGCGGCTCCGAATATTGTGTTAGTGACCATAAATTGTGCAGACCTTCAGCACATGATTTTAGGGGTAATGTGGTCGGTATTACACCCTTGCCGCTGTACTTTCCCACAAAAAAAAATCGCGGAAACCGTCGGTTGGGACGGAACCCTACCTCTTGTCCTTTGTAGTCGAGTTCACTAACCACTGAGCTATCGCGGCTCCCTCAACAACTGTACATCAACACTTAAATCAGCTTTGAAAACAGGAAACCCTAAACGCAGTACTTGTAGGGAGAGTATAAGACGTGCAAACATGATGCCATTATTACAACCGAAGCTTGCCCCATTTATCATCGGAGCTTTTGAAAAAAAATAAATAAATAAAAGTAAATTAGATGAACTAAATCATCACCCCCTCCCCACCTCTTTACATTCCACAAAGAAAACCATCGTTATATAGAAAATCTCTAAAGCCATGATGTATTTATATTTCTCGAATCGATATTACTGTATATCAATATATGTTTTTTTTTAAATAATAGTTGTGGTGTATTGTTAAATTGATTGACAAATCTGGCAGTAAATGCGGACAAGTCTATATGTGTGCGCTTTAGACTGGTACGGCTGAGAATGAAAGACTTGGTACGCTAGAATCACATGAGAGAAGGACTCATTTACCATCTACTTTAACACAGATTTAGATGAGAAGATTATAATATTGTCTACATTAGCATAGATTTAGTTGAGAGGATTTTAATATTGTCTACATTAATTTAGATTTAGAAAGGAAGATTTTAATATTGTCTACATTAATTAGGATTTAGAAAGGAAGATTTTAATATTATTGTCCACATTAATTTAGATTTAGAAAGGAAGATTTTAATATTGTCTACATTAATTAGGATTTAGAAAGGAAGATTTTAATATTGTCTACATTAATTTAGATTTAGAAAGGAAGATTTTAATATTGTCTACATTAATTTAGATTTAGAAAGGAATATTTTAATATTGTCTACATTAATTAGGATTTAGAAAGGAAGATTTTAATATTGTCTACAATAATTAGGATTTAGAAAGGAAGATTTTAATATTGTCTACATTAATTTAGATTTAGGTAATAAATTTCTAATATCGTCTACATTAATTTAGATTTAGATAATAGATTTCTAATATCGTCTACATTAATTTAGATTTAGATAATAGATTTCTAATATTGTCTACATTAATTTAGATAAAGGAGTTGTGTTGATAATGCTTCGATATTCCAATGGTTTACGATGAATGCTGATATCGTATGAAAGGGATAGTTGGCTGTGTTCACTTTCTGTGCAGTTTCGCCTTATGTCTTTTGGCGTGTGCTGAGACTGCTATGATGGGGACTACAGCTACCTTTCTTTGTTTTGGAGATGAGTTAGTAATTCGGATGATTCCACTGGCACGGATGGTTGAGCAATTATGGATTTTAATTCGTTTGCAGTGATACCGGGGCCTTCCATAACCATAACCATAACCATAAAGGAGTTATAATACTGTCTACATTAATTTAGATAAAATAATTCTAATATTGTCTACATTAATTTATATTTAGATAAAAGAATTCTAATATTGTCTACATTAATTTATATTTAGATAAAATAATTCTAATATTGTCTACATTAATTTATATTTAGATAAAATAATTCTAATATTGTCTACATTAATTTATATTTAGATAAAATAATTCTAATATTGTCTACATTAATTTATATTTAGATAAAATAATTCTAATATTGTCTACATTAATTTATATTTAGATAACAGAATTTCAATATTGTCTACATTAATTTATATTTAGATAAAATAATTCTAATATTGTCTACATTAATTTATATTTAGATAAAAGATTTTCAATAGTGTCTACATTAATCTAGTATTGCACGAAAGACGTATTCTAATATTGTCTCCATTAAGATCTATATGAGAAGTTCATGACATAATTCAAGAAAAAGAATGTAAACTACTGCTGCCCTTTAGCACTATCAGGAGCCTGACCGACTGGTTAGTGTGCTCGCTCCTCTGATCAGATGGGTCGGGTTCGATCCCAAGAAGTGACTGGTTTCTTTCTCAGACCGATACGACTCCGGGGTATACCCATTTACACTAAAAATGGGTACGAGTGATTTTTTTTTTCTGGGTTGTAAAGGCGACCTGGCGTGATACCGACCATACCATCCAAAAAAGTGACGTGGTCATAGAAAACTATGGTCACTAACACCATATTCCCCAAACACCTAGCAAGGCGTGTATAAGCATACAACAACAACAAAAATTAAAACGAAATAAGATTACGTAACGCACATCTTATCGCGTCTCAAAAGCTCTTAACGCAGCGAACGTTTCAGGAATACAATCACACACCCGTGGGAATGACAGTAATGCATCAAACTCTGTTATTCCAATTGTCAACAGTTATTTGTTATTATTATTATCATCTTTTTTTAAAACACTTTTCACTTTCCCACTTTCGTCTATACCGCCGCATTCTTTTAGATTATTGTTCTATTTCCTGCTTGTCTAATCTCTATTTATCTAGCCAATCAATTACGTCTACTATTTGAACATCTGCCCACGTGACAGCTGGCAGCTATTCAAATTGGTTGTTTCGTAATTTCCCCAGTATGAACTATAATTCTACAGTTCCCGCAAACTTGCACAAAAACTCGTCTGGTTTATAGAAAAGCACAATTTTTTCGACTTTCTTTTTTTTCTTTTATAATTCAGCAATAGCATCGCGTGCCATAAAAAAAGTAAAGTAACCCCGTCACGCCAAGTGACGTATAAGAAATATGGTGTTAGTGACCATACATTTTACACACCTTCGGCACATGATTTTTAGGGGTAATGTGGTTGGTATTACGCCCGTGCCGCTTTACTTTCCCAGAAAAAAAATCCAGTATCCATTAAAAGCTGGGTGAACCGGAAGCCGTCAGTTGGGATCGAACCCTACCTCTTGTCCTTTGTAGTCCAGTTCACTAACCACCGAGCTATCTCGGCTCCTATCACGCACCATGGAGATCAACGTATAAATTGGTGGACTATCAGGCACAGTTGTTTGTCATTAATAATTTAGTTGTCTTGCACATGTGTATCTGTTTATGAAGATAAAATACGTAAACTGCGTCTATTTTACATTAAAAGTGACTAGAAGAACTAGCATCTTTAAAATGTTAAAACTTATGTAGTTAAAAACTGATAATTGCCAAATCAAAAGTATCTAGATGTGTCACTCTTTGCTCTTGTTGTTACGACCCTAAATTACTAAAATTTAATTCGTGTATTTAATAATGACTTTGAGTTTTAAGAGGCGTTTTATTTGTGATTTCAAAAAATTGAAATTCTCCCTTCAAAAACTGAAACTTCCCCCTTCTCAAAATTGAAATTCTTCCTGCAAAAATGGAAACTCTCCCTTGAAAAATTGAAATTCTCCCTTCAATAATTGAAACTCTCCCATCAAAATTTGCAATTCTCCATTCATAAATTGGAATTATCCCTTCAAAAATTGAAACTCTCCCATCAAAATTTGCAATTCTCCCTTCAAAAATTGAAACTCTTCCACCAAAAATTTAAATTTTCCCTTCAAAAAATGGAAATTATCCCTTAAAAAATGGAAAATTATCCCTTCAAAAATTGAAACTCTTCCATCAAAAATTGAAACTCTCCCTGCAAAAATTGAAACTCTCCCTTCAAAAATGGAAATTCTCCCTTCAAAAATGGAAACTCTTCCTTCAAAAATGGAAACTCTCCCTTTAAAAATGGAAGTTCTCCCTTCAAAAATGGAAACTCTCCCTTCCCAAATCTAAAGCACGTCCATCAAATATCAATTTTTACAAAGTTTAGAATGTTCTAGGCTCAGATCATATTCATTCGCAATTACTGTAACATTTCCAAGAATAGAACTAAAATGCGACTTTGATATGAAAACAAGCTACTGTGTCGACAACGCGGAGGCTTGCTTTTTCTGTGAGAGATTTGATCGCCCTCATCAAGGGTAGTTTTGAATTAATTTGTTCTGGGGTAGTCGGTGTGAAAAGTCACAGCTAGGTCAGTTTGTGCGGGTTTGCTGTACAGCTGGTCAAATGTGGCAAAAATAATATTCAATAAACGTTTCAGTCACTGTATCTTCGTCAGTAAAACAAGAAAACATAACAAAAAAGGTAAAGGTAAATTATGAGAGGAAGCGCGATAGCTCAGTGGTTAGTGAACTGAACTACAAAGGACAAGAGGTAGGATTCGATCCCAACCGACGGCCCCGGTTCACCCAGCCTGTAATGGGTACCGGATTTTTTTTTAATTTGAGGGGGGGGGGGGTAAAGCGGCATAGGCGTAATACCGACCACATTACCCCAAAAATCATGTGCCGAAGGTCTGTAAAAATTATGGTCACTAACACCATATTGCCTATACACCACTTGGCGTGACGGGGGTACTTTACTTTTTTTGCTTTTTTAAAGTACGAGGCTTGTATAGGCGTCTTAGCACGCGAGTTTTGTGCTCGGCAGCCAATTAAGAAGTATTCGGAGACTTCTGGATAGTGTTGCTTCAAGGATTGAAACTCACGATGCCAGGCGGCATTCGTCACCTTCCCAGGGTAATAGCCTGGTACCAATTTCTGCCAGCGGCAGGGTCAATCGCGGGCGTATTTTTTTTCTAACCACGAGTGCAACTCACACTGCTTCCAGAGGGAATCGAACACAGGTTCTTCGAAACATCGGTAGCCCAGTCGGGTGGTTTTCCCAATTACGCACCCGAGGCTCCCATATGATTGAAATCTTTCATTAAATTCCATGAGAATCCAATGTACCACACTCAACACATCTTAATTTATAAAAGCTGCAAAATTGCAAAGTTTAGAACTAAAGTGCCACTTTGTGATGAAAACAAACAGCTGTTTACTCACGTTGTTAGAAATTGAAATGAGAAACTCTGGTCCAGTCGCGTGG
This sequence comes from Megaustenia siamemsis, assembly GCA_032433765.1. Classification (NCBI taxonomy): domain Eukaryota; kingdom Metazoa; phylum Mollusca; class Gastropoda; order Stylommatophora; family Ariophantidae; genus Megaustenia; species Megaustenia siamemsis. The sequence continues at coordinate 17,772,061 of JAVIAB010000046.1, forward strand.
TTGGATGTTCCCGACTTAGCTACCGAGACCCCTAGCAAACAACACACAAAGCTACATAGCTAAATAGATATCACATTATCATGTTTCATGCCGGTTGTTGTTGGCGATCCTTCCACAATTCACTGTACATAGAACACCATATCGATTCTGATGTTGACTGCTTAACACACCACAACATGAGGGCTATCTAGCATCATTTCTCTTTGTTGTCCGCGACCTCTCTTTCATGTATTTTACCAGCTGTAATAGGTTTTTTTTCGAATTTATTCTTCTAATGATGAGGACAGAATTGCTTCTTTTTTTATGTTTGTTTTAAGAACTATATTTTTGTGTTCACCACTTTGAGAATTTCTTCCTTGGTTCTTTAGTTATGGAAGGCCCCGGTATCACTGCAAACGAATTAAAATCCATAATTGCTCAACCGCCAGTGCCAGGGTAATCAATTATATCTCATCTCACAAACAAAGAAAGGTAACTGTAGTCTCCATCGTAGCAGTCTCAGCACACTCCAAAAGACATAAGGAGAAACCGCGCAGAAAGTGAACACAGCCAACTGTTCCCTGTCATACGATATCATCCCTCATCATAAACAACTAGAATATCTTTTTAGCTGACCAAGGAACTCTCAACATTCTTTTGAGAAAAACCCTCTTTGTGCCCTCTGATCGTTTTTTTCCTAATTTGATTGTTTACTGTACATGATTCACTTCCATGGGTCAGATTTAGCTCATTATAGCACTTATGAACTATCTTTCTCACTTCCATTTTTTGCCATACTATTTGGACCTGAGCTATTCTGCGTTTTATTTCTTTGGTGCATCTTCAATCTGATGTTATTGTGCTCAAGTATTTGACGCTCTGCACTTGCTTCAGATTTGCCCCGCTTATTTTGATGCTGCTATTGCGTCTATCATTTGGGAACTTTGTTAACCTCAGACGGAAGATGTACAAAAGAGGTGAGAAGCAGAATGGCTCAGGCAAAAGCAGCTTTCTATAAAATGAGGAAGATACTGTGCAATCCATTTTTGACAATAGAAACAAGAAAAAAAGTTATTAAATGTTATGTAGAGCAAGTCTTAACATATGGATGTGAATCATGGACAATAGGACAACAGACAAGAAAATCACTGGAGTCTGTAGAAATGTGGTTTTACAGAAGAATGTTGAGAATACCATGGACAGCTAAGAAGAGTAATGAAGATGTTCTGGAAAAGGTCAAAGCAAAAAGAGAGCTAATTTTCAATATTAGAAAGAAACAATCATCATTTTTTGGTCATGTAATGAGAAGAGAACAACTGGAATATATTGTAACAACTGGAAAAATTGAGGGACGAAGAGATAGAGGGAAGCAAAGAGAGAAAATAACAGACAGTTTAAGAGAATGGCTTGGCAGAAGGTCAAAAACAGAAATGAAAAAAGAACTGTCGAGACCGAAAGATGTGGAGAGGATGATCACCTACGCCTGTAGGCCCGGTACTTGATGATGATGATGATTTCGTCTATCATTTCTTGTAGTTCATTCTCTGTCTCTAATATTAATACTGTGTCATCGGAATATCGCAGATTGTTTATGTTGTAGCTGTTGACTTTAATCCATTTTTTGTGTGTCTGATGTTGATCACATACTATTTTCGTTATATGGTGAGAACGAGGAAGGCATAAACATCTACTTAGCTTAAATTATTGACCGATCACGTGATGGTGAGAGAGTCAGGAAGAATCACAGAGCGACCGTAAAGTGGGCTTAGACAGGAAAACGGAGGGGATGAAGATGATCAACGAAAGTGAGGCGAGGGCTGTTGGAAAGGGAAAAGAAAGAGAGATCGTTAGTTTGAGTATTAACGAAGAAAAAAGCCTGAACGAAGAAAAATGGCGCGGAGGAGGTGATGTGAAAGGAGATGGGGAGAATGAAGATCATGGAGGGAATGAAGAAGATGGAGAGAGTGAAGATCATTGAGAGAATGAAGAAGATGGAGAGAAATGAAGAAGATAGAGAGAATACGATCGAAAAAGAGAAATGAAGAAGATTGAGAGAATGAAGATCATGGAGAGAAATGAAGAAGATGGAGAGAAATGAAGAAGATGGAGAAAAATGAAGATCATGGAGAGAAATGAACAAGATGGAGAGAATGAAGATCATGGAGAGAAATGAAGAAGATGGAGAGAATGAAGATCATGGAGAGAATGAAGAGGATGTAGAGAATGACGATCGAAAAAGAGAAATGAAGAAGATGGAGAGAATGAAGATCATGGAGAGAAATGAAGAAGATGGAGAGAATGAAGATCATGGAGAGAAATGAAGAAGATGGAGAGAATGAAGATCATGGAGAGAAATGAAGAAGATGGAGAGAATGAAGATCATGGAGAGAATGAAAATCATGGAGAGAAATTAAGATGATGGAGAGAAATGACGATCAAGGAGAGAAATGAATATCATGGAGAGAAATGAAGATCATGGAGAGAATGAAGATCATGAAAAAAATGAAGATCATGGAGAGAAATGAAGATCAGGGAGGGAATGAAGATCAGGGAGAAAATGAAGATCATGGAGAGAAATGAAGATCATGGAGAGAAATGAAGATCATGGAGAAAATGAAGATCATGGAGAGAATGAAGATCAGGGAGAGAAATGACGATCAAGGAGAGAAATGAAGATCATGGAGAGAATGAAGATCATGGAGAGAAATGAAGATCATGGAGAGAATGAAGATCAATGAGAAAATGAAGATCATGGAGAGAAATGACGATAAAGGAGAGAAATGAAGATCATGGAGAGAAATGAAGATCATGGAGAGAATGAAGATCATAGAGAGAATGACGATCAGGGAGAGAAATGAAGATCATGGAGAGAAATGAAGATCATGGAGAGAAATGAAGATCATGGAGAGAAATGAAGATCATGGAGAGAAATGAAGATCATGGAGAGAATGAAGATCGCGGAGAGAATGAAGATCATGGAGAGAAATGAAGATCATGGAGAGAAATGAAGATCATGGAGAGAAATGAAGATCATGGAGAAAATGAAGATCGCGGAGAGAATGAAGATCATGGAGAGAAATGAAGATCATGGAGAGAAATTAAGATGATGGAGAGAATGAAGATCGTGGAGAAAATGAAGATCATGGAGAGAATGAAGATCAGGGAGAGAAATGAAGATGATGGAGAGAATGAAGATCATGGAGAGAAATTAAGATGATGGAGAGAATGAAGATCATGGAGAGAAATGAAGATGATGGAGAGAATGAAGATGATGGAGAGAATGAAGATGATGGAGAGAATGAAGATGATGGAGAGACTGAAGATCATTGAGAGACTGAAGATCATGGAGAGAATGAAGATCATGGAGAGAATGAAGATGATGGAGAGAATGAAGATCATGGAGAGAATGAAGATCATGGAGAGAATGAAGATGATGGAGAGAATGAGGATGATGGAGAGAATGAAGATGATGGAGAGATTGAAGATCATGGAGAGAAATGAAGATGATGGAGAGAATGATGATGATGGAGAGAATGAAGATGATGGAGAGAATGAAGATGATGGAGAGAAATGAAGATGATGGAGAGAATGAAGATCATGGAGAGAAATGAAGATGATGGAGAGAATGAAGATGATGGAGAGAATGAAGATGATGGAGAGAATGAAGATGATGGAGAGAATGAAGATCATGGAGAGAAATGAAGATGATGGAGAGAATGAAGATCATGGAGAGAAATGAAGATGATGGAGAGAATGAAGATCATGGAGAGAAATGAAGATGATGGAGAGAATGAAGATCATGGAGAGAAATGAAGATGATGGAGAGAATGAAGATCATGGAGAGAAATGAAGATGATGGAGAGAATGAAGATGATGGAGAGAATGAAGATCATGGAGAGAATGAAGATGATGGAGAGACTGAAGATCATGGAGAGACTGAAGATCATGGAGAGAATGAAGATCATGGAGAGAATGAAGATGATGGAGAGAAATGAAGATCATTGAGAGAATAAAGATCATGGAGAGAATGAAGATCATGGAGAGAATGTAGATCATGGAGAGAATGAAGATCAGGGAGAGAATGTAGATCATGGAGAGAATGTAGATCATGGAGAGAATGTAGATCATGGAGAGAATGAAGATCAGGGAGAGAATGTAGATCATGGAGAGAATTAAGATCATGGAGAGAATGAAGATCAGGGAGAGAAATGAAGATCATGGAGAGAATGAAGATCATGGAGAGAAATGAAGATCATGGAGAGAACAAAGATCATGGAGAGAAATGAAGAAGATGGAGATAATGGAGAGAAATGACGAAGATGGAGATAATGAAGATCAGGGAGAGAAATGAAGAAGATGGAGATAATGAAGATCATGGAGAGAAATGAAGAAGATGGAGAGAATGAATATCATGGAGAGTAATGATGAAGATGGAGAGAATGAAAATCATGGAGAGAAATGAAGAAGATGGAGATAATGAAAATCATGGAGAGAAATGAAGAAGGTGGAGAGAATGAAGATCATCGAGAGACATGAAGAAGATGGAAAGACGTAAGGTTTTGAAGAGAAATGAAGAAGATAGAGAGACTTAAGGGAATGGATAAAATCAAAGACAGTAAGAGAATACCGGTCATTCAGAGAAGGAATACATTCAATGAAGGATACTTTATTATTCTTGAGATGTTGTCCTGCTATGCTTTCTTAAGAGTACAATAACAAGGAAATCACTGGAGTCTGTAGAAATGTGGTTTTACAGAAGAATGTTGAGAGTACCATGGACAGCTAAGAAGAGTAATGAAAACGTTCTGAAAGAGGCCAAAGCAAAAAGAGAGCTAATTTCCAATATTATTAGGAAGAAACAATCATCATTTTTTGGCCATGTAATGAGAAGAGAACAACTGGAATATATTGTAACAACTGGAAAAATTGAGGGACGAAGAGATAGAGGGAAGCAAAGAGAAAAAAATTACAGACAGCTTAAGAGAATTGCTTGGCAGAAAAGTCAACAACAGAAATGATAAATAGCTGCCGAGATCGAAAGTTGTGGAGAGACATGATCACCTACGCCAGTAGACACGGTACATGATGATGATGATTTTCTTTTCTTGTGCACCTTTAACATATTACCTATTACAACTTATATTTTTTGATTTAATTATTGTAACCATCTTTGAACATTACACACGTATTTTCCTGGACACACTCGCAAGCAATCACCGAAAAATCACATTTAAAGAAAAGACTACAATATTGTAGGAAATTGCATACGGGTTGTGTTGAAAGGGGCACAATCCTATCTTAACTTCTGAGTTATTACGAATAATATTAACCCATTTCCTTTGGCCACTCTCCGTTATTATGCCTTCATTGGTAGGAATTGATTGAACTACGTCTTGGAGTAATCGTGTAAGCGTATTAATTTCCGTGCTATAGAAAATAGTTCGGGGAATCTCAGCGGTGTTTTAGAAAATAGTTCACTGTCATATTTTGTATAGTTTGTGTTAATTAATCATCATTATGTGTCGTTACTGGGAGCCGCGATAGCTCAGTGGCTAGTGAACTGGACTGCAAAGGACAAGAGGTTGGGTTCCATCCCAACTGACGGCTTCCGGGTTCACCCAGCCTTATATGGGTGCCGGATTTTTTTTCTGGCAAAGTAAAGCGGCACGGGCGTAATACTGACCACATTACCCAAAAAATCATGTGCCGAAAGGCTGTAAAATAAATGGTCACTAACACCATATTACTTAGGGCCCGTGTAAGAAGACCCGCAAATAACTCAATAACTGAGGAGGGGATCTGAGCACCTATGGACATGTTCGGAGTGCAATGATGATAACCCGCAAATAACTCAATAACACCATGTTCTCTATACGCCACTTGGCGTGACGGGGTACTTTACATTTTTTTTAATGAACTATGAAAATATCTCTCATAGACAGATGTAGATTATTGATAAAGATGTTACTTTTTCTTGCTCTAAAAAAAAAAAAGTAAAGTACCCCCCGTCACGCCAAGTGGCGTATAGGGAAATATGGTGTTAGTGACCCTATATTTTACAGACCTTCAGCACATGATTTTTGGGGTAATATGGTCGGTATTACGCCCGTTCGGTATTACGCCCGTGCTGCTTAACTTTCCCAGAAAAAAATCCGGTACCCATTTAAGGCTGGGTGAACCCGGAGCCGTCGGTTGGGATCGAACCCTACCCCTTGTCCGTAGTAGTCCAGTTCACTAACCACTGAGCTATCGCGGCTCCCACTAATTTTTAGGAAATTAGTAAAACCCAGGTGTCCTCGCCAGGGTACGAACCCCGGCTGTTGCCGTGGTAAGCCAACCGCCTATCGATTGCGCTAACCGGACACCCTTTTTCTTGCTCTAGGTGTCACAAATTCAAACCACTCCTATAAAATATCACTGTACTATGTGAATAGAATGTAAAGGCGAAGGTAAAGTACGAGACTTGAATCGGCGTCTTAGCACGCGAGTTTTCACCCATATGTACTCGGCCGCCTATCCAGAAGTGTTCGGAGACTTCTGGATGGTGTCGCTTCAAGAATCAAAACTCACGATGAGAGACGGCATTCATCACCTTCTCAGGGTGCTACCCTGGTACCCATTTCTGCCAACTGCTGGGTCGACCTCGGAGTTAATTTTTTTTCCAACCACGAGTTCAACTCACACTGCTTCCATCGGGAATCGAACACAGGTTGTCCGAATGTCGGTAGCCCAGTCGGGTCGTTTTCCCAATTACGCTACCGAGGCTCCCATATGATTGAAATCTTTCATTAAATTCCATGAGAATCCAATGTACCACACTCATCACATCTTAATTCATAAAAGCTGCAAAATTGCAAAGTTTAGAACTAAAACGCCACTTTGTGATGAAAACAAACAGCTGTGTACTCACATTTTTAGAAATTGAAATGAGAAATTCTGGTAATCAACAATGTGTCATCGACATTTTCGTTAACGTTTTTTCATAACATCACTTCAATAAACACGTTTGAACAAAGCCCAACGGCCAAGATCTGAATTTGCAGAATTTCCTTCATTCTCAACGGCGACCGTTATAGTTTAGCTTTTACTAGCGCAATGCCTGGAGTATAAGCTCAGAACACAATCTTGTCGTGCGTTCATTCTCAACGGCGACCGTTATAGTTTAGCTTTTACTTGCACAATGCCTGGAGTATAAGCTCAGAACACAATCTTGTCGTGCGTTTATTCTCAACGGCGGCCGTTATAGTTTAGCTTTTACTAGCACAATGCCTGGAGTATAAGCTCAGAACACAATCTTGTCGTGCGTTCATTCTCAACGGCGGCCGTTATAGTTTAGCTTTTACTAGCACACAAGGCCTGGAGTATAAGCTCAGAACACAATCTTGTCGTGCGTTCATTCTCAACGGCGGCCGTTATAGTTTAGCTTTTACTTGCACAATGCCTGGAGTATAAGCTCAGAACACAATCTTGTCGTGCGTTCATTCTCAACGGCGGCCGTTATAGTTTAGCTTTTACTAGCACACAAGGCCTGGAGTATAAGCTCAGAACACAATCTTGTCGTGCGTTCATTCTCAACGGCGGCCGTTATAGTTTAGCTTTTACTAGCACACAAGGCCTGGAGTATAAGCTCAGAACACAATCTTGTCGTGCTTTCTTCCTGCATCGAAGGTTGGCGACAATGGAGATTCATTTCACTCTGACTCTTGTGGACGCTGTCTTAAATGAACCAAATTAATAAACAACCATGCGTCCACTAACGCAGGAGGAGGTCAATACCTTCTTTGACTTCTTCTTCTTTCCTTCCTCATCTGCTTTTCTGCGTCAAGGGGAGATATAATTTGCCTTCTTTTGCTCTTCTGTTCGCCTCTGCTGCTGTTATGTTTCTTAGTGCTTCATCGACCCATCTTTTTCGTGGTCGACCCTTGGGTATGATGTTCTCACAACGTTTGTTGAAGGCTTGTTGTGTTGTGTTTTGTTCTTTCTGCCTTGTCACGTGACCAAACCATTTTATCTGTTGTTTACTTATATATTCTACATAGCTTCTTTGACAAACTATCCATTATTGTAAATTACATGTTTCATCATATATTCGTACATATCAGGTAGAACTTCTAGTTTAAAATACTTGTCATAACATGGCTTGTCAGCATCGGTGAGACTCCCGGAAGTTCGTGATTGTTAGGAGGGTCTTATAGTCTGTTGTTTGATGTGTGATGGTGACTAATTACTACAGCAAGCTTGGGCAGATGGTGCTCGTAAACCTGGGAGGGCCGACCATCTAAGGGCAGAATCCCCCTATAGAAAAGACAATCTGCTGCCTTGCAGGGGACAATCAAAGGCTACGGAAAGCCAACCTGAATAAAATGCTGGCTAAAATCGGATGCACTGGGCTGCTGGCGCAGAACACAGTGCAAGGTTTTAACAAGTAATCAATCAGACAGGATCTAACAGACTCTAATTATGATAGCAACTACCACTGACCGGAAAGGCTTCAAGAAACAGCTGAATATAAAACACTGGAATGCGGAGGGCATATACAAACAAAAAACAAGCTCTAACAATCAGACTAGCAGAGGAGGAGATAGACGTTGCCTGCATCCAGGAAACTCATCGTAATCCTCAGCACACATTTGTGATCAGGGGATACCAAACATTAGGACAAGACAGGGAAGGTCACAAGGGTGGAATTCTTATACTTATTAAAAATTTCATCCCTCAAAACTGACATATGTAGTCACAAATGAAGAGGCAGAGATCATTGGTACAGACCTATACATTAACTCCGCTAGTATAAGGATATTTAATATATACTGTCCAAATGACAAATTTCACTAACATATAATTATGGAAATGTACCAGTCAAACATCAGTGGATAAAGAGATGCAGCGAAGACGAATGGCGCTGGATAGGACACACACTACGGAAGCCAACTGAGAGTATTACACAACAGGCCCTTTTTTGGAATCCCCAGGGGAAAAGACAAAGAGGAAGACCAAGGAATTCTTGTAGAAGACAGATAGAAGCAGAGATGAAAATAATGGGGAAGACATGGAATGAACTTAAAAGAATGGCAAAAAACAGAACGACTTGGAAAGTTTGTTGAAGACCTAAGCTCCACTGAGAGCTAAAAAGGTAGAAAAAGAAGAAGAAATGACAAATTACTGAAGCTGGAGTCAATGGAAATAACACCATCAAAGTGTCTGGTAGTAGGATACTTTAACAGCCACTCTGAAAGATGGGGATATTAGGAGTCCAATGTTCGAGGTGAAGTAGTGGAAGGATGGGAAATAGACAACAACCTATTCTCATAAACTCTAGGGAGGACCCCCCAACCTGCTACTCAAGAAGATGGAAAACAGCTTGCACTCCCGACCTAGCATTTGCAAATGGAGACATATTTATCAAAATAATCAGAAAAGGTGCTGAACCAACTTGGAGATAGTGACCATAGACCAGTCAAACTTTCAGTGGCTCTTGCTCACAAACAGGAGTTGCAAATATCTCTTCCCCGATGGAACTATAAGAGAGCAGATTGGGCAAAGTTTGCAAGGCTCACTGATGCATATACTGAGCCTATCAACACCCACGAAAAGAAGAGTCAATAATATGATAGAGCGGTTAACATATGGAATCCTGAGAGCTGCTAAAGAATCCATTCCTAGAGGAGCAAGAAGAAACTATAAGCCATACTGGAGCAAGGAAATACAAAGACTAGAAGAGGAACTGGACTCTGCCAGAGAACTAGTTGAAACATCACGCAACACAGAGAGCAACATTGCCTACAAAGCAGCCTCTGCCAAATACAGACGTGAGGTCATGATATCAGCAAGACAGAGCTGGATAGACAAAACAGAGAGCCTTAATCTAGACAAAAATTATCATAAACTATGGAAACTTGCGAAAGTTCTGAGAGACGAAAACAACTGCCGACCTCCAATATCATTAACACAATCAGAACATCCTCACAGGCAAATGGGCAGCAAATCTACTGATAGAGACTTACAAAAACATTAGTATAATAAACATTCAAATAGACAAACAGAAAGGTGCAAGACGGGAAAACCAAGATGCAAAACACGTGAGCACCAGAAGAACATCAAATGACCTTCCTTACCCCAAATGAATTACATGTTGCCCTCAAAGGATTGAAGCTCAAAAGTTCCCCTAATAAAGATCTAATCTCCAACGAAATGCTCCTAAATCTGGGACAGAAATCCAAGAGTCAGCTTCTAAAGATAATAAATGCTAGCTAGAAGAGAGGTCATGTGCCGGGAATCTGGAAAGAAGCTATTATGGTGCCCATTCTCAAGCGTGGAAAAGACCCACTAGACCCAAGTAGCTATAGACCAATTAGCCTACTGAGCTGCCTGAGTAAACTCATGGAAAGGCTGGTTAACAGAAGACTTATGTGGCATTTGGAGACAAAACAACAAATCGTACCACAACAAAGTGGTTTCCGTCAGCACAGATCAACTGAAGACCTGGTCAACTACATTGCACAGGAAATAAAGGATGCTCTACAAGAAAAAAAAACACACACTGGCAGTGTGGGTCGACATGGAGAAGGCTTTTGATAGGGTTTGGCGAGAGGGTTTAAAGGACAAGCTTTTTAGACTTGCCATCCAGGGTCGTTTATTCAATTGGGTCTCTCAATACCTTCAGGATAGAACGGCCAGAGTACAAGTTCAAGGTCAACTAAGTAAGAAGGTCTCTATCGAACAAGGTGTCCCACAAGGCGGAGTCTTGTCCCCAACACTATTTTTAATTTTCATAAATGACATCGTAATGGACATTCCATCCAGAATACACTCAGTATTGGTTTACGCAGATGATCTGGCGTTATGGGCTCGCAAGGAAAGTATGTCGGTGGCTGGACCCAGGATGCAAGATGCCCTAGGTGAACTTGAAAAATGGACGAACACCTGGTTCTTACCAATCAACGAAAAAAACACTACATATACAATATTCAGCCTATCAAGAAACACACTCTCTGCAAACTTGAAGATAAAAGACCATACACTCCCTATTGACCAAAACCCAACAAACCTTGGCGTCGCCGTGAATGGCAGAATGACTTGGAAAAATCAGATAGACAGAGCAAGGAAAAAAGCCAGAAAACGAATAACTATTATGAAGAAATTGGCAGGAACGGACAAGGGGGGCAGACAGCAATATTTTGAAAAGACTATAAGTAGGAATAGTCAGACCAGTTCTAGAGTATGGAGTCACAGCCTGGGTTATGGCTTCCAAATCACACCTTAGCAAAATTAACAGAACACAGAACCAAGCTGCCCGTATCGCCACTGGTGCTATGAAATCTACACCTATCAAGATTCTAGAAACAGTAACAGGTTTACAACCCTTAGATGACAGACGAATCACTAAAGTATTGCAACAAGCGGAGAAATATAGAAGGCTCCTTAGCCACCCCATGCACCAATATAACTGGTTTCGGAGTTGTACGACTAAAGAGAAGCAACTTCGCTGCAATTGCCAATAAACTAACTACTGGAGACCCAGTACTTTTCCAAACAATATCGAAACCCTTGGGCCCATCTGATATGTTTCCTCATGGAAAGTATAAAATACCAGAACTTAAGGAAAATATAACAGGAATCATTAAAAAACGCACCCAATCATACACAGAAAGAAAACACGTAGCAGAAAAACATATACACAATACCCACCCACATGACTTTTGGTCCCACATATACACAGATGGCTCTGCTACAAATGCCACCAGAAATGGAGGGGGAGGTGTGTTCTTGACGCTGAATAATCAGGACGAGATCACCAAGTCAATCTATCTATCTATTGACCTTTCGAGCCGTAACCGGCCCATAGGGCGTAGACCAAGATACACCTTCTCCTATATGAATTTTTGTTCTAGCAGTTTTCTTTTAAAGATATTTTATCAAATCTCGCCATCTGTCTCTGTTCTGTGCAAGCAGTTCTATCTCATTGAGGGAGCCGATTCCTGCTGCTCTTGCCTCTCTCATCAATGTTCTTCTCAGTGTCTCCCTGGGTCTTCCTCTTTTTCTTTTACCTGTTGTTTCCCATATGAGGGCTTGCTTTGCTATTCGATTATTATCTCTTCTCATCACATGTCCAACGTATGACCATCGTCTTTTCTTTATTACTGAAGATATTAGTGGTTGATTGGCGATTTCTCTAATTTCCTCGTTTGTTTTGAATTCGTTCCATTCTATACCAAGTATTTTCCTTAGACATTTATTTTCGAATGCGTTCAACTTTGTTTCTATATCTCTTGTTGTTTTCCAGCTTTCACACGCATACGTAAGGGTTGATAGTACATTTGATTTGAATAGCCTAAGTTTTGTGTTTGTGCTAATGAGTTTTGATTTCCACAACTTTTCAAGGCTTCTGAAAGACATTGCTGCTTTAGCCAGTCTGATTCTAATTTCTTTGCTCGTATCCCCTTCTCGATCAATGTGACTTCCAAGATAGATGAAGTGATCGATCTCTTCTACTGGTTTGTTTTCCATGTATATTTTGTCACTTGTTGGAATTAAACTTTTCATGACTTTAGTCTTTTCATGATTGACCTCAAGCCCAATTTTGCTGGCTATTGATGATAGTTCATTTGTGTTTTCCTGCATCGTTTTTATCTGATTGCTGATGAGAACTATGTCATCAGCAAAGTCCAGGTCCTCCAAATGGTCTCCTTGTATCCATTCGATGCCTTTATTACCAAGTCAATAGCTACTGGAAAATTCTCAAACAACTTTAAAGCAGAAACTGAGGCCATCAGAGATGCTGCAATACTGGCTACTCAACACAAAAATAACATGCACAGTAAATTGGTTATTCTGACTGATGCACTGTCAGTACTATCAGCTCTAAAAAGCCCCAAGAACAATGAACTAGATGACTTGAGAACAACCCTGGACTAACTATGCAATAACTTCCAGAGAGTAGTCATTCAGTAGATACCATCACACTGTAATATACACGGGAACGAACGCGCAGACAAATTAGCTAAAGAGGGAGGGAGATTACCACAAGAGAACCATCCGCTCAGTTATGATGAAGTCAAATCCATCCTAAAAGGTCAGTTCCATGAAAAATAGAAACGAGAACACCAAAAGCATATCGAGAGTGACGGATACCACCAACTATCAAGGAGGGATCAAGTCATCATACTTCGTCTACGCACTGGCCACAATAGAATGAGAAATCACATGTTCACCAAATTCAAAATAGGTACAACCAGCCTATGCCACTGTACACTGGACAATATGACTACAAAACATGTTCTACAGGATTGCCCCCAGTACACAGACCTGAGAAGAGCAATGTAGTCTACGCCCACCTCCCTGGAAGAAAAACTATATGGGGCAATCGATTCGCTTAAACAGACTGACAGAGTATGGAATCCTACTCTGATTGAGTCTTGATCGCAGAGAGAGAGAGAGAAGCCTCCCCGGGGAGATACATAAATCATAGATGAAAACACAGGTAAAACAACTGCATTTAGAGAAAAAAAAACATAACACAGCTGTCCAAAACAATAATTATTTTCTGTATTTTGTTAGATTTCGTTCATTTAAAATCTAAATATTTTTTGCATTAAAAAAATATTTTAAACGATGCATTGTGATATATGATATTTTAATCAACATTAATTTATTCGAAACACGCGGTAGACAGAAAACATTTATTTCTTTTGGGTGCGAAATAAAAATCTTGAATTTCACACGTCGTGGCGACTGCTTTGACCAAGCGGCCTTTATCCCTCTGGTTCTATCGTATGTCCCCCCGACATACACCAGCAATGGTAATATGTGTCGTAAAGAAAGTTAATCGACATTATGTAAAGAAATTATATTTTCTTCTTAATTAATTGTAATGCAGAGTTCTGCACACTGCGATCCATATATACGTCGTCAATAATCATTTGTTGTGGATTACTTCACCAAAGTCGCCAGTTATTTGTAGTCAGTGTTGTCTCCTTCGGAAACAGGTTGACACAATTCTGTTGACGGTGCTTTGCTCGCTGGATGATAAAGGTAGCATGGAAGGACATGGAGTGAGTGAAGGACATGGGGAGAATGAAGGACATGGGAAGAATTAAGGACATGAAGGAATTAAGGACATGGGGATAATTAAGGACATGGGGAAATGAAGGACATGTGGAGAATTAAGGACATGGGGAGAATAAAGGACATCGTGAGAATGAAGGACATTGTATGAATGAAGGAGATCGTAGCATTGAAGGACATGGAGAGAATGAAGGACATGAAGAGAATGAAGGACATGGAGACAATTAAGGACATGGAGAGAATAATGGACATGGAGAGGATGATGGACATGGAGAGGATGATGGACATAAAGAGAATGAAGGACATGGAGAGAATGGAGGACATGGAGAGAATGATGGTCATAAAGAGAATGAAGGACATGGAGAGAATGAAGGACATGGAGAGGATGATGGACATAAAGAGAATGAAGGACATGGTGAGAATGAAGGACATGGAGAGGACGATGGTCATAAAGAGAATGAAGGGCATGGAGAGGATGATGGTCATAAAGAGAATGATGAACATGGAGAGGATGATGGTCATGAAGAGGATGATGGACATGAAGAGGATGATGATCATGAAGAGGATGATGGACATGGAGAGGATGATGGTCATGAAGAGGATGATGGACATGGAGAGGATGATGGTCATGAAGAGGATGATGGACATGGAGAGGATGATGGTCATGAAGAGGATGATGGACATGAAGAGGATGATGGACATAAAGAGAATGAAGGACATGGAGAGGATGATGGTCATGAAGAGGATGATGGACATGGAGAGGATGATGGTCATGAAGAGGATGATGGTCATGAAGAGGATGATGGACATAAAGAGAATGAAGGACATGGAGAGGATGATGGACATAAAGAGAATGAAGGACATAAAGAGAGTGAAGGGCATGGAGAGGATGATGGACATAAAGAGAATGAAGGACATGGAGAGGATGATGGTCATGGAGAAGATGATGGACATAAAGAGAATGAAGGACATGGAGAAAATTAAGGACATAAAGAGAATGAAGAACATGGAGAGAATGATGGACATGGAGAGAATGAAGGACATGGGGAGAATGATGGACATGGAGAGAATGAAGGACATGGAGAGAATGATGGACATGGAGAGAATGATGGACATGGAGAGAATGAAGGACATGGGGAGAATGATGGACATGGATAGAATGAAGGACATAAAGAGAATGAAGAACATGTTGAGAACGAAGGACATGGAGAGAATGAAGGACATAAAGAGAATGAAGGACATTACGAGAATGAAGAACATGGAGAGAATGATGGACATGGAGAGAATGAAGGACAAGGAGAGAATGATGGACATGGAAAGAATTATGGACATGGAGAGAATGAAGGACATGGGGAGAATGATGGACATAGAGAGAATGAAGGACATAAAGAGAATGAAGAACATGGTGAGAACGAAGGACATGGAGAGAACGAAGGACATGGAGAGAATGAAGGACATTACGAGAATGAAGAACATGGAGAGAATGATGGACATAGAGAGAATGAAGGACATGAAGAGAATGATGAATACATGAGACTAAAGGATATGAGGAAATAGAAGGACAATAAGTAAGTTAATGAGTTGAAGGTGAAAGAGAATAGAAACATAGAGGTAGTCTGTAAGAGTATAGAACACGGAGATACTGAAGAACATATACACAAACGGAGAAACAAATCGAGAAAGTGAGAGCCATTGAGGGAAAGACTTAGAGAAAGACAAGGAGAAAGTGAATTCCTGCAAAACATTTGATAGAGACGGAATGAGTGAATTCCATCAAGAAAGTGATGGTCACGGAGTGAGTGAATTCCATCAAGAAAGTGATAGTCACGGAGTGTGTGAATTTTTTCAAGAAAGTGATAGTCACGGAGTGTGTGGAATTCCTTCAAGAAAGTGATGGTCACGGAGTGAGTGAATTCCTTCAATAAAGTGATTGTCACGGAGTGAGTGAATTCCTTCAAGAATGTGATGGTCATGGAGTGAGTGAATTCCTACTTGAAAGTGATGATCACGGAGTGAGTGAATTCCTCATTTAAAGTGATGGTCACGAGGAGTGAGTGAATTACTCCTTGGAAGTGATGGTAACGGAGTGAGTGAATTCCTCCTTCAAAGCGATGGCCACGAGTAGTGAGTGCTTCGAAGAGAACGGACGATGAAAGTGTAAGTCTATGGAGAGCTCAACGTCAAGGAGAATGTGAATCATTCACGAAGAAAGGGAAGAATACAAAAAAGTAAACGGCAAGATGTAAATGAGAAACACGGAGAGAAGCATTAAGGAGTAACATGTAATAAAGAAGCATAGAGAAACACGTTGAGATGCACAAAGAGAAACGCGTGAGAATTGTAAAAAAGTTATCAACTTTGAGAAATTAAGAGAGAGTGAGAGAGAGAGAGAATTCAACAACTAGAAAATACAATAAATATAGAAGATCATTGGAAACAGGTAAAAAATATATGGAAAGAGACATGCGAAGAAACACTGGGGAAAAGAGAACGCCAGGATAAGGCATGGATGACAGCAGAGACCCTGGATAAAATTAAAGAAAGAAAGAACAAGAAAGCAGACATAAATAAAAGCAAACAAGAAGTAATAAAGCCAAGACACAGGAAGCTTACACAGAGGTGAACAAAGAAGTGAGAAGATGCATTAAAAGGGATAAGAGGAAATATATAAATGAACTAGCTAAAGAGGCAGAAGAAGCAGCAAATAAAGGGAATATGAAAGAACTGTACAACAGCACAAAGAAATTAGATGGAAAATACAAACAGATCAACGCCTTTATCAAAGATAAGAAAGGAAATCTGCTTAGTAATATAAGGGAACAAATGGAGAGATGGAAAGAGAACTTTGAAGAACTTTTGAACAGGACCAGCTCCAATAATCCTCCAGATATACTACCAGCAGAAGAAGAGTTACACGTTAACTGTGGAAAACCAAGCAAAGAAGAAATAATGAAAGCCATCAAACTATTAAAAGATGGTAAAGCCACAGGACCAGACGAAATTCCTTCGGAAGCCATCATAGCGGATATTAACACCTCTACCAAGATGTTACATGATCTATTGGATAAAATTTGGGAGAGGGAAGAAATACCTAAAGACTGGAAAGAAGGTTATATGATCAAACTACCAAAGAAAGGAAGTTTACAGGAGTGCACAAATTATAGGGGAATTATGCTACTATCAGTGCCAGGAAAAATATTAGGCAGAATCATTCTGGAGAGACTAAAAGAGGCTATAGAGAAACACTTGAGAGATGAACAAGCAGGTTTTAGGAAGAACAGATCATGTGCTGATCAAATAACTACTCTACGTATAATAGTTGAACAAAGTTTAGAACTAAAATCCCCACTTTATATTGGATTCATAGATTACGAAAAGGCATTTGATAGTTTAGACAGAAGAATGCTTTGGAAGTTGCTGAGTCATTACGGAATCCCCATAAAGTTTATTAACCTGATAAAAACAATGTATGAAGGAACAAAATATAGTGTGGTGCATGAAGGACAGCTTACAGAAGCATTTGAAATAAAAACAGGAGTAAGGCAAGGATGCCTTCTGTCTCCATTTCTCTTTCTACTGGCCATAGATTGGATTATGAAAATAACTCAAAACAACAGAAATGGGATCCAGTGGTCACTGACCAAACAACTTGATGATTTAGACTTTGCTGATGACATAGCTCTCCTATCACACAGCCATCAACAGATGCAGGATAAAATGAGTATATTAGATGAGAGATCACAACAGCTAGGACTAAAGATTAATATAGATAAGACCAACATTATGAGAATTAATGCAGTTGGCAATAACCAAATAAAACTAGGAGAAATACCTCTACTAGACGTACAATCTTATATATATCTGGGCAGTAATATAGATAAAGAGGGAGGAACAGAAAATGATACCAAAATAAGGATATCAAAAGCAAGAGGAGCTTTCATTGCACTGGGAAACATATGGAAATCCAAAGAAATTAGGCTAAATACAAAAATAAAAATGTTCAACTCAAATGTTAAGTCAATCCTATTATATGGCTGTGAAACATGGAGAATAACAAAATTGACAATCATGAAGGTACAGACTTTCATTAATGGATGCTTGCGCAGAATAAAGGGATGGAAATGGCAGGACAAAGTCACTAACGTGGAATTATGGAAATGTACCGGTCAAATACCAGTGGATAAAGAGATACAGCGAAGACGATGGCGATGGATAGGACACACACTACGGAAGCCAACTGAGAGTATTACACAACAGGCCCTTTTTTTGGAATCCCCAGGGGAAAAGACAAAGAGGAAGACCAAGGAATTCTTGGAGAAGACAGATAGAAGCAGAGATGAAGATGATGGGGAAGACATGGAATGATCTTAAAAGAATTGCAAAAAGCAGAACGACTTGGAAAGTGTTTGTTGAAGACCTACGCCCCACTGGGAGCTAAAAGGTAGAGGAAGCAGAAGAAGAAGAAGAGAGAGAGAGAGAGAGTGAATGAGAAAGGGAAGGAAGAAAGGCAAACAAAGATTGCAAAGATGTAAAAATAACAAATTCAGGTGGGTTGGAAAAGAGAGTAAATGAACTAATAAAAAGATAAGAACAAAGATGTGATTGGTGAAAACAGTAACCGAGAAAGTAGAGAGGGCACCAGATAGCGAGAGCAGAAATAATTGTTCATTTAACACAAAACAATGAATGTCCCATAAATCTCAGTATTATTTAACTCTATTAATTTTGTCGCATTTTATTCGTAAATTGCGTTATTTAATTATCACCCTAATGGAACCAACAAAACAAATGTAATCAAGTAACGCACTACCATTTCTCAATCAATTTCTTCATGTAGAAAGGACAAGAGACAATCATAAAATCCTGTTAATTACATATTCATTGTGCGTGAATCGATTAATAATGCCCAGCGTGTTTCAATAC
This sequence comes from Megaustenia siamemsis, assembly GCA_032433765.1. Taxonomy (NCBI): domain Eukaryota; kingdom Metazoa; phylum Mollusca; class Gastropoda; order Stylommatophora; family Ariophantidae; genus Megaustenia; species Megaustenia siamemsis. Next base: position 17,791,027 of record JAVIAB010000046.1, read on the forward strand.
AATCGTGATTAGGTTCATTACATTTAACATCAATCTGATCTTTCTGGGCAGTATTAACAATGTGTGTTTATTAAATCTACTGTGATATCAGTTATCTTTGTCAACCCTTTGCTATACACCACAAAATGTTGCATTAATGTATTTGTGCGGCAGCGTTACTTTACAAATTATCTCCATGTCCGGCGTTTTGTTTCCTGATGTTCATAGAAAAAAAAATGGGGATTTGATTTCTGTGTTTTTTTAAGAAGAGTCACTGGATGAATTTATGACACAGTAGTTTATCAGAGGTATCTTAGTTATCTTGCTTTAATAGTGATTCTAGAAATAGAACATATGTGTGGTTGTTCTGTAGTACAAAGCCGTGTTAGTAAAGGTAAGGTAAAGTAATGGTAAAAAAAAATGTAAATTACCCCCGTCACGCCAAGTGGCGTATAGGGAATATGGTGTTAGTGACCATCAATTTTACAGAGCTTGGGCACAGGATTTTTGGGGTAATGTGGTCGGTATTACGCCCGTACCGCTTTACTTTCCCAGAAAATAAATCCGGCACCCATTTACGGCTGGGTGAACCGGAGCCGTCGTCAGGTTCGAAACCTACCTATTGTCCTTTGTAGTCCAGTTCACTAACCACTGAGCTGTCGCGGCTTCCAAAGTAAAGGTAAAGTACGAAATTTGGATCGCCGTCTTAGATCACGAGCTTTCACCCATATGTGATCGACCGCCTATCCAGGAGCGTTCGGAGACTTCTGGACCATGTCGCTTCAAGCATCGCAACTCATGTTGCGGGGCGGCATTCCTCACCTTCCCAGAGTAGTAAATGATGTCCATTTCTGCCAGCGGCTAGGTCGACCGCTCGGGCATTTTTTTTCAACCACGAGTGTAATACATAAGGAAACAACAGATAAAATGGTTTGGCCACGTGACAAGGCAGAAAGAACAAAACACAACGAGCTTTCAACAAACGTTGTGAGAACACCAGACCCAAGGGTCAACCACGAAAGAGATGGGTCGATGGAATATTAGAAGCACTAGGAAACATAACAGCAGCAGAGGCGAACAGAAGAGCAAAAGACCGCAAATTATATCTCCCCTCGACGCTGAAAGGCAAAATTAGGAAGGAAAGAAGAGGTAGAGGAAGCAGAAGAGGAGGAAGAGAGTGTAACACACACTGCTCCCAGTGGGAATCTCACACAGGTTGTGCGAACATCGGTAGTCCAATCGGCTGGTTTTCCCAACTAGGCTTCCGAGGCTCTCCAAAGTAAAGTAAGTTGTATATCCTACTTGTACTTGACGTTTCACTCGACAGCATTTTCTAGCGGTGTAATTGTCTAGGAATTATATATCTGTGGCTTATCATTGCCTCCTTTCTTTTTTCGTTCGCCAGCCTTTAGCCTCTGACGAAGTCCCTAGAGACTAGGAACGGGGTTTTGCGTGTTAATCCATATTCCCTGGCAGCCGTGCGCACAGGGGTCCCTCGCCGCACAGGCAGATAACTCCGACTTCGGAGGTACTTGCATTTTTTTCCGTCGATGAGTAATTGACGTTTCAAGCCGGGCCTCGCTGCTGAGACCAGGGGTGGTTGCCACAGAGATAAATTATAAATAAAAATCCCAAACGGTGTAGCCGGGATTTGAACCCACAAACTCTCTGTCTCGAGACCAACTAGTCCCCCTTATTTCCTTCTGACGGTAGGCGCAGTCCTGAGGACGGTAATCTCACGAGTTGTAATTTCTTTAAAATCCGCGCCCAACTCGTTCCCTGGACTTGGATGTTGGTCATGCCAAGATTACTACCTCCAAGCCACGGACGCCTGCTAATCATCATCATCATTGAGTGTCGCCTCCGCATCGAGGATTGGCTACCATGGAGCGCGTTCCGTTCTGCCACTTACTTTGATGGTGCAGGTTGTCACAGGTTGACTTGTTTATCTTTTGATGTTACTCGTCCATGTTAATCTTGATCTGCCTCTGCTTCTTTTACCTTGTATTTTTTTTTCTTTTGAAGATTCTTTTGAGTAGACGGCTGTGGCTTTTAATATGCCTCAAAACTATCATTTGTTTTGTTCTAATTGTGTTCAGTAGTTCCTTTGTCACGTCATCTTTTGTTTTCTTTTCTTTCCATCCAATTCTTCATATTCTTCTATAAATTTCACATTTCAGAGACTTCAAATGTCTGTTCTGTTTTCGTGTCTAATGTCCATGTTTCTGCACCATACAGGTATGTTGAGAAGATATAACATTTTGCTATTAATAATTTCAGCTCAGGTGTTATTTTTTAATGTTAGTATATTTTTCATAACATTACAATTATTTTTTACCATTCTTATTCTTTTTTTGATGATGATGATTATTTTATTGTTTATTTCAGTTGTACATTTTCCATCACTGGTTATAGTATCTCCAAGGTCGTTGCAGCTCTGTCTAGTCTCCATTCCATCAACTTTGATATCCACTTGAATGTTTTGAGTATTATCTTTATTGTCTTCTCTTTCCTTCCTCATTTGCCTTTCAGTGTCAAGGGGAGATATCAGTTTCGGTATTTTGCTCTTCTCTTTGCCTCTGCTGATGTTATGTTTCCTGGTGCTTCAAATATTACATCCATCCATCGTTTTCGTGGTCGACCCTTGGGTCTAGTATTCTCACAACGTTTATTGAAGGCTCATTGTGTTGTGTTTTGATCTTCTTTGGTTCTTTGGTTATGGAAGGCCCCGGTATCTATCTATCTATTGACCTTTTGAGCCGTAGCCGGCCCATAGGACGTAGACCAAGATACTCCTTCTCTTTTCTGAATTCCCGGTATCACTGCTAACGAATTAAAATCCATAATTGCTCAACCGCCCGTACCAGCGTAATCATCCGAATTAATATATCATCTTGACCGCTGTGCACACAGCTGCCAGGGAAAAATTGAAATAACACGCACAATTCTGTTCCTAGTCTCTAGGGACTTCGTCAGAGGTAAAAAGCTGGCGAAAGAAAAAATATATAAAAATAATCTCCCAAACAAAGAAAGGTAACTGTAGTCCCAATCGTTAAAGTGATGATCTTTATGCCTTGTCACGTGGCCAAACAATTTATCAGATGTATATTTACATATTCTATGGCGGCAGCTGTCCCTAGCTCTTTCCTCAGTTCTTCATTTCTGATCGTATCTCTCAGACTGTTTCCTGTCATTCGTCTAAAACATATAATCTACGTAGAGGTTATTATTTTATTTTATTGTTCTTGCGTCTAGGGTCCAGGACTGGCATTGGTAGCACAACGTTGGGACGACGACATATTTGTTTGTGATCATAGTTTTAGTCCTTTTGATATTCATGTCTAATCGATATTCTCAAATCTAAACTTTCACATAATCAAGATAACCCCCATACCTTGCTACTCCATAATACTTGTCTTTAAGAAAAACAAATGACAAACTGTCAACAATAACCCTGTCCCACACTTGTAAAGCTCCTCATGTTTCAGACGTCATTGGGAATTAGGAAACTTTCAGTAATAATTCGCATGTTTCTCATTTAAACACACGCACACAAATAACTAAAACTGTCAACAAAAGGGAACATTTCCCTCATCATCATCGTCATCGTCATCGTCGTTGTCATCATCATCATCATCATCAAATACCATGCCTGCTGGCGTAGGTGATCACGTCTCTCCACAAATTTAGATCTCGTCACCTATTTATCATTTCTGTTTGTTGACCTTCTGCCAAGCCATTCTCTTAAGCTGTCTGGTATCCTTTCTCTTTGCTTCCCTCGATCTCTTCTTCCCTCAATTTTCCCAGTTGTCACAATATATACCAACTATTCCCTTCTCCGTACATTTACAAAAAAATAATGATTGTTTCTCCCTTATATTAGAAATTAGCTTTTCTCTCATGCTAGCTCTTGTAATCACTAATAACACCACTAATATCCTCAGTAATCAAGAAAAGACAATGGACATATGTTGGAGATGTAATGAGAAGAGATAATAACCGAATAGCAAAGCAAGCCCTCATGTGGGAAACAACAGGTAAAAGAAAAAGAGAAAGACTTAGAGAGACACTGAGAAGAACATTGATGAGAGAGGCAAAAGCAGCAGGAATCGGCTCCCTCAATGAGATAGAGCTGCTTGCACAGAACAGAGACAAATGACGAGATTTGATAAAATATCTTTAATAGAATTGAAAACTGCTTGAACAAAAATGCAGATAAGAGAAGGAGTATCATGGTCTACGCCCTATGGGCCGGCTACGGCTCGAAAGGTCAATAGTAGTAGCTGTTATTTACTATTCAGAGATCTCAGAACTGTAATCTCCTTTCTCTTATAAAGTCCACCTACCTAACAAGTTCTGTTTTCAACTAAAATACAGCTCTTAAAATCGCGTGACATTATTGCGTAATCTAGAATTAATAATCACCTTTGCTATTACTTTGTGAATTGAACAAAAAATATATGCTCTCAGTTTTTTTCTTTCCACAAATACTGTGAATGAAAGCGTGTATTTTTTGTTTGAATTGCCACATATTTTACTGCTGATCCACCCCCATACTATTAAGTTTATTTTCTTTATTATTTTAATCCCCATGTTGAGAAAGCTGTTTATATAACTCTTTAAATACAACTATAGAGTTTGTTTTGCCCGCAGAATGAATTTAGTCCGTTTATGTATCCACTATTGTAAAGCAAATATTCAGTTGATTTTCTCCACTTTTGAAATCAAGTGAGAAGTTGATTTTCTCCGCTCTAGATAGGTAAATTATTATTAGACAAACAGACAGGGAGACAGACAGACATATATCCAGACAACAGACAGACATATATCCAGACAACAGACAGACAGGCGAGGAGGCAGGCGGATGGAGGGATGGATGGATGGATGGATGGATGGATGGACGGACGAACGGAGGGACGGACGGACGGACGGACGCATAGGATAAATAAATAGAGAGGCAGAGAGGTTAGATAGATATATAGAGAGGCAGATTGGTTAGACAGATATATATATATATACCGACATACATAAAAATAAGTAGATAGATAGATAGATAGATAGATAGATAGATAGATAGATAGATAGATAGATAGATAGATAGATAGATAGATAGATAGATAGATAGATAGATAGATAGATAGATAGATAGATAGATAGATAGATAGATAGATAGATAGATAGATAGATAGATAGATAGATAGATAGATAGATAGATAGATTGATAGATAGATAGATAGATAGATAGATAGATAGATAGATAGATAGATAGATAGATAGATAGATAGATAGATAGATAGATAGATAGATAGATAGATAGATAGATAGATAGATAGATAGATAGATAGATAGATAGATAGATAGATAGATAGATAGATAGATAGATAGATAGATAGATAGATAGATAGATAGATAGATAGATAGATAGATAGATAGATAGATAGATAGATAGATAGATAGATAGATAGATAGATAGATAGATAGATAGATAGATAGATAGATAGATAGATAGATAGATAGATAGATAGATAGATAGATAGATAGATAGATAGATAGATAGATAGATAGATAGATAGATAGATAGATAGATAGATAGATAGATAGATAGATAGATAGATAGATAGATAGATAGATAGATAGATAGATAGATAGATAGATAGATAGATAGATAGATAGATAGATAGATAGATAGATAGATAGATAGATAGATAGATAGATAGATAGATAGATAGATAGATAGATAGATAGATAGATAGATAGATAGATAGATAGATAGATAGATAGATAGATAGATAGATAGATAGATAGATAGATAGATAGATAGATAGATAGATAGATAGATAGATAGATAGATAGATAGATAGATAGATAGATAGATGATGGAAGGATAGATAGATAGATAGATGGAAGGATAGATATATAGATGGATAGATGGATAGATATATAGATGGATAGATATATAGATGGATTGATGGATGGATGGACATAAAAATAAATAGATATATAGACAGACAGACAAAAAAATAAATAGATAAATAGATAGATAGACAGACAGACGGACAAGCGAGTGAGCGGTCAGACAAGCGGACAGACAAGCAGATGAATGGGTGGATTGGTAATCTGAAAATTCATGGAACCTTTATTTCTAAACAAATTGCCATAAACACAAAGTATTGTATTCTTTCTAAATATGAACGCACATGTAGTTTATATTTTTATCCTAACTTGATATAGAAAGAAAGTTTATATTCTTATCCTAACTTGATCTAGTGGAGGAATTCAAATACCTAGAAAGGTTAGTTACAAATGACAACTCATAAACAGCAGAGATAGAATCAAATTGCATCAAAGCCTGTCAAATCATTGGACAGCTATCATCACTATTGTCCAACAAAGAAATAACTCTAGAGGCAAAACGAGCACTATACAATACAATCTTCATCCCAACGTTGTGCTACCAATGCCAGACCTGGACCCTAGATGCAAGAACAATAAGAAAAATAACCTCTACAGAGATGAAATGTTTTAAACGAATGACAGGAAGCAGCGATTAGGTCAGAAACGAAGAACTGATATAAAAGCTAGGGATAGCACCCGCCATAGAATATATAAATAAACAACTGATACAATGGTTTGGCCACGTGACAAGACAGAGTAATCAAAACACAACAGAACGAGCCCTCAATAAACATTGCAAGAACACCAGACCAAAGGGTCGACCAGGAAAAAGATGGATAGATGGAATATTAGAAGCACTAGGAAACAAAACAACAGCAGAGGTGAACAGAAGAGCAAAAAATCTCAGATTATATCGCCCCTCGACGCTGAAAGGGAAATGAGAAAGGAAAGAAGAGGAATAAGAAGAAGGAAAACTTGATCTAGAAAGAAAGTTTCTATCCAATCCCCGACCTTGACCAATAGAGAAGGTTGAAAGTTTCCCGCTAATTCCGCCTAGGGAGATATCATTCTTTTTAACAACCTCATTACAGATTATAGATAACTTGTTCTACAGGACAAGGACGTCAGAGGCAGACAGCATTAATTAATTAGTGTAGGTCAGTGGCAATCAAACTGGTGTACAAGTGTTACAAGAATACCATTAAGACATGCAAGGTCAAGACAAATAAAAGGAAAGTAATTTTTGAAAATTACTCGCGAGGGAGAATCAACGCGACAGGTATAAAATACATCTGAAAATTAACATAAACAAAACAGAAGTCGTGACTATCGCAAAAGAGAAGCAGGATATTAAGATAACAAAGACGACAGACAACTAAAGCAAGTAGTTGATTTTAAATACCTAGGAAGTCTAGAGACAAATGACAATTCACAAATGGCAGAACAAAACTCAAGATGAAACAAAGCTTGTCAAATCATTGGACAGCTATCACCACTATTGTCCAACAGGGAAATAACTCTAGAGGGTTAACAGCCACTCTACAATACAATCTCCATTCCAACGTTGTGCTACCAAAGTCTATCCTGACTCTAGATGTAAAAACAATAAGAAAAAATAACATCTACAGAGATTAAATGTGTTAGACGAATGACAGAAAACAGCCAGAGAGATGATCAGAAATGAGGAATTGAGAAAAAGCTAGGCATAAATTCCCGTCATAGAATATGTAAAGAAACAACAGATAAGATGTTTTATCCATATGACAATGCAGAAAGATTAAAACATAACACAACGAGCCTTCACTAAACATTACTAAAACTCCAGATCAAGGACCGGCCACGAAAAAGATGTATCGAAGGAATATTGGATGCACTAGGAAACATGACATCAGCTGAGGCGAACTGAAGAGCAAAAGACCGCAAATGGTTTCTCCCCTCGACGCTAAAAGGCAAATTAGGAAGGAAAAGAGAACTCATACGATAACATATTTTTAATGGTTTTACCACTAAAAACTCGATCTTCCAGCGTATGCCGACAACTTTCCTAACTATCCAACGTTAACTCACAGTTACTGTACACTAACCGTCACGAACAACAACCGTATTGTGTAGGTACCGTATGTCAAATGACAGAGATCAGCAAATGGGCTCGTCATGTAGGCGTGTCACTACAATAAGTTGCCACACACACATGCATACGTAATTTCTTATATTCGTACATTATTTGGTTTTTTGATTATTTGCTTATGTAAGGCCCCGGTATCACTGCATACGAATTAAAATCCATAATTGCTCAACCGCCCATGCCAGCGTAATCGTTCGAATTAATATATCGTCTCCCAAACAAAGAAAGGTAACTGTAGTACCCATCGTAGCAGTCTCAGCACATGCCAAAAGACATAAGGCTAAACCGCGCAGAAAGTGGACACAGCCAACTGTTCCCTGTCATACGATAGCATCATTCATCGTAAACAATTGGAATTTAATTGGAACTTCCGTTTCAAAATGGTGGAACGTTTCACGTTCTCTCGATCGCTGCATAAAATACATCTGGAATCTGATTAATTTCGTCTCTCAGATGCAGATTTCTGTGTTGAAATCAAAATGATGTTCTACTTAGCAAATCTACGCCGACGAATCGGACAAATCTGCTCTGACGAGTACACACAGCAATGTCTTTTTGACAAGTCAAGTATTGTAAAAGCGACCTTCACCGTGTAGTGTTGAGATGTGGATTACGTCACATTGAGTGCTGTTCAATGGCCGACATTGGAATTATTGGACGCAAGTTATTTACATGCTGAAATGCAATGGATTGCTCCGTCAAGTCGACCGATGATTTTCCTCTTTTGGGAATTTGCACCTTGTTTCGTTCGTTGTACGCTAACGTACGGACTGTTGCTCGATGTGCGACAGGGATTATCCGACGACTAACTGTGTGTTTATATGTTCGATTTGAGTCAAAAACGATGTCCTAACATCATCAAGCGCTATACATTTTGAAAATTTTACGATCATCATTTTCGGGAGGACGTGAACTTCCGGTATATAGTGGATAGGCGGCAAGAACCAATGAAGGCTATGCATGAAAAGTGTTCCTTGTTGCAGTTTCCTCATATTCCAAGTCCGGCTTGTTGCAGGAGCTAGTGAGTTAAGTGCTCTGTGCATACCGTGAGCTGTGCGTCTCATCCGTTTTGATCATGTTTCGACATTCCAATTGTTTACGATGAATGATGATATCGTAATAACAGGTAACAGTTGGCTGTGTTCACTTTCTGCGCCGTTTCGCCTCATGTCTTTTGGCATGTGCTAAGACTGCTACGATGGGGACTATAGTTACCTTTCTTTGTTTGGGAGATGAGATATTAATTCGGATGACTCCACTGGCACGGGCGGCTGAGCAATTATGAATTTTTATTCGTTTGCAGTGATACCTGGGCCTTCCATAACCAAAGAACCAATGAACCAATTGGAATATCGAAACATGTACATTATGTCCGTACATTATGTCCGTATTCAAGTTCTACAGGGTGCCTCATCAGCCCAGTTGGGAAAACCACACAACTAGCTACCCCTGTTCGGACTATTTGTGTTCGATCCCCACTGGAAGCAGTGTCAACTCTACTCGCGTTTGCAAGAAAAAGATACCCCCGCGGTCGAGCCATCCGCTCGCAGAAATTCGTACCTAGGTTCAATCTCTGGGAATGTGAAGAATACCGTCGCCTCGCTCGTGAGTTTCGATGCTGGAGATGACAGTAGACAGAAGTCTCCGAACACTTCTGGATAGCCGAGCAGATATATGTGAAAACTCTTTTGCTATGACGTCAATTCAAGTCTCGTACTTTCACCTTTGCCATTCCTGTTCACAATTTTTTGCAATATCGTCACCGGTGTTCGATTTATTGAGAAAATCTTCAACAGTGAGTAAGATACCATGATATAATCAAATAAAAATATATACGCCAAATATTAATATAATCAGATACAGACGCCATTAATATTAATTTGGGTAATGTTGTCGGTATTACGCCCGTGTCGCTTTACTTTCCCAGGAAAAAAAACCGGTAACCATTTAAGGCTGAGTGACCCCTGAAGCCATAAATCTGAATAAAACTCAACCTCTCGTCTTTTGGAGTTATTGAGTTATTTGCTGGTCACCATCATTACACTCCGAACATGTCCATAGGTGTTCAGATTCCTTCCTCAGCAAGTAACCACGAAATATAAAAGTCAATATGGAAGTTAATACGTTCAAATGAGAAAGCATCTTTCCGTGAACGTATTTTCTTCTATTTAGTCTATAGAACTCTCACTTCACTGAAGTCACATTTATTCAGTAAGAATTATGTGACTGATTAAGATCGTATTTAACCGAAAGCGAACGCTATCGCCAGGCACGAGTGACGAAGACCATCCTTTCCATCACTTGTAAGGTTAGTCTGCGTGTGTGAATATAACTCTAGTGTCCGGTATGAAAAATGAATAACCTTGACATTCTGCAAGAAATTGTGAAAAGGGTGAGAAGGCGAGGCATACAACGAACGAGATGGGAAGATAACATCAAAGAACGGACAGGCATCGAATTTGTAGAGTCACAAAGAACAACTGAATATAGAGAGTAATTGGGGGTGGGGTGGGGGGGGGGGGTTGACACAGTTTCTCAGTGGTGAACCATCGACACCCCTCCCCCAGATTACTGAAATAAGAAGAAGCAGAAAAATGAAAAGGAATGATTGATTAAAGGCGAAGTTGAAGTAGAAGAAAGAGAGAAGGAAAGAAAGAAAGAATAAGAGGGAGCAGATGAAGACGGCAAATTGAAGCTGTTGAAGAAGAGGAAGGTAAAAGGAGGAGTAGTAGGAGAAGAAGCAAAAAGGATAAGAAGCAAAAGTAGAAGAAGATGAAGAAAAAGATTAAGAAGCAAAAGTGGAAAAAGATAAAGAAAAAGGAGGAAGAAAAAGTTATAATGAGTTTTATAAGAATCACTGTTGTCATTGTTTATTGTCTTTCTATGCAGAAATGTGTAATTATGTTTGTTCTATTTTTATATTGATAATAATGAATATAGTCTCGTTGCGAATTGTAAATAAGGTAATGCAATAATGCACATTTAAACTTCTATTAAGTAATGAGTATTTTATTTCTATTTATGGCATTAGCGTTAAATTGCATTAGTAGCATCCTTTCTTACATTTAATGTAATGTCATTTGGTTATTTGGTAATGGAAGGCCCCGGTATCACTGCAAACGAATTAAAATCCATAATTGTTCAACCGCCCGTGCCAGCGTAATCATCCGAATTAACATCTCATCTCCCAAGTAAAGAAATGTAACTGTAGTCCCCATCGTAGCAGTCTCAGCACAAGCCAAAAGACATCAGGCGAAACGGCGCAGAAAGTAAATACAGCCAACTGTTCCCTGTCATACGATATCATCATTCATCGTAAACAACTGGAATATCAAAACATGATCAAAACGGATGAGACACACGGTATGCACAGAGCACTTAACTCACTAGCTCTTGCAACAAGCCGGACTTGGAATATGAGGAAACTGCAACAAGGAACACTTTTCATGCATAGCCTTCAGTTGTTCCCGCCGCCTATCCACAATATAACGGAAGTTCAAGTCCTCTTGAAAATGATATATACTTTATATTTTTTTTTATGTATAGCGCTTGATTATGTTAGGCCATCGTTATGAACTCCAATTCCGAACATATAAACACACAGTTAGTCGTCAGATTATCTCCGTCGCACATCAAACAACAGACCGTAAGATTAGCGTACGGCCGGTCTAGGGATATACGATGAGCCGTTACGATCCCACCTTGCCAGATGTAATAATGTCATTATAATGCGCTTTCTGTTTACGTTATTATTCCATCTCTTGTAATCTCGTCATTAGGTTTTGCTTTTACAGAATTAAAACATGAAATAACAGACCTTATATTAGTTGCAAAGATAAGAACTCTTGGCTCTAAAATCAGACTAATGCGCACTCTTGTTACAACATTCTTTTCTATACGATTTCGAAACAAAGACCATTATGACAGAGATAGAGAGTGAAAATAGAAACCGTGCATATAAAATATTATTCTAACGTTACGGTCATCTCTTTCTTAGATCGCATTACAAATACAAAAGTTCGCAAAAAAACACATAAAGCAAGCTATCGGAGTTCATGATGGTGTTTTGACTTTTGTGAAGAAATGCTAAAATAGAATGGTTTCACAATGTATCTGGTGGGTCTGGTCTATTAATGACGTTCAGCGACCGTGAATGGGGGCGAGATGGAGAGATAGACAGCGAATGAGATGGGGAGATAATATCAAAGAGTGGACAGTCTTCGATATTGCAGCGTGCTAAAAAAGATTGCTGAAGTTAAAACGATGTAGAAAAGTGTGATGAAGTCTGTCAGTAGTTCCCCAACGAACTGTCAGTAGTTCCCCAACGAACTGTCACTAGTTCCCCAACGAACTGTCAGTAGTTCCCCAACGAACTGTCACTAGTTCCCCAACGAACTGTCACTAGTTCCCCAACGAACTGTCAGTAGTTCCCCAACGAACAGTCAGTAGTTCCCCAACGAACTGTCAGTAGTTCCCCAACAAACTGTCAGTAGTTCCCCAACAAACTGTCAGTAGTTCCCCAACGAACTGTCAGTAGTTCCTCAACGAACTTTCAATAGTTCCCCAACGAACTGTCAGTAGTCCCCCAACGAATAGTCACTAGTTCCCCAACGAACTGTCAGTAGTTCCCCAACCCCCGACTTTGTGGGTTGAAGAAGAACATGAAGAAGTCTAAAGTAGAATACGAAGGAGATGATGATAAGGAGGATCTAGAAGAAGATGATGAAGCAAAAAGAAGATGAACATCAAGCTGAAGAAGACGAAGAAGATGAACAAAAGGATGAAAAAGATGATAGGGAAGATGTAGAAGAAGATGAAACAAAAGAAGATGAAGTAGTTTAAGATGTTAGTTTCAAATACTCTGACGATATATATAAATGCAGTGAGTTAAAATAGGTCGACATATTATAGAAAGTGATTAAAATGTGAGAATCCCCGTTGTAAGTGAGTCTAGGTCGTTTATCGCTGGTGGTTGGACTTTAAACGCTTCGTTCAATGGTTTTGTTTTGTTTCATCCACAGAATATAACGTCAACCTAAGAGACCTTTAAAGAACGCACCGACTGACTGACAAATGTGTGTTTAGCCAAGCTTGTGTAGAGATGGTGGAGGGTAGTAGTCACCAGTTTTCTAAATAGACAAAGCTGTGGAGATGGAGACAGGACAGGCAGCTGTTGTGAATGTTACTTTCAGAAACTTGATGGCGGTTACGTCATTTCACAATAGAACTGAAGTGAAATGGTGTCCGGTCGAGGAGCAAGGTGATGCTTATTATAAGGACTTTTATGAGACTGCACAGGTGAGTTTCAACTTAGTTATTACGGTGTGTTTGTTTTAGTTTCACATCGCGGCCTGTTTTGAATAAGTAACAGCTTTAAGTGGTAATTAACAAAACAAAAGTCGACGTTTCGGTCAAGTAGGTCTTCAGCTGGGACAACAAACAACAACACAAATATATATATAAGGATATGTACACAAATCTAACTACATGGCGATAATATTATTTCCTTTCTTGTGTATCTATCATATTATCCATGTAGTTAGATTTGTGTACATAATATCCTTATATATATTTTTGTGTTGTTTGTTGTTCCAGCTGAAGGTCTACTTGGCCGAAACGTCGACTTTTGTTTTGTTTATTACCACGTAAAACAGTTACCATACCAACTTTAAAAAAAAAATTTTTAAGATTAAAATTGACATTATCATCAGCTTTACAGCATCTTCGCATCTCTTTGCATCTTGGAGCGTCCTGATGTCGTTACTCCATTATTTTGAATCTCTATTTGTAGAAGCTCAGACAAACACCGGAAACATTTTCTGTGTGGATAAATATAGTTTTCTATAAATGATATCGCACACGTGCTTTAAAATTGTTAATATCTACATCTTTGTGCTTATTATATGATTATAACAGACTATCAACATTAGGACTAAATGTCTTCCACGTGCGATGTCCCTGCAGAATAATGCACATGAAATGGCAGGACAAAATAACCAACTTAACTGTCCTGCAATGTGCTAAGACCCCAACAATCATGTCGATGCTCAGATGTCGAAGACTAAGATGGCTGGGGCATGTCCAGCGAATGGAAGAAAAGCGCATTCCCAGGCAAATACTATATAGTGAACTAACACACGGAAAAAGACAAATCGGCAGACCTAAACTACGATATAGAGACATCTGTAAATCATCTCTGAATGACTTTTCCATATATGAAAATGACTGGGAACATCTGGCAAGTGATCGCACATCATGGAGAGCATGTATAAGGAACGGTATAACATCATTTGAGACTGTGCTAAGGCAAAACGTAGATGACAAAAGACTCATGAAAAAGGATGGATCAGTGGGCCTGACTTATTCATTCTGTGGCCGTGTGTGTTTGTCAAACATTAGTAGAATTAGCCATGAGAGAAGCTGCTCGACAAAAGCAAAACCTCAAAAAATCCGTCCGACAAGACGAAAAGGGCGATATAATATATTTATAAATGCTAAGACAATCACCGGAAAAATTTTCTGTGTAGATAAATATAGTTTACTATAAATGATGTCGCACACGTAATACAGTGCTTTTAAACTATTAATCGCTACATCTTTGTGCTTCTAATATGATTATAACAGACTATCAACATTAAGTACCATGCACGATGGCTTAGGTCATAATCGTCATCATTATTATCATTAAATACCATTCCTACTGGCGTAGGTGATCCTGTCTATCCACAACTGTCGATCTTGACAGTTATCAGTTCTGTTTGTTGACCTTCTGCCAAACCAATCTCTTAAGCTGTCTGGTATCTTCTCTCTTTGCATCCCTCTATCTCTTCGTTCCTCAATATTCCCAGTTGTCACAATATATTCCAGTTGTTCCCTTCTCGTTACAATGTCAACAAATTATGATTGTCTCTTCCTAATATTGGAAATTAGCTCTCTATTTGCTTAAGCCCCTTTCCCAACTTTTCCTTACTCTTCGTAGCTGTCCATAGTATTCTCAACATTCTTCTGTAAAGCTACATTTCTAATAGCTTCCAGTGATTTCCTTGCCTGTCGTTCTATTGTCCACGATTCACATCCATATTTTAAGACTGGCTGTACATAACATTTAAGAACTCTTTTTCTTGTTTCTATTGTCAAAAATGGATTGTACTAACACCGATACCTGACTATACATCAATAATATATTTAGCAGAATAATGATGAATCTGTGACAGGCCCAGCATGCTGATAGGGGAACTACATTTGTTGTTAACCAGAGATTTCACTGTATCGCTAATTTACAGATTCTGAAGACGAGAAACATTTCGTCCTCATTAGCCACAGATGTACACATTTTTAGTCACATATGTACATATTTATAGTCACAGATGTACACATTTATAGTCACATATGACCATATTTATCTTCTTCATCGACTAGGTTGTGCCAAAACGGTATTGAACCAACACTCAAGTTATTGCCACTCCACAGTGCTAACCACTACACTTTCAATGCTATACGTCATCCATAACAATTTCCTCGCCAAATTAAATGTAAAATATACGCTAAATATTATTTAAATTAATTTGTTTTTGGATCAGAACGTTGTATCATTAGAACGAATTAGACAAAAATAAATGTTTACCGTAATTTATTTCATAAATAAAAACGGGATTTCCCGTAGAAATCAATAACCGTGCAGAACAGCAAAAACACGAGTATCACTGATCAAATTATACAGGGTGTTTATAAAGTCTCACTACACTTGGTATCTAGGTCAATTTGAAAAAAAAATGTTTATGACGTCATCACAATATGTGCTCCCACTGTCAATGAAATTTGTTGAATAAGTTTATTGCTACTGGAAATGTGGAAGATGCTCCACGATCTGGTAGGCCTGCTGTGAATGATGAAATATGTTTAGATATCCAAGACAGAATCCTTAAAAGTCCAGACAAGTCATTAAGAAAACTGTCGCAACAAGTGAACTTACCATTGAGCACATATTGTGATGACGTCATAAACATTTTTTTCAAATTGACCTAGATACCAAGTGTAGTGAGACTTTATAAACACCCTATATAATGTACAGATCTTACTTTAGATTTAAACATTTTAATTTTTTTCATTCGCCAGCTTTTACATCTGACGAAGTCCCAATAGACTAGGAACTGAATTTTGCGTGTTAATCCGTTTTTCCCTGACAGCCGTGCGCGAAGGGGTCCCTCGCCGCACAGGCAGATAACTCCGTATTAGGAGGTACTCATATTTTTTTCCGTCCATGAATAATTGACGTGTCAAGCCGGAACTCACTGCTGAGTAGGGGTGATTGCCGCAGAGAGGAATCATAAATAAAAATCCCATGTGGTGCAGCAATGATTTAAACCCACAACCTCTCTGTCTCGAAATCGGCATCTTGCCTCAATCTTGCCCAAACAGCCCCCATATTTTCTATTTGTTTCATATTATTATTTCCTTATATTTTCAGTGAAACGAAAAATAATGACTTTGATTTGTTTCTTTTACAGCCAATTGTTTGTTATTTCTTAGATCGTTTTCTTGTTTGTTCGTTAGTAATCACCATAGGTTCTATCTGTTATAGCTAATTCTGAACTTTGGAAGCCAATCGTGGACAATAGACAAATGAAAAGACGGTTAGATGCCACAGAGATGGGATTTCTCAGAAGAATGTTGAGATTTCCCTAACAGCTATACAAGCAAGCGAATAAATTCTCAAAGAGGCCACAACAAAAAAGGACGTTCCAAGAAACATCAAAAAGACCTAATTGACACTTTTAGGGCATACCATAAGAAGATGAAAGTTCGAATACTAACAAAGACCACGAACGACAAAGAGAGAAGAAACTTTATAGTTTGGTGTTCTGGTACGGGAAATAATCAACAAAAGAACTGATACTATACACCACAGCGTAGAAAATTGTGGAAGGTCATGATCGCCAATGAAATCTGGTATGGCACTTGATAATGAACACTGACTGGACGAAAAGTGTTGAATCGTTTTGCAATCAAAAAAAGTATTACAAAAGAAAGCTAGAGCCCCGTCACGCCAAGTGGCGTTTAGGGAATATGGTGTTAGCGACCATCATTTTTAAAGACCTTCGGTACATGATATTTGGGGTAATGTGGTCGGTATTACGCCCGTGCCGCTTTACTTCCCCCCCCATGCCCCCCTCCAAAAAAAAATAATCCGGTATCCATTTAAGGCTGTAAATAAAAGTAAAGAGATCCCGTCACGCCAAGTGGCGAATAGGGAATGTAGTATTGGTGACCATATATTTTACAGACCTTCGGCACATGATTTTTGGGGTAATATGGTCAGTATTACGCCCGTGCCGCTTTACTTTCCCGGAAACAAAAATCCGATACCCATTTAAGGCTGGGTGAACCCGAAAGCCGTCGATCAGAATCGAACCCGACTCTTGTCGTTTATAGTCCAGTTTACTAACCACTGAGCTAAAATTTCTGTACCTCGCTGGTTATGCATTGCACATTGTTTGCCTTTTAGATCATCTATCTTGCATGTTGGGTGGTATGTTCCAGATAGTTCCATTCTTATAACAATATCTAACTTATCAGCAGTTGTGTCAATTTTTTGTTTGCCAGGTTTGATCTCTGACGAAGTCCCTAGAGATTAGGAACTGAATTGTGTGTGTTAATCCATTTTTCGGTACAGCCGTGTTCACAGGGGTCCCTCGCCCCACAGGTAGATAATTCCGTCTTTGGAGGTACTCATATTTTTTTTTCCTGTCAATGAGTAATTGACGTTTCAAGCCGGGCCTCGCTGCTGAGACCAGGGGTGGTTGCCGCAGAGAGAAATCATAAATAAAAATCCCAACTGATGCAGTCAGGATTTGAACCAACAACCTCTCTGTCTCGAGGCCGGCGTCTTTCCTCGAGACCAACCAGTCCCCTGTGTTGATGTTAAACATAACTGTAGCAATGAGCTGCACCTTGTACGGCTTAAATGCTGGAATATTAATAAGTTAATATGTTTAATATTAATGAGATAATTAACGTACTTACCGAGCATTAAAATGAACGTACATGTAATTGTTTTTTAACACGTCCCTCATGGCTTAAAACAGACGCGCATTTTCTCTGGATAATGAATTACTGTTGAACCATCATGAAAAAACTTGTAACGAGTTTAAATTATGTTCTCTCTCTTTGCAGAACGCTCAGGAGAAATTCATTAGAGGTCGGAATAATAGTTGTTGTGGAGAACAATTCATGTTAGGTTAAAATAATAATTTTTGGTGAACAATTAAACGAATGAGATTAACAATTTTGGCTGACAATTCATACACGATGAGAATAATATGGCGGAAGCATCCCGCTACATGAATAATAGGGGAAAAAAAGTAGTGCGCTGTCTTCCTTATATAATTACTTATCGTTCAATCGATGCACTGTGGATAGAAGATTTGTGGAAGGACATGATCGCCTACGCCAACCAGTATGACACATGATGATGATGTCGTTCAAACATAATTTTGATTCTTCCTTTGCTATTTCTCTCAATAATTCTGTCACTTTGTTCGTCCCAGACTTGCCTGTCCTGTCTTTCTCTGCTCTTTGTCTTGACCGATCCTGTGTCTCAGGATTCCAGAGAGCTCATGCGCTGAAAGAGGTCATTGGAAACACGAAATATCATTAGCTAGGGTGACGTTCTCGGAATGCAGGCAGGGACGTTTGTGAGAATGACGTCAGACGTTTATAGCTCTTATACCTGAAAAAGTTACAGTTAGTTAGCGTGTTTTGGAGTTGCCCTTTCAATCATCCGGCTTATATCTATAGATGGCGATGGATTCCACAAAACTAGGTCTGAGACATTCACGTGTTGCTCTCTTGCTACTAAACAACCAATAAACAAATACAGACCCAGGGGGAACTATCTACAAGTTTGATAAGAGTTATTTCCCAGGAAAGATTACTCTGAAATTATTCTTCTTCTGCTGCGATCATGACGTCATTCAGACTAGGACTCCTCTCTTATGAAGGCAGCTGTCTCTTACAGTGATTTGGTTGCCTCGTAGAGTTCCGATTCCAGGGAGATGGGTGTGGGTCACATTTCCTCCTCAGGCCTGTGTGTTGGAGGCAATCCTGTAGAACGTGTTTTGTTGTCATGTTAACCAGGGTAGGGGAGTGGCATTGGCTAGTAGTTCCTATTTTGAGTTTGATGAACATGTGGCTTCTCATTCTGCTGTGGTCAGTGCGTAGACAAAGTATGATGACTTGATACCTCCTTGATAGTTGGATCCATTCCTCTCGTTATACTTTGGGTGTTGTTCTTTTCATTTTTCACGATACTGGCCTTTGATGATGGATTTGGCTTCATCGTAGCTGAGCAGATGGTTCTCCTGTGGTAATCTCCTTCCCTCATTAGCTAGTTTGTCTACGCATTCGTTTCCGTGTATAATTGCTGTGTGAAGGTACCCACTGGATGACCACTCTCTGGAAGTTATTGCACAGTTGGTCTAGGTTTGTTCTCAAGTCATCTAGCTCACTGTTCCTGTGTGTTTTAGGGTTGTTGGACTGACAGTGCGTCGGTCTATCTGAGTACAAACAATTGTTGCATTATAGGAAAGAAAGTAAGCTTTAAGTTGTATTGAAAATGAAGTTGTATTGCCAATATTTGTCCAAACACATATTTAAATAACATATTTAATTGGTGATATGTTTATTTGCGTGCCAGGACGCCCCTTTTTACTTTCGTTATTTAAAAAAAAAGAGAATGTCAGGTACCTAGTTTTAGAAGCTGGGTGAAACCCATTCTAGATATTAAAAAAAATAAATACTGAATTTAATATAGATCATGTTTGTGTGTAGTGAAAGTTCTTATAGTGACCTCACAGAAATGAAAAGTTGCAATCAGTCTTGAAGAAATGTTGACTTATTGCCAATGTACTGGTCCGTAAGGTGCAAAACACAGCTCAGCACAACTTGACATTCAAACAAAGATATAGAAGAAGACAATTTGTAGCAATATGTTGTAATTGTAGCAATAATTACCTCAAACATATGTGTCTCTTATTATGTGTACGTCTGCCTGTGTACGTCTGTCTGTGTACATCAACCTGCGTACGTCTGTCTGTGCACGTCTGCCTGTGTACGTCTGTCTGTGCACGTCTGCCTGTGTACGTCTGTCTGTGTACAACTGCCTGCGTACGTCTGTCTGTATACAACTGCCTGCGTACGTCTGTCTGTGTACAACTGCCTGCGTACGTCTGTCTGTGTACAACTGCCTGCGTACGTCTGTCTGTGTACAACTGCCTGCGCACGTCTGTCTGTGTACAAATAAACAAAAATGGAAAAATGTGTCCATTCGGGTTAAACACATTCGACTTTACCTTATCCGTAGTTTCTTCGTCACGTTACCCTTTCCTGGTCACTTGCTAGTTAGATCCGATGTCTGGTCCTCTCAGATAATGGCAAACAAAAAATTTAAAAAAAACCACTAGAGATCTCGTGTGCACTTGCGCACGTTAATGAAATATTGGCAGTTTAAAGTCATAAAGAGCATACCAAAAATGAGCGCTGCTGGAGAACTTTCTCAGCGAAACCCACTCACGTCGATGGGTCCCAGGCTGTGCAACGGGGTTCGGGCATGTGGTTCGGGGTTCACTTTGGAAGTTCTCGACACTTCCGGGGGATATTTGAGCACCTAATGGTTTCTCTGTAGCTTGGTGATGATAATCTTAACATAATAAAACATGGCAAAGGATACATGACAAAAACATAACATAACAAACACATAACATGATAACACGAATTTAACATTGCTCGACATATTTTGAAGAAACTGGTTTGTGTTCCGATGTTCAGTATTATTTTATATTATTAGTTAGTCGGTAAATAATTACTACTGCAAAGCAGTTGCGTATTCTCTATGATACCGCAGCTACCGCCGGTTGCCTGAACATACCAACGAAATACAAAAGGAAATGATAATTCATTATATTTTTTAAAATAATTATATTACAAATCTTCGAATATTCTATTACACATTTCGTTGGCCAATATGATTTATTTCTTTGATTTGCATTTATTAAAGCAATGTTTTCCTCTGGCCACTATAACGTTTGTGAATGAAATCGAAACTATTCTACATTGAAACTTCTAGGATCCAGCGTTACATTTTTCCTCTATTCGGACCTAGTATTAACGACCTTGACATTAAAAAAATGGGAGTCTGCGGTTTCATGGGTTATTTTTAGCTCAAGGCAATCAGAATCGGCACAAGGTGAAAGTGAAACGTATGTCTGATTACCGGAACTTCCTTAGCTATTTATAACTACGTTATGCGCATCAGCATCTGTAGAAAGAACTTTTTTTGCTCTCAAGAGAATCAAATCTTATTGTCGCTCAACTCAGATACAAGAACGCTTATCTGGTTTGGCATTAATGTCCATTGAGAAATCATTCCTTCAGAAACATAGAAACCAACCCAACAGTACTTTCAATGACAAAGTCATCGAGACATTTTCGTCCCAAACAAGACGGATAGAGTTTACATATAAATAAGTAAGTAATTTAAAATGTAGTGATGTCATTAGCAAATATTACTTCATGTTAGCCTACTGAATATAATGTATGTTTTTATTTATTATGTCAGCGGTAGCCCAGACCCAAAAACCAGTATACGCCACTGCTGCAAAGTGCTATATGGGATCATTATCATTCATATTTCATCAATCACGTTTCAAACAGTCAATTATAAGTCACTCACTGACTGCTTTAATTCTTGACGTTATCAAACACTCAAGCCCATACCATGCTATAGCTATACAAATCTCATCTTCCATAAAGCAGTCACTGAGGAACAGGTTCCTGCCTTTAGAAACAGCAGCAGGTTTTGAATCGGAACGTTGAAGGCAATATAAAATGTGATTTGATTTCTCGGCTGGGAGGACTACGAATGGAAGAAATTAGCTTACATTTCTAGAATTGTGACAGTCGCAAATTCGGTTAAGAAGAAATTGAAAGTGCTGGCAGCAGCTCGATAGACATCATCAAGGCTATGCCAGAGATTATTGATGATAACTTATTTAGCTCGTTTGTCACAACAAATACGGCTGATTTTGCCGCGTCTTGTGGGTAACTATAGAAACACAAGGGGCGGTAATTTATTTTTTCAGGTTGCTATAAATAAAACCACCGTCGAAACTTCTTTGTACAATCATGAATCGCCACAAAAGCAGCTTTCCAAAAAAATGAGGAAGATACTATGCAATCCATTTTTGATTATCAAAACAAGAAAAAGAGTTCTTAAATGTTATGTAGAGTCAGTCTTAACATAGGGATGTGAATCATGGACAATAGGACAATAAATAAGAAAATCACTGGAGTCTATAGAAATGTGGTTTTACAGAAGAATGTTGAGAATACCATGGACAGCTAAGAAAAGTAATGAAAACGTTATGAAAGAGGCCAAAGAAAAAAGAGAGCTAATTTCCAATATTAGGAATAAAAAATCATCATTTTTGGCCATGTAATGAGAAGAGAACAGCTGGAATATATTGTAACCACTGGGGAAATTGAGGGACGAAGAGATAGAGGGAAGCAATGAGAAAATAATACCAGAGCTTAAGAGAAGGGGAGGAGAACAGGCAAATAATTGCATTGCTGCGGTAAAGCTGGAAGCAAGGAGCCAGTGGTGGGGAGTGTTAAACACTCCAAGGTATGAAGACAGCTTTACAAGAAAGGAACACAACATAATACTGACGTTTCGGCCTGTGGCCTTCTTTAGAGTACAAGGACAACGACAACAAACGGTGAAACACAATTATCTATAACTGCATGTTAGATGATCAGGTGAATGGAGAGATGGACAGAAAAGAAGAAAGTAGGATGTTGAAATAAGAAAGGAGGCTACATGAGGGGAGGTATGATGAGCTTCGAGATGTGTAAAATAGAAAGATTAGAAAAATGAGGAAGAACTAGAGATGTCAATAGTAAATTGAATAATGTATCGTAAAACGGATTAAAGCATGTCTTAAGAGAATGGCTTTGGCAGAAGGTCAACAACAGAAATGATAAAACACTGTCGAGATCGAAAATTGTGGAGAAACATGATCACCTACGCCAGTAGGCCCGGTAATTGGTGATGATATATATAACGGTGTGTTGGTAGATTAAGAGATGGCATTATAGACAGTGTAATGCTTTCTTCTCTTGGGAGAGTAAAAGGCTAAGGGAGGGTACCCTGAAATAAAACAACCACACTGCCTTGTGGGTGAGACTTTTTAGTTAAAGGCTAGCGGAGCCAACCGTAAACAAACCGACGGAAGGCAACAGAAAACCACCGTCCTAACTTCTTTGTACAATCATGAATCGCAACAATAATAGAAATAACGACAACAACGTTAAGGGGGATTCCAATAGAAAACCCTCGTTCGGTAGGGGACATCATGTGCTACAGGTGATACCCGATCGTCATCAAGCTACTGTAAACAAAATAAAGAGTTATGAAAAAGTTCTGAAAGAGGTCAAAACAAAAATAGAGCTAATTTCCAATAATAGGAAGAGACAATCATCATTTTTTGACCATGTAATGAGAAGAGAACGACTGGAATATATTGTAACAACTGGAAAAATCGAGGGACGAAGAGACAGAGGGAAGCAAAGAGAAGAAAATAACAGACAGCTTAAGAGAATGGCTTGGCAGAAGTTCAACAACAGAAATGATAAGTAGCTGCCGAGATCAAAAATTGTGGAGAGACATGATCACCTACGCCAGCAGGTCCGGTACTTGATGATGATGATGAATTCTTTCTTCATTGTTCTACCTGACATACAGTTAATAATGTCAGGTTGGAGGCGTGCAAATAGTAAGTGTGAAGAGAGAAACAACAACATACAGAGAATGTAAAATTACAAATTATACAAGATAACTGATTCTGGGGGCCTCGGTAGCCTAGTTGGGAAAACCACCCGACGTGGCTACCGACGTTCGGACAAGCTGTGTTCGATTCCCGCTGAGAGCAGTGTGAGTTGTATTCGTGGTAGGAAAAAATATATATCCCCGCTGTCGACCCAGCCGCAGGTGGAAATGGGTACCATGGTAGTACACTGGGAAAGAGAGGAATGCCGCCTCGCATCGTGAGTTTCGATGCTTGAAGCAACACTGTCTAGAAGTCTCCGAACACTTTTGGATAAGCGGCCGAACACATATGGGTGAAAGCTCGCTTGCTGAGACGTCGATGCAAGTCTTGTATCTTACCTGTATTTTAATGTCCATTCTCTTTTCTTGATTAATGATGATACTTGTGGTTGATCGTGTACTTCACCTTTATATTTAAGCTGATTTCTTGAAGGCTTTTTTCTTGTCTTCTGTCCTTTCAATTTGTTTGCCTTTTTCTTCCAGCGTCAAAGGAAGCTAAATGTATTCTTGACATAGCTCTTCAGTTTACTAAGATATTTGTTTGAGCTTTTCAGTTCACTAAGATATTTGTTTGAGCTCTTCAGTTCACTAACATATTTCTTTAAGCTCTTCAGTTCACTAACATATTTATTTAAGCTCTTCAGTTCACTAACATATTTGTTTGAGCTCTTCAGTTCACTAACATATTTGTTTGAGCTCTTCAGTTCACTAACATATTTGTTTGAGCTCTTCAGTTCACTAACATATTTGTTTGAGCTCTTCAGTTCACTAACATATTTGTTTAAGCTCTTCAGTTCACTAACATATTTATTTAAGCTCTTCAGTTCACTAACATATTTGTTTAAGCTCTTCAGTTCACTAACATATTTGTTTAAGCTCTTCAGTTCACTAACATATTTGTTTAAGCTCTTCAGTTCACTAACATATTTGTTTAAGCTCTTCAGTTCACTAACATATTTGTTTAAGCTCTTCAGTTCACTAACATATTTATTTAAGCTCTTCAGTTCACTAACATATTTGTTTGGTGATTTACATTTTTTTAGCAGTGGATACTGATCCCCTCTTTAAATGATACATGGGTGTATCACTCGCGACCGAATCCAGCATTTCCTCGGTAACGCTAGTAAAGGTAAAGGTTATGGTCATGGGAATCATCATCAAGTACCGGGCCTACTGGCGTAGGTGATCATGTCTCTCCACAACTTTCGATCTCGACAGTTCTTTATCATTTCTGTTGTTGACCCTCTTCCAAGCCATTCTCTTAAGCAGTCTAGTATTTTCTTTCTTTGCTTCCCTCTATCTCTTCCTCCCTCAATTTTTCCAGTTGTTACAATATATTCCAATTGTTCTCTTCTCATTACATGACCAAAAAAATGATAAATATTTCTTCCTAATATTGGAAATTAGCTCTATTTTTTGCTTTGACCTCTTTCAGAAAGTTTTCATTACTCTTCTTAGCTGTCCATGGTATTCTCAACATTCTTCTGTAAAACCACATTTCTACAGACAATTTTTTTGTTAATACGAGGATGAAATACTATAATATCGCTCTTACATAAATGTTGACTTCCACTAAAATATATGACGTCTTGTTTTTTTGGCGTCATAAAACAATAAATAAAAATTCCATAAAATTCACTTTTTTGAGTGATTGGAATATCCTAGACTGAGAACACTTGCTACCATAAACGCTGTTCCATTTCGAAGATTTGAACTAAAATGCCACTTTGAGGTGACAGCAAGCAGGTGTGTTTGATATATAACCTCCCACCTGGTGAAAGATTATGTTTCTGGCCAAGTATTCAACCAGAGCCAGCTATACTTTTAGTAAGGCCCGGCGGGCAGAAAGTAAAACAGGAAAACCCACCAACAAGTGTGACGTGTTCAACATAAGAGATATAGACACTGGTTTTACTCTACCCACAACCATCTATGCTCGCAATGTTGAAAACGTCACGTTGATTGGTCGTTTTTCATTAAAAAAAACTGCTTCTCAACCCGCGGGCCTTAGTAAATCTATAGTTTAACTATGCTCAAACCATTCGATTATTTCTTTTTACAGAGGGTAACGAGCCAAAACACTTGTTTAGTAGGTGGAGGGGGGCGAGACTGCTTCTGATGATCAGTTTGCCTCCTGTCATGAAGCTCCGTATAAAGAGTTGACTTGTATTAAATTATTAAATATTGTTCCTCTTCTTTTTCTACCTTTCAGCTCCCTGTGGAACATAGGTCTTCAACAAACACTTTCCAAGTCGTTCTGTTTCTTGCCATTCTTTTAAGATAATTCCATGTCTTCCCCATGATCTTCATCTCTACTTCTGTCTGTCTTCTCCAAGAATTTCTTAGTTTTCATCTTTGTCTTTTCCCCTGGGGATTCTTAAAAAGGGCTTGTTGTGTAATACTCTCAATTGGCTTCCAATTTCAATATTGTTATTCAACAATTGTCTTGAAAAGCATGTTGGACGATTCACATCGCAGTATATAACTGTTCTACAATAAGCACGAAATGTTCTACTTCGCTACTGCGTTATTGAGACCGGGTTTGCCTACCTTCACCAGTATTCTCTACTCGCTTTGGGTATAATGTCAGTCATTTTTTAAGATAAAAATGAAGTTTAAGGTAAAGTGCGAGGCTTGTATCGGCGTCTTAACACGCGAGTTTCCTCCCATATTTGCTCGGCCGTCTTTCCAGAAGTGTTCGGAGAATTCTAGAAAGTTTCGTTTCAAGCATCGAAACTCACGATGCAAGTTGGCATTCCTCGCCTTCCTAGATTACTACCCTGGTACCCGTTTCTCCCAGCGGCTGGGTCGACCGCGGGGTATATTTATCCGAACCACGAGTACAACTTACATTGCTTCCAGTGGGAAGTGAACACGGGTTGTCCGAACGTCGGTAGCCCAGTCGGTTCACTTTGTAAGAAGTGAATCAATTCAGAGGAAGAGGTATGTTTACAGCACTCGGAAAAAATGACAAATAATCAACAACAGAAAAAAATATGAACCAAGGCAGGATCGAACCCGTACTCAGTGGCACAGCGCCTTGCCACGAAAAGCCAAACGCTAGGGAACACTGCCACTCAGCTAACCATAAAAATTAGCTTCGTAGGCAATGTCTTTTCGCGAAGGCTTTACCATGACTAAAGCATAAGGCTGCGATCACAGCTCAGAAATATTTTTTCTGTTAAGACAAGTATCTACCGGATAGGGTAGGGCTGAATACTTGCGTTGCAGACAAACATTTAGGACGAAACAGCACGAATAGTAGTTTCCAGTGGTTTTAGACTGGAGACAAATAATAATATATGAATATTATTATAGAGGGAAACTTCCGAGGTGATAATCAGTGATTAGAGCCTCGGAAGTTTCCCTCTATAATAATATTCATTTATTATTATTTGTCTCCAGTCATTTTGTAAGAACCATCTCGCAACGCTTGGGTAGAATCTCTACCAGCTCTGATTTTTTAAAACCCTAGCTCATGCTATTATCAATGATTGGCTGAATTCTGTCAGTGCATTTATTACATTTTAAAATTCCTTAAGGGACTTCCATTTGTGTATTCAAAATAAAAATCATAAATACAATAACATGCGCAGAAGTACGAAAAACGAGTATCTGCGCACCACGTGTTTACGTGTAAATTTAATAAACTCGATTTGGGATACCACATACCCTTAGGAAATAAACTACACATGTAATTAGGTAATCGACTGACTGGAAGCCTCGGGGGAGAACTGGATATCCATTAAGTTAATAAAGAAAACAAAAAATGAGAAAAGCAAGGAGCGAAATAAATAAACGGATTGATTATGAAAAGCGGTGTCGGCAAATATAAATTAATATAGTAAAGAATAATAGTTTAATGGAAGAGAAATAGTATCGTGTTCTCTGTCAGGCAGCAGCGGATATGCAGAGGCGGAAACGGGGGTCGAGACGTCTAAAATATCTTATCAGAATTCATAACACAATCACAGTCCAGCTCAATGAGTTCAATGTCAGTGTACAACCAGGCACCGTATTCCCTAGTATAGCCGTGATATAGTTCAATGTCAGTGTACAACCAGGCACCGTATTCCCTAGTATAGCCGTGATATAGTTCAAATAACTCAAGTCGTTACTAATAAATAGTCTGCAATGTCTATGGAGGTCAAACCTACTACAACCGTACAATGACATGTATCAACCTTGCCATGTGTATGAGAACAGGCTAGGGCATTTCAACAATTACCTACTTGTTTCCATGGCAACAAAAAACGACAAATCAGATGATTTTCTATATTTTTATTGCAATATTTAGAAGTGGTGCCGATGGAGAGAAGAATCAATGAAGTGCCGACTTAGAATCATTGCACTGTGTAATTATTTAAAATAAAAAAACCTGAACAAAGCTGTAAGAGATTTTAATTAACAGAAAAAAACATGTTTTTTTCGTAACTTAATATTCAAATAACTAAGAAAGTATGATGTAATTATAATTTTGTTAATTTAGGACAATAATTGAAGGAACTATATCACATAGCGGAAATAACAATAGTGTTTATGTGTCAAATGATCAGGGCAACTTAAAAACACGCTGTCATGCCATGCCTCCTCAAGTTTCAAAGTCACTGCCCGCCGCTGTTATCAGAACGTGGAATTTATCAAAGAACCGTGACATTGCAACAAATGGAGCGTGTTACAAGAGGTCAGACTATGTTCTCCCCTTCAAACAAATCTGGGATGGATCTGTAGGCTTGTTCATGCTATGTTCTAGCGTCTTCAAGACAAATAATAATAAATGAATGTTTCTATGCAGGGAAACCTCCGTGTTTATTGATCAGTGAATCATTTCACGATAAGTTGACAACACGCGGACAAAAACATTACAAATAATCAACAACAGAAAGAAACAGAATCAGCCCGAAGCATGATGGAACCCGTACTCCTCAACACAGCGCTTTGTCATGAGAA
Source organism: Megaustenia siamemsis (assembly GCA_032433765.1). Taxonomy (NCBI): domain Eukaryota; kingdom Metazoa; phylum Mollusca; class Gastropoda; order Stylommatophora; family Ariophantidae; genus Megaustenia; species Megaustenia siamemsis. Next base: position 17,819,859 of record JAVIAB010000046.1, read on the forward strand.
ACAAAAGCTAGAGCACACGGCAAACTAAACAGCTAAGAAAAGTAGATGTCATTTACAATGTCTTCAACACTCATCCCAATATGAGAGGCTCACAATATAACAAGAGAAGAAGTGACATCACCAGAACTAGAAGTGATGATGCCAGAAGTAGGAAGATCACCAGAACTAGAAGTGATGATGCCAGAAGTAGGAAGATCACCAGAACTAGAAGTGATGATGCCAGAAGTAGGAAGATCACCAGAACTAGAAGTGATGATGCCAGAAGTAGGAAGATCACCAGAACTAGAAGTGATGATGCCAGAAGTAGGAAGATCACCAGAACTAGAAGTGATGATGCCAGAAGTAGGAAGATCACCAGAACTAGAAGTGATGATGCCAGAAGTAGGAAGATCACCAGAACTAGAAGTGATGATGCCAGAAGTAGGAAGATCACCAGAACTAGAAGTATTGCCTTCGAAAGTAGGAAGATCACCAGAAAAAGAAGCCATGCTGTCAGAAGTAGCAAGATCACATGAACCAGAAGCCATGCTGTCAGAAGTAGCAAGATCACATGAACCAGAAGCCATGCTGTCAGAAGTAGCAAGATCACATGAACCAGAAGCCATGCTGTCAGAAGTAGCAAGATCACATGAACCAGAAGCCATGCTGTCAGAAGTAGCAAGATCACATGAACCAGAAGCCATGCTGTCAGAAGTAGCAAGATCACATGAACCAGAAGCTATGCTGTCAGAAGTAGGAAGATCACATGAACCAGAAGCCATGCTGTCAGAAGCAGCAAGATCACATGAACAGGAAGTCATGCTCTCTGAAGTAGGAAGATCACATGAACCAGAAGCCATGCTGTCAGAAGTAGGAAGATCACATGAACCAGAAGACATGCTGTCAGAAGTAGGAAGATCACATGAACCAGAAGCCATGCTGTCAGAAGTAGGAAGATCACATGAACCAGAAGCCATGATGTCAGAAGTAGCAAGCTCACCAGAACTAGAAGCCATGCTGTCAAAAGTAGGAAGATCACATGAACTAGAAGCCATGCTGTCAGAAGTTGCAACATCACCAGAATTAGAAGTCATGCTGTCAGAAGTAGGAAGATCACATGAACCAGAAGCCATGCTGTCAGAAGTAGCAAGATCACCAGAACTAGAAGTCATGCTGTCAGAAGTAGCAAGATCACCAGAACTAGAAGCCATATTGCCAGAAGTAGCAAGATCACCAGAACTAGAAGTCATGCTGCCAGAAGTAGCAAGATCACCAGAACTAGAAGTCATGCTGTCAGAAGTAGCAAGATCACCAGAACTAGAAGTCATGCTGTCAGAAGTAGCAATATCACCAGAACTAGAAGTCATGCTGTCAGAAGTAGCAAGATCACCAGAACTGGAAGTCATGCTGTCAAAAGTAGCAAGATCACCAGAACTAGAAGTCATGCTGTCAGAAGTAGCAAGATCACCAGAACTGGAAGTCATGCTGTCAAAAGTAGCAAGATCACCAGAACTGGAAGTCATGCTGTCAGAAGTAGCAAGATCACCAGAACTAGAAGTCATGCTGTCAGAAGTAGCAAGATCACCAGAACTAGAAGCCATATTGCCAGAAGTAGCAAGATCACCAGAACTAGATGTCATGCTGTCAGAAGTAGCAAGATCACCAGAACTAGAAGTCATGCTGTCAGAAGTAGCAATATCACCAGAACTAGAAGTCATGCTGCCAGAAGTAGCAAGATCACCAGAATTAGAAGTCATGCTGCCAGAAGTAGGAAGATCACCAGAACTAGAAGTCATGCTGCCAGAAGTAGCAAGATCACCAGAACTAGAAGTCATGCTGCCAGAAGTAGCAAGATCCCCAGAACTGGAAGTCATGCTTTCATAAGTAGCAAGATCACCAGAACTAGAAGTCATGCTGCCAGAAGTAGCAAGATCACCAGAACTAGAAGTCATGCTGCCAGAAGTAGCAAGATCCCCAGAACTGGAAGTCATGCTGTCAAAAGTAACAAGATCACCAGAACTAGAAGCCATGCTGTCAGAAGTAGCAAGATCACCAGAACTAGAAGTCATGCTGTCAGAAGTAGCAAGATCACCAGAACTAGATGTCATGCTTTCAGAAGTAGCAAGATCACCAGAACTAGAAGCCATGCTGTCAGAAGTAGCAAGATCACCAGAACTAGAAGCCATGCTGTCAGAAGTAGCAAGATCACCAGAACTAGAAGTCATGCTGTCAGAAGTAGCAAGATCACCAGAACTGGAAGTCATGCTTTCATAAGTTGCAAGATCACCAGAACTGGAAGTCATGCTGTCAGAAGTAGCAAGATCACCAGAACTGGAAGTCATGATGCCAGAAGTAGCAAGATCATCAGAACTAGAAGTCATGCTGGCAGAAGTAGCAAGATCACGAGAACTAGAAGCCATGCTTTCAGAAGTAGCAAGATCACCAGAGCTTGAAGTATTGCGGTCGAAAGTACCAAGATCACCAGAACTAGAAGTATTGCTGTCAGAAGTAGCAAGATCACCAGAACTAGAAGTATTGCTGTCAGAAGTAGCAAGATCACCAGAACTAGAAGTATTGCTGTCAGAAGTAGCAAGATCCCTAGAACTAGCAGTATTGTAGTCGAAAGTAGCAAGATCACCAGAACTAGAAGTATTGCTGTCAGAAGTAGCAAGATCACCAGAACTACAAATCATGCTGCCAGAAGTAGCAAGGTCTCCTGAACTAGTAGTGTCAGAAGTAGCAAGTGTGGTTAAACAACAACCAATTATAGATTTACTAAGACCACAGGACAAACAATAAAACCAGAAAAACTCTCCTATTATCGTGATGTTTGCAACTATAGAAGCTATAGACTGCTGATCCTCCTTAATCCACAATCGCCTCTGTTTACAATAACTGAAAACGGCTAAGCATTGGGGGATTTATTTCGTCCCGCGGATCTTCGTAAATTTATAGATTGATGGCTGTGATTAAACAAGCGTTGAAATACAAATAGCCAGGAACAGGCAGATTACCAAGGGACATAACCCAAACTGTAGGAGAGTTACCAGTAGATGGTTATATAGAATTGGCAATGATACATGGGTACAACAACACATAGTGACTGGTAACTGGCAATTATAATTCCCCTCTGGGAGAATAACGGAAATAAACGATAATATTCATAATACAGTAGTATATCAGTGCTGAGCAAAGTAGGAAAAATGTACGTCAAGATTATATAAAGAAGATTAAGGTCGCATTTAGCAGAAAGTTTCGGGTTTAGAAAATACAAACAAGCTACAGAGATGTAATATTTTCACTCAGGGAGTTAATAGAAAGGAACATATAATAGCAAAATAATATGTGTATAGAATTTGTGGACCAAGAGCAAGCTTACGATAGAGTGGATAGAAATATATTATGGTAAACATTGGCTCATTACGGAGTAGATGACCACCTTATTTGATGTTCATCATCATCATCATCATTGAGTGCCGTCTCGGCATCGAAGGTTGGCTACCATGGAGCGCCATTCCACTCTATGTCTTGCTTTGATGATGCAGATTGTCATAGGCTGACTTGTCCATGGTTTTCTTTGGACTGTTACGTGATGAGGCTCCAATCTCTTTCACGGTGGTCTGCAATATTCGTCTTTCGTGTTCTTAATATGCCTCATGTGTACCACACACTTCGCTGTTTTCGCTTTCTGGGCCGTTGATTATTTCAAATTCTTCCGCCCCATCCACCGTCACAGACTTTTCACATACGGGTTAAACACACCCGGCTAACAACGCCATTGTTGTCGAACCATGTGCTTGCCCATCGAACCGCGAACACACGACACAAAGAAAGAATAAATCATATTCCACTTAAATATCGATAAAGCTCACAGTCCATCCACACGTCAGAAGTAAACATACACCAAACGGGGAATATATTTGATGTTACAAGAGAGTATATAGTAGCAGTAGAAGTGTGATTAGAACGAGTAATGGAACATCAAAACCTTTCACAATAACATCTGGAGTAAGTCAAGGCTGCGTGTTGTCTCCACTCTTGTTTATCCCTTACATTGACACAATTTACAAGGATGCCAAATCACAGTGTGGAGATATAAATGAATTACTTTTTGCTACCGACCAGGCTATAAGAACTCTAAAAGAAAAAAAAAACAGAACCTCAACAACATCTACTGTCATTGAATGTAGAATGAAAAATAAATAACGTGAAAGTAAGTACAGACGTTATATCAATAGGAAGACACAAGAAGATGTTAAACATAGCTATAGGACACCAAGTTATAAAACAAGTAACAACTTTAAATACCTGGGAACAACATTCTCAGAAGATGGGAAAATCGATACAAAAACAAGTATCCGATGCAACAAGTAAAGTAAAAAGTAAAGTGCCCCCGTCACGCCAAGTGGCATATAGGGAATATGGCGTTAGTGACCATAAATTTTATAGACCTTAAGCACCTGATTTTTGGGGTAATGTGGTCGGTATTACACACGTGCCGCTTTACTTTCCCAGAAATAATCCGGTATCTATTTAAGGCTGGGTGGACTCGGAAGCCGTCGGTTGGGATCGAACCCTACTTCTTGTCCTTTGTATTTCAGTTCACTAACCACTGAGCTGTCGCGGCTCCCGATGCAACAAGGCAAACCAAATATTGGGTCAGCTATCCCATATACTTCAACACAAACCAAATATTGGGTCAGCTATCCCATATACTTCAACACAAACCAAATATTGGGTCAGCTATCCCATATACTTCAACACAAACCAAATATTGGGTCAGCTATCCCATATACTTCAACACAAACCAAATATTGGGTCAGCTATCCCATATACTTCAACACAAACCAAATATTGGGTCAGCTATCCCATATACTTCAACATAAACCAAATATTGGGTCAGCTATCCCATATACTTCAACACAAACCAAATATTGGGTCAGCTATCCCATATACTTCAACATAAACCAAATATTGGGTCAGCTATCCCATATACTTCAACACAAACCAAATATTGGGTCAGCTATCCCATATACTTCAACATAAACCAAATATTGGGTCAGCTATCCCATATACTTCAACACAAAGCAATACTTATTACCATGAACAAACATCCCATACGGAGTATATTCAATCCAACATTGTTCTACCAAAGCCAAGCATGATCAATTATGTCTAAACATAAAAGAAAGCCGGTCACAACAGAGACGAGATGCCTGAGAAAAGCGTTTGGTGTGACCAGAGACGATATTATAAGAGAGCGAGTAGGCGTTGAGCCAATATTAAGCTACGCGTACATACAGGAACAACAAATAGACTATCTTGTCCATCTAGAAAGAATATCATGTGATTCCTTGCGATACAAAGCATATCTTAAAACAAGAGAAGGGAGAAAAGAAAGTAGTAGACCCAGAGAAAGATGGACAGACACCATCAAAGAAACAACATCAATTGACATTGAAGTTTATAAACAGGGCGAGAACCAGAAATTTAAATATCCCATTAAAATGATGTGAAAGTGACTTTGAGAATGTTAAGTTAATTAAGGACAGTATGTGCTGTTGTTTTTGAGAAATGAAAAGAAGGGAGGAAAGAAACAAACTAATTAAAGAAATAAAGAATGAAACAAGTAAAAAAGGAAGAATGTAGGGAAAGATGAAAGAGTTAAAGGGGGGAAGGAAAGGAAGGAAGGAGGAATTTAGAAAAAAAAAGAAATAAAAGGAAAAAAAGAAAGTAAGAAAAAGATGAAAAGAAGGAAAGAGTGATGAAAGGACAGAAAGTAAGAAATAAAGAAATAAAAGAACGAATAATGGAAACCTGATGAAAAGAAAAGAAAATAGGAAAATGAAAAATTGGGGGAAAGATGAAAAAACGAAAGACGGAAAAAAATAAAGGCGGACAGAAAAAAAATAGGAACGAAAAGAAGAAAATAAAGTTGATAATGTATATATATATATATATATATATATATAGTTTAATCGTTTTTGACACATTTGAAAACCCCAAGTTAATAATTGGATGTAGGCAACCTAGTAGCTGAAGCAAATAGGCGGGATGATATTAAAGATCCCCTGCAACAACACAAAATGTCGACCAAGAGCTAAGTCACAAGACAAACCAGAGCAAGAATTCTCAAACTACTTCAACAGAACATAGGTGGGCAGGAAACTCCCCATGAGATCTGGTATAATTGGAGAAGTAATGATGATGACTTCTTTTGAAGACATTCTAGCTTCAAACATTGGTTTGTTTGTTTCATGTCTCACCCGCTAGGCCGTAAAATACAATTCGGTGTTACATTATTTTATAGAAACAGATAATTGAATGTGTTAACTGCACGTAATGTCTGAAAATAACACTGAAAGCATTAAAACAAGACACAGCCAGAAGTTACGATACAAATAAAAAAGGTATTTGGGTTATTTTCGCGATCAAAGCTCTAATTGTTTCGACACGGTATGTGATTCACCACCGCATGGAGGAATGCTCGACAAAACATTAACACACATGGGCAGAATAAAAATGGTAAAAGCGGTCCTAGAAGATGATAGTTTAATGAGAACAGGACTAGGAACATGTCTCGGATATCTCACAGACCATTTGCCTGGAAAATTTATTTGTTCCTATAAGTTGAGAAGCAACAAAGATGGCGTAAAAAATGAAAGAGAATGGAAGAAAAAGGCGAACCCGTTAATTATAACCAAAATGAAACCTAAACTTTTGGATTTAAAAAAAATTGATAAACTTCTCATAAATAGACAATCCTGACAAATTAGTTCAAGCTGAAAAGCTCTTTGTATAAAATTAATTTAGTTTATTTTTATTGTATCTAAAAATAACACTTTCGTTCTAATCCTGTAAATTTTGCAGCATTTTATGGATAAAAATGTCACAAGTTTAGTACATTCCTTTCATTCTTGAAACTGATATTTGATGAAAGTGGTTGCAAGTTGCGACACCGTGTACATACCACGTACCTCTTTACACGTGTTAGAATCATCATTACTGCACTCCGGACACGTCCATAGGTGTTCCGATCATCTTGAAATACTGAGAAAGAAAACCCTGACTTATGTACAAGCGAATGTTGTTCGGAGTGGGAAGACTATCTTAGCAATGCTTGCTTGGGTAGCGGCCATGGGTGTCTACACTTTTCCACTGTTAATTGTGAAGTGTTCTATAACGTATGCAGCATGCACACGGTACTTCGTGCTTTCACCTTAACCAAGATGATTAGACATCGGATCTAACTGCCCAGCAATCACGTGAGAGGTGTGGATACAACCACACACAAAAAAAAAATAAAAACGCGAATTCAAATTTTGACGAAAATCTCACCGCCTGTGGGAGAAATCGTACCCGAGACCGACTTGTCCATAGGCTAGTATCTTACCTTCAGACACACAGCCCCCCACCTCACACCCCCCCCCCCCGCCCTCACCACATTTGTGGACATCATTATCATCATCAAATACCATGCACGCTGACGTAGGTGCTCCTATCTCTCCACAACTTTCGATCTCGACAGTTATCTATCATTTCTGTTGTTGAACTTCTGCCAAGCCATTCTCTTAAGCTGTCTGGTATTTTTTCTCTTTGTTTCCCTCTTTCTCTTCGTCCTTAATTTTACCAATTGTCACAATATATTACAGTTCTTCCCTTCTCATTACATGGCCAAAAAATGATGATTATTTCTTCCTAATATTGGAAATTAGCTCTCTTTTTGCTTTGGCCTCTTTCAGAACGTTTTCATTACTATTCTTAGCTGTCTATGACATTCTCAACACGCTTCTGTAAAACCACATTTCTACAGACTCCAGTGATTTTCTTGTCTGTTGTCCTATTGCCCATGATTCACATCCATATGTTAAGATGGGCTCTACATAACATTTAAGAACTCTTTTTCTTGTTTCTATTGTTAAAAATGGATCGTATGGTATTTTCTTTATTGGACTTATGTGTTTTTGTTATTATTTGTTTTCTTTTCAATTAAAATCCTGTTGTAGCATCTAACGACCATTTCCACACATAAACATTGAACTGCTTGGTACAGAAACGAATACATATTTGTATTTTCCATCCCTCCATACAACTCTTCTTTTTTCTTTCTACCTTTCAACTCTCTTTGGAACATAGGTCTTCAACAAACACTTTCAACTCCCTTTGGAACATAGGTCTTCAACAAACACTTTCAACTCCCTTTGGAACATAGGTCTTCAACAAACACTTTCAACTCCCTTTGGAACATAGGTCTTCAACAAACACTTTCAGCTCCCTTTGGAGCATGGTCTTCAACAAACTCTTTCAACTCCCTGTGGAGCATAGGTCTTCAACAAACACTTTCAGCTCCCTTTGGAGCATAGGTCTTCAACAAACACTTTTAACTCCCTGTGGAGCATAGGTCCTCAACAAACACTTTCAACTTCTTGTGGAGCATAGGTCTTCAACAAACACTTTCAGCTCACTGTGGAGCATCGGTCTTCAGCAAAAACTTTCAGCTCCCTGTGGAGCAAAGGTCGTCATTAAACACTTTCCAAACCGTTCTATTTTTTGACATTACTTTAAGATCATTGCATGTATTCCCCATCTTCTTTATCTCTGCCTCTATCTGTCTTCTCCGAGAATTTCTTCGTCTCCCTCTTAGTCTTTTTGCATAAGGATTAACAAAAAAGGACTGTTGTGTAATACTCTCAGTTGGCTTCCATACTGTATGTCCTATCCACATAACAACTTTTGTCTCTGAACTCTCTTCCGTTGCATTTATAACAACCTTCCGAGCTGAAAGATTGAATTACATAAAGCTTTAACCACGTAATTTGTTTCTATTTCTTTTTTTAATTTCTACGTTCCGGAATTTACACGCTGAAGTATAGAGACTATTGATCCGGACTTCAAACGATTGTTTTACGCTGGAACAGGGCGTGTGCAGCCATAAATATATCATAGTAAACGTCATCAGACGTGAGCCCATGTCATATCATGCGTTATCTTCGTGCGTTTTCAGTGCTTTTTTTCGCAGAATTATTGTCATGTACAGAGGAAGGGTAGGGAGCCGCGATAGCTCAGTGGTTAGTGAACTGGACTACAAAGGGCAAGAGGTAGGGTTCGATCCCAAACGACGGCTTCGGGGTTCACCCAGCCTTTAATGGGTACTGGATTTTTTCTGGGAATGTAAAGCGGCACGGGCGTAATACCGGCCACATTACCCCAAAATTCATGTGCCGAGAGTCTGTAAAATTTATGGTCACTAACACCATATTCCCTATACGCCACTTGACGTGACGGGGGCACTTTACTTTACTTTTTTATTTACAGAGGAAAGGTAAAGGAGCCAGTCAAAAAAAAGTGTTTCCGGAGTTGAAGTTAAGAGCTGTGTAATGTTTGGGTTTGGACGCGTGCTTTCTTGAAATGTGGCACTATGACACGGTAGGGGGCAAATAGGAGCATTGGTTTATTTAATGGGAAAGTTGTGACCTACTTCAGGAACATCCGGAAAAAAATGGCCAAAGAAGACTAAACTGGGTGGTTTGTTTATCTGTGGAAGTGGCGGAGTCTGAGCTAGAAAATACAAGCAGTAGTGCTAGATATATATATATATATATATATATATATATATATATATATATATGGAGAAGGAGAGAGCAGAGGATAAGGAGCGAAAGAGTGAGAAAGAGAGAGAGAGAGAGAAATAGAAGAGTAGGGAGAGAAAGAGAGAGAGAGAAATATAAGAGTAGGGAGAGAAAGAGAAAGAAAGAGAAAGAAAGAGAGAGATGGGGGGAGAGGAAGTGAGAGAGAGAGGCGAGAAAGAGAGAGCAATGTAGAGGAAGCGAAAGAGTGAGGAAATGTGTCAGAGAGAGAGAGAGAGAGAGAGAGAGAAAGAGTGAGAGAAAGTGTAAGAAAGAGTGAGAAAAAGAGAAAGAGGTGGAAAGAGAGAGGGAGAGAGCGAGGCACGGAGAGAATGAGAGAAAAAGAGAGAGCGTGAGTGGGAGAGAGAGAGAGAGAGACAGATTCTCTGATATGAGGAAGACAGTCATAACGTGCTGATAAACACAACCAGAGTACAATGATGATAGACTGATGGAACTAATCTAGACTGGATTATGTTAGAGACCCTCCCTCCCTCTTTTTCTCTCTCTCTGCCTCTCTCTATCTCTCTCTGTCTTTCTTTTTTTTCTTTCTCTCTCACCCTTTCTTTCGTTTCCTGTTTCAATTTCTTTTTTTATCTCTCTTTTTCACTCCTTCTCTTTTTATCTTTTCCCCTTTCTTTCTCTTTTTTCCCCTTTCATTCTTGTGCTATATTTATTTTTCTACATTTCTCTTTCTTTATCACGCTGTCAATTTTCTCTCTTTTTCTCTCTTTTTTTTATCGCTTTATCTTTCTCTCTCTCCCTGTTTATATCTCTTTCTCTATCTGTTTCCTCTATTTCTCCTTTTTTGTCATTTTCTCGATTTGTTTTCTTCTATCTTTCTCTTTATGTTTTTCTCTCTGTCTATTTATACTCTCATTCTCTCTTTCACGCTATATCTCTTTCCCCCTCTCCTTTTCTATCCATCCCATTCTGTCTCTCTCTATCTATTTCCTTAAATCTCTCTCTTTACAGTCTTCTTGATATACATCAAGTACCAGACCGAATAATAAGCAAGCTTTTAAATCACTGCCATGGATCTTCAACTTATATGAGATTACCCATGCTTATCGCCATCTTGCCCGCGATCCCATCTCCCGCGCACGTAGCATACCATAGACTAGACGATAACCATTTCCGCTTCCGGGTTACACTGAACAAGAGTTGAATTAATTTTGGTAAAATCAATTTAGAGTTTGCGGGGTGACTTCAGTTCGATTTCGTCATTTAGGGAGTTGATACGACCAATGGCCCAGAACATTTGTTCAGATGAGATAGTTGTAGTGATGAGAATATCTCCATTTTCAAATCTATGTATAGAATATCTTGTCTTTTCACTCGACCAGGCTCGTTTTCTACGAACCATCTCGAGCGAGAGGTCTCGTGATGAATGCTGGGAAATGCGGAGGCTAGGGCCGAGGGGATAGAAAATGTGAGAGGTGAAAGAGTGGTGGTGGAAGTTGTGAGTGAGTAAAGAGGAAGTAGATAAAGGAGAGAAGGACGATGGGATTGAGTAGGGGGTTGAATGAGTACGGTGGAGGGGATTTAAAGAGGGAGGATTTAAATTGTCATTGGTAGGTTTGATGGGAGTAGTTAGGAAGGTGTTATTGGTAGCTCTGATAGAAGAAGTTAGAAAAGTGTCAATGGTAGGTTTGATGGGAGTAGTTAGAAAAGTGTCATTGTTGTGTTAAGTGGGAAGTAGTTAGGAAAGTGTCATTGTTGTGTAAAATGGGAGTAGTTAGAAAAGTGTCATTGATGTGTAAAATGGGAAGTAGTTAGGAAAGTGTCATTGTTGTGTAAAATGGGAAGTAGATAGGAAAGTGTCGTTGGTAGGTCTGATAGAAGAAGTTAGGAAAGTGTCATTGGTAGGTCTGATGGGAGTAGTTAGAAAAGTGTCATAGGTAGGTCTGATGGGAGTAGTTAGGAAAGTGTCATTGTTGTGTAAAGTGCGAAGTAGTTAGGAAAGTGTCAGTGTTGTGCAAAAAGGGAGTAGTTAGAAAAGTGTCATTGTTGAGTAAATTGGGAAGTAGTTAGGAAAGTGTCATTGTTGTGTAAAATGGGAGTAGTTAGAAAAGTATCATTGTTGTGTAAAATGGGAAGCAGTTAGGAAAGTGTCATTGGTAGGTCTGATGAGAGTAGTTAGGAAAGTGTCATTGTTGTGTAAAATGGGAAGTAGTTAGGAAAGTGTCATTGGTAGGTCTGATGAGAGTAGTTAGAAAAGTGTCATTGGTAGGTCTGATGAGAGTAGTTAGAAAAGTGTCATTGGTAGGTCTGATGAGAGTAGTTAGAAAAGTGTCATTGGTAGGTCTGATGAGAGTAGTTAGAAAAGTGTCATTGGTAGGTCTGATGAGAGTAGTTAGAAAAGTGTCATTGGTAGGTCTGATGAGAGTAGTTAGAAAAGTGTCATTGGTAGGTCTGATGAGAGTAGTTAGAAAAGTGTCATTGGTAGGTCTGATGAGAGTAGTTAGAAAAGTGTCATTGGTAGGTCTGATGAGAGTAGTTAGAAAAGTGTCATTGGTAGGTCTGATGAGAGTAGTTAGAAAAGTGTCATTGGTAGGTCTGATATAAGTTAGGAAAGTTTCGTTGTTGGGTAAAATGGGAAGTAGCTATAAAAGTGTCATTGTTGTGTCGGATGGGAGTAGTTAGGAAAGTGTCATTGTTGTGTCGGATGGGAGTAGTTAGGAAAGTGTCATTGTTGTGTCGGATGGGAGTAGTTAGGAAAGTGTCATTGTTGTGTCGGATGGAAGTAGTTAGGAAAGTGTCATTGTTGTGTCGGATGGAATTATTTAGGAAAGTGTCATTGTTGGGTCGGATGGAAGTAGTTAGGAAAGTGTCTTTGCTGGTTGGGATAGAAGTAGTTAGGAAAGTGTCATTGTTGGGTCCGATGGACGTCGTTAGGAAAGTGTCATTGTTCAGTCGGAAGGAAGTAGCCAGAAAAAAGTGTTATTGTTGATTTGAATGGAAGTAGTATGGAAAGTGTCATTGTTGGATCGGATGGAGGTAGTTATAAAAGTATCATTGTTGGGTTGGATGGAATGTAGTTAGTGGAGTCTTATCGTTGACACAAATTGTAACAACTGAGAAAAGTGTCATTTTTGGGTGCGACAGGAACTAACTAGGATAGTGTCATTGTTTGGCAAGATATGAAGTAGATAGAAAAGTGCCTTGTTGCGATGGTCGTTTCATTCGGAAGTTATTCTTATTAAACTGCTTATTGCTTTAGATAAATATCTTCTATTTTATTGTCTGTACCATTATAAATATCAATTATTCTGACTGTGCCAATGTACTTTGACTCAAGCACTTATCAGGAAGATGCCTTTCTTTAGATGATGCGAGCCATAGATTGTGCCTTCCTTATAATGCAATCGTTAGAGATTAGTCTACGTGTGCTTTCCTTATAATTCAATCGTTAGAGATTAGTCTACGTGTGCTTTCCTTATAATTCAATCGTTAGAGATTAGTCTATGTGTCTACCTACCTACCTACCTACCTACCTACCTACCTACCTACCTACCTACCTACCTACCTACCTACCTATCTATCTATCTTCCTATCTATCTATCTATCTATCTATCTATCTATCTATCTATCTATCTATCTATCTATCTATCTATCTATCTATCTATCTATCTATCTATCTATCTATCTATCTATCTATCTATCTATCTATCTATCTATCTATCTATCTATCTATCTATCTATCTATCTATCTATCTATCTATCTGTCTATCTGTCTATCTGTCTATCTGTCTATCTGTCTATCTGTCTATCTGTCTCTCTGTCTGTCTGTCTGTCTGTCTGTCTGTCTGTCTGTCTGTCTGTCTGTCTGTCTGTCTGTCTAACTATCTATCTATCTATCTATCTATCTATCTATCTATCTATCTATCTATCTATCTATCTATCTATCTATCTATCTATCTATCTATCTATCTATCTATCTATCTATCTATCTATCTATCTATCTATCTATCTATCTACCTACCTACCTACCTACCTATCTATCTATCTATCTATCTATCTATCTATCTATCTATCTATCTATCTATCTATCTATCTATCTATCTATCTATCTATCTATCTATCTATCTATCTATCTATCTATCTATCTATCTATCTATCTATCTATCTATCTATCTATCTATCTATCTATCTATCTATCTATCTATCTATCTATCTATCTATCTATCTATCTATCTATCTATCTATCTATCTAATCTATCTAATCTATCTAATCTATCTATCTATCTATCTATCTATCTATCTATCTATCTATCTATCTATCTATCTATCTATCTATCTATCTATCTATCTATCTATCTATCTATCTATCTATCTATCTATCTATCTATCTATCTATCTATCTATCTATCTATCTATCTATCTATCTATCTATCTATCTATCTATCTATCTATCTATCTATCTATCTGTCTATCTGTCTATCTGTCTATCTGTCTATCTGTCTATCTGTCTATCTATCTATCTATCTATCTATCTATCTATCTATCTATCTATCTATCTATCTATTGACCTTTCGAGCCGTAGCCGGCACATAGGGTGTATACCAAGATACACCTTCTCCTATCTGAATTTTTGTTCTAGCAGTTTTCAATTCTTTTAAAGATATTTTATCAAATCTCGCCATTTGTCTCTGATCTGTGCAAGCAGCTCTATCTCATTGAGGGAGCCGATTCCTGCTGCTCTTGCCTCTCTCAGCAATGTTCTTCTCAGTGTCTCTCTGGGTCTTCCTCTTTTTCTCTTATCTGTTGTTTCCCACAGGAGGGCTTGTTTTGCTATTCGGTTATTATCTCTTCTCATCACATGTCCAACATATGACCATCGTCTTTTCTTTATTACTGAAGATATTAGTGGTAGTCTACGTGTGCCCTCCTAGTAATGCAATCGTTAGAGATTAGTCTATGTGTGCTCGTATACAAGTTTCATCGTTTTGTTGAAGAGTACTTTTATTATTATGGTGCACTTTTTAAAATATGTTCTATTATGTACGGATGTATATCCAACCCAACTGTTATACTGTGCTTGTATAATGTGGATGTTCTTGTTAGACGCTCATATAATGTTGATGTTCTTTTTAGACGCTCATATAATGTGGATGTTCTTTTTAGACGCCCATATAATGTGGGTGTTCTTGTTAAACGCCCATATAATGTGGGTGTTCTTGTTAGACGCCCATATAATGTGGGTGTTCTTGTTAGACGCCCATATAATTTGGATGCTCTTGTTAGATGCCCATATAATGTGGGTGTTCTTGTTAGACGCTCATATAATGTGGATGTTCTTGGAGACGCTCATATAATGTGGGTGTTCTTGTTAGACGCTCATATAATGTGGGTGTTCTTGTTAGACGCCCATATAATGTGGATGTTCTTGTTAGATGCCCATATAATGTGGGTGTTCTTGCTAGACGCTCATATAATGTGGATGTTCTTGTTAGACGCTCATATAATGTGGATGTTCTCTTTAGACGCCCATGTAATGTGGGTTTTCTTGTTAGACGCCCATATAATGTGGATGTTCTTATTAGACGCTCATATAATGTGTGTGTTCTTGTTAGACGCCCATATACTGTGGATGTTCTTGTTAGACGCCCATATAATGTGAATGTTCTTATTAGACGCCCATATAATATGGATGTTCTTGTTAGACGCCCATATAATGTGAATGTTCTTGTTAGACGCCCATATAATGTGGGTGTTTTTATTTGTTGCCCAAATAATATGCATGTTTTTGTTATATGCCCATATAATATAGTTACCCTATTTTTCACTGCCTTTTGTGGACCCCTGCCCTCTCTTAATTGTGCCCAAGTTAAGCTAAACAGCTGTTAAAGATAAGGTTTCCCTTAGATTGGTTCTAAATGATAACAACACAAGGCATTCATGGCACACAAGTAGTCCTTTTCATTTTGAGTTTGTCTTGACTCTTGAGGCAAAAGAAAAACACATCTGCTAACGTGATTTGCCCCTATATAACTCTGTGCACACAGAGTTCCTTATCATAACTAACACCTGTGTTCGCCTTGCGCTTGTCATTAAATAATCCACCCTGAACAGTGACTGATCATCATCATGTGCCATACCGGTTGGCGTAGGCGATTATGTCCTTCCACAATCTTCTATCTACAGTGCATCGTATCAGTTCTGTTGTTGACTGTTTTCCATGCCATGCCACCAAGCTATCCAGTATTTTCTCTCTTTATCGTTTGCGATCTCTCTTCCCTTTTTTTTTTGCTAGTTGTAACCAAGTATTCCAACTTTCCTCTTCTCATGATGTGCCCGAAAAATGTTGATTGTTTCTTTCTGATGTTTTTTAGGAGCTCCCTTTTTGTGTTGGCCTCTTTGAGAATTTCTTCATTGATCTTTTTAGCTGTCCAGGGAACTTTCAACCTTATTCTGAGAAGTCCCATCTATGTGGCCTCTAATCGTCTTTTCATTTGTTTATCTACTGTCCATGATTCGCACATTGACTACTTGACCTAATTTTCTCAATTAGTCCAGCCAATCAGCATTAGCCTTTTCCAGTTTGTATCGCGTCTCGTAACTAAAAAAAAAAAAAAAAAAGACAAATCTCTTTATGCGAACACGTAATACATTAATTTGAAATAAATAGGAAGAGACACAAATAATAAATGATTTTTTTCCTCATTGACAAATAATTGATCATCATTTATATCAAGTATAATTAATAATGAAATCATAACGGTCATGTAAGGAACAGCAACTCGGGAAAGATTAATCTGATTATCTCTTGACATTTCTGTTAATCTACACAAGATAATTGAGATGTTTTCCCCACCATATATTTGTTCTTACTCAGCGATACAGAAAGAAACAATTCTACAATAATCTGTATTATAACTTTGATAATGTATTCTGTTATTTCTTATTTATGTTGGAGGTTCACACGATTTCAAGGGGGAAAAAAACATTAAATGAAACTATTTACTAGTCATATGCAGTATTATCACCATTATTATCATTATCATCAGTGTAATCATCATCATCATCCTTATCATCATTATAATGATCACTATTATTATCATCATCATCATCATAATAATAATAATAATCATTATCATCATCATAGTTATTATCACCATCATCATCATCATCATTGTTATCATTCTGTACATATCGATTACTCTACGTATCGAATAGGCCATTATGTCTTCCACAATTTTCAGACCCCAATACATCGTACTTCTGCAACATATGCCATTTTGGCACGCAAGGTTTCTGTTTTTTTAGATTGTGGTTCTGCCCTATGTGCCGACTTCGGCTCGAAAGGACAATAGATAGATAAACAGACAGACAGACATACAGAGAGACAGACAGACAGACAGACAGACAGACGGACTGACGAACGGACGGACAGACCAACGGACAAGATAGATAAGAAAGATAGGGTTCATAGAATACATCGTATCAGTCCTGTAGCTGACTGTTTTCCCAGCCACGAAAACAAGCAATCTAATCTCTTATAGCTTCTCTTTTTGTCGTCCGTGATCTCTCTTTCCCTGTATTTTACCAGTGGTAACAAATTATCCTAACAATCCTCTTTTCATGATGTGCCCGAATATAAATCGAGAGATTGCTCCTGATGTTTGTAAGGATGTTCCTGATGTTTGTAAGGATGTTCCTGATGTTTGTAAGGAAGTTTTCTAATTGTGATTTCCTCCTTGAGAATTTCCTCGTTTTTTTTTTTTAGTTCCCCGGGAAATTCTCCAAATTCTTCACGGAAATCTGGATTTTCTGTGGCCTACAATATTTTCATTTCTTTGCTGTCCATAATTCGCTTCCATATATCGGAATTAACGCTATATAGCACTGTTGAACACGCTTACTCTCCTCTATTGGCACAGCTACGCCACACACACACCCACTTATTCTTGCTTTCAGCAGAAACAGATCGAAGTGCTTTCTGATTAATTGTCTAAAGCCCATGATATGTGTTCTTCACAGTTGTTTGACAGATATTTTATTTCCTGGTTTGTATATTTACGGGACGATAAATAAAAAATATGTGATTTTCTTCTATTGTACATTCAGAGTAATTAGAGGACAATATTTTGTATTTAAATATAACAGCCTATGTCAGTTATAGTTGACTATAGTAGCCTCCGTCAGTAATAGTTGACTATAGTAGCCTCTGTCAGTAATAGTTGACTATAGTAGCCTCCGTCAGTAATAGTTGACTATAGTAGCCTCCGTCAGTAATAGTTGACTATAGTAGCCTCCGTCAGTAATAGTTGACTATAGTAGCCTCCGTCAGTAATAATTGACTATAGTAGCCTCTGTCAGTAATAGTTGACTATATTAGCTTCCGTCAGTCATAGTTAACTAAAGTAGCCTCCGTCAGTCATAGTTGACTAAAGTAGCCTCTGTCAGTCATAGTTGACTATAGTAGCTTCCGTCAGTCATAGTTGACTATAGTAGCCTCCGTCAGTCATAGTTGGCTATAGTAGCCTCCCTCAGTCATAGTTAGCTATAGTAGCTTCCGTCAGTTATAGTTGACTATAGTTGCTTCCGTCAGTCATAGTTGGCTATAGTAGCCTCCCTCAGTCATAGTTAGCTATAGTAGCTTCCGTCAGTTATAGTTGACTATAGTTGTCTCCGTCAGTCACAGTTGACTAAAGTAACCTCCGTCAGTCATAGTTGAATTTATTAGCCTCCGTCAGTCATAGTTGACTATAGTAGCCTCTGTCAGTCATAGTTGACTATAGTAGCCTCCGTCAGTCACAGTTGGCTATAGTAGCCTCCGTCAGTCATAGTTGAATTTATTAGCCTCTGTCAGTCATAGTTGACTATAGTAGCCTCCGTCAGTAATAGTTGACTATAGTAGCCTCCGTCAGTAATAATTGACTATAGTAGCCTCTGTCAGTAATAGTTGACTATATTAGCTTCCGTCAGTCATAGTTGACTAAAGTAGCCTCCGTCAGTCATAGTTGACTAAAGTAGCCTCTGTCAGTCATAGTTGACTATAGTAGCTTCCGTCAGTCATAGTTGACTATAGTAGCCTCCGTCAGTCATAGTTGGCTATAGTAGCCTCCCTCAGTCATAGTTAGCTATAGTAGCTTCCGTCAGTTATAGTTGACTATAGTTGCTTCCGTCAGTCATAGTTGGCTATAGTAGCCTCCCTCAGTCATAGTTAGCTATAGTTGCTTCCGTCAGTTATAGTTGACTATAGTTGTCTCCGTCAGTCACAGTTGACTAAAGTAACCTCCGTCAGTCATAGTTGAATTTATTAGCCTCCGTCAGTCATAGTTGACTATAGTAGCCTCTGTCAGTCATAGTTGACTATAGTAGCCTCCGTCAGTCACAGTTGGCTATAGTAGCCTCCGTCAGTCATAGTTGAATTTATTAGCCTCTGTCAGTCATAGTTGACTATAGTAGCTTCTGTCAGTCATAGCTGACTATAGTAGCCTCCGTCAGTCACATTTGGATATAGTAGCCTCCGTCAGTCCCTATTGACTATAGTAACCTCCGTCAGTCACAGTTGACTATAGTAGCCTCTGTCAGTCATAGTTGACTATAGTAGCCTCCGTCAGTCACAGTTGGCTATAGTAGCTTCCGTCAGTCATAGTTGAATTTATTAGCCTCTGTCAGTCATAGTTGACTATAGTAGCTTCTGTCAGTCATAGCTGACTATAGTAGCCTCCGTCAGTCACATTTGGATATAGTAGCCTCCGTCAGTCCCAATTGACTATAGTAACCTCCGTCAGTCATATTTGACTATAGTAGCCTCCGTCAGTCACAGTTGACTATAGTAGCCTCTGTCAGTCATAGTTGACTATAGTATCCTCCATCAGTCACAGTTGACTATAGTACCTACCGTCAGTCATAGTTGACTATAGTAACCTCAGTCAGTCATAGTTGTCTATAGTAGCCTCTGTCAGTCACAGTTGGTTATAGTTGCCTGCGTCAGTCATAGTTGACTATAGTAACATCAGTCAGTCATAGTTGTCTATAGTAGCCTCTGTCAGTCATAGTTGACTATAGTAGCCTCCGTCAGTCACAGTTGACTATAGTAACCTCAGTCAGTCATAGTTGACTATTGTAGCCTCTGTCAGTCATAGTTTACTATAGTAGCCTCCGTCAGTCACAGTTGACTATATTAGCCTCCGTCAGTAATAGTTGACTATAATAGCCTCCGTCAGTCATAGTTGACTATAGTAGCATCTGTCACTCATAGTTGACTATAGTAGCTTCTGTCGCTCATAGATGACTATAAAAGTCTCTTTCAGTCACAGTTGACTATAGTAGCCTCTGTCATTCATAGTTGACAATAGTAGTCTCCGTCAGTCATAGTTGACTATAGTAGCCTCCGTCAGTCATAGTTGACTATAGTAGCCTCCGTCAGTCACAGTTGACTATAGTAGCCTCTGTCAGTTATAGTTTACTATAGCAGCCTCCGTCAGTCACAGTTGACTATATTAGCCTCCGTCAGTAATAGTTGACTATAATAGCCTCTGTCAGTCATAGTTGACTATAGTAGCATCTGTCACTCATAGTTGACTATAGTAGCTTCTGTCGCTCATAGATGACTATAAAAGCCTCTTTCAGTCACAGTTGACTATAGTAGCCTCTGTCATTCATAGTTGACAATAGTAGTCTCCGTCAGTCATAGTTGACTATAGTAGCCTCCGTCAGTCATAGTTGACTATAGTAACCTCCGTCAGTCATAGTTGACTATAGTAGCCTCCGTCAGTCATAGTTGACTATAGTAGCCTCCGTCAGTCACAGTTGACTATAGTAGCCTCCGTCAGTCATAGTTGGCTATAGTAGCCTCCGTCAGTCATAGTTGACTATGGATTTTGCGGCGCCTTTAGAATGTTATTTTCTTTACTTACTCTGTGCGTTCCCTTTGTTATGTTTGCTTCTTGTTTGAGTTGGAACTTTAGGGTGTGTTGCCAAAGATTGCGGTCTGCAGATATTTCTTCCCAGGATGCAGAGTTTATGTTAAGATTCTTCAAATCACATTTATTTCTCATACGGTGCTCGTGGCCAAGCCAGCGTAACCTAAGTTGTTTGAGTAGCGTGTAGATGTTCGGGAGGCCTGTGCGAGTCAGGAACTCCACTTTTGTCACTTTATCCTTTCAAGTGATACCACGAATACAGCGCAGACATTGCATATGGAATGCATTTGACCTTCTCTCTTGCTTTCCATTAGTTGTCCACGATTCGCTGCCATACAGGAGGATACTAATGAAGCATATACACTGTAAAATGCGGCCTTTTTTTAAATTGTCAGTTTGGTGTTTTTGCCAAACACGCCTAGAAATTTAAATACTTATATAGTAAAATAAATTGGAAATTGGAAAAGTTTAGTTTCTGAGACTGGTTCTGTAATCTTTTTTTATGAGCATTATTCTACTAACAACTGCGATAGCTCAGTGGTTAGTGAACTGGGCTACAAAGGAAAAGAGGTAGGGTTCGATCCCAACCGACGGCTTCCGGGTTCACCCAGCCTTTAATGGGTACCGGATTTTTTTCTGAGAAAGTAGAGCGGCACGGGCGTAATACCGACCACATTACCCCAAAAAATCATGTGCCGAAGGTCTGTAAAATTTATGGTCACTAACACTATATTCCCTATACGCCACTTGGCGTGACAGGTCACTAACACCATATTCCCTATTCGCCACTTGGCGTGACTAAGTGGCTCTTTACTTACTTATTATTCTACTGAATGTATCTTCGTTACATCAATGTTGACGTTAGAAAAAATGTGATGTTCTGTGGATGGTTTCATAAACTGAAACCACTTTCATAAAATATTAATTTGACGAATGAGTGGAATGCTCTACTCTCATGGCATAAATCATAAATTGTGGGAAATTCATTCCCAAGATTGGAACCGTAATATCAATTTGTGATGAAAACAAACAGTTGTGATTTATAACTGATGACAAGAATGGCCGTCGATGTGAATCCATTTTGGTGGTTAACAAAGGAAATACAAGTTTACACCACCAGAACATTAAAGGCTTGGTTTATCAAAACTTTCACGCTCAATTGGGAGGGTTTGATAGAATTTGGGTTCATATTTTGAGTTATTATATATGTTGTTATTTGCGGTTGGGTCATCATCTTTGCACTCCGAACATGTCTAATAGGTGCTCAGAATACCTCCTCAGCAAGTCTCGCAGTGTCCAGCGACTGACAACTCCAGTTCTGTGCTGGTTGATAAGTCTTCTTATACGCTCACTAAGTTTCTCGTTTCTGGTTGTGCCCATCTTATCTCTACACTCTTTTATCCGTGGTCTCATGGTTGTCAAAGTTTTATGGTCTTCCCACATGTCGGAGGGCATTGATGACGTCCGCCTAATCCAAAGATTGATCGTCTTCAACGACAACGCAGCGCAGTTCATTTTTTGGAGAGTAATAAACTGCTTTCATCATCATCATCATGTGCCATACTGGTTGGCGTAGGCGATCATGTCTTTCCATAATCTATCCACAGTGCATCGTATCAGTTCTGTTGTTGACTGTTTTCCATGCCATGAAACCAGGCTATCTAGCATTTTCTCTCTTTGCCGTCCGCGATCTCTCTTTCCTTTTATTTTGTCAGTTGTAACCAAGTATTTCAACTTTCCTCTTCTCATGATGTGCCCGAAAAATGTTGATTCTTTCTTTCTGATGTTTTTTTTTAGGAGCTCCCTTTTTGTGTTGGCCTCTTTGAGAACTTCCTAACTGATCTTTTTAGTTGTCCAGGGAACTTTCCACATTCTTCAGAGAAATCCCATCTGTGTGGTCTCTAATCGTCTTTTCATTTTTATACGCATACATTAAAGTACTGCATTGTGGTGAAGTTCATTTATAGTTCCGATCATTTGTATATCGTTTGAAGAGCTTGCCTGCAGCGAATGTTGAGTATTCACTGCTTGATGTTGTTGCATTAATCTTATTTTCCCCCAGTTTGTGCGACGGGCCTAGTTTGGCTACCTATCCAAACAAGGTTTGTGGAGCCAGTGGTAGGGGGTTAAACACTCCAAGGTATGGTGACAGCTTTACAAGGAAGGAACACAACACAATACTGACGTTTCTGCCTGTGGCCTTCTTCAGAATGCAGGGACAATGACAATAAACGATTATCTGTAACTACATGTTAGATGATAAGGTGAATGGAGAGGTGGACAGAAAAGAAGAAAGTGGATGTAGAAATAAAAAAGGAGGCTACATGAGGGGAGGTAGGATGAGTGTCGAGATGTGTAAAATAGAAAGATTAGAACAATGAGGAAGGCTAGAGATGTCAATAGTAAAAAGTGAATAATGTATCGTAAAACGTATATGTCTGTCTGCGATCAGGACTCAATCAGAGTAGGATCCCAGACTCCCACATGAAGTCAGCTGTCTGGCTAAGTGTGTTGATCGCCCCCACAGACAGAACATCACAGTTAGAGTCTGCCATATCCACTCCGACTGAACACCCGTTAAAACGTTGCACTGTGTTCTGCGCCAGTGGCCCAGTGCATCGATTTTCAGCCAGCATTTTATTCAGGTTTGCTTTCCTTAGCCTTTGATTGTCCCCAGTCTTCCTGCAAGGCAGCAGATGATCTATTCTGCCCTTAGACGTATATGAAACTCAAACAAGGTTTGAGATTGATAGCAAATTTATTGCAGCGTGATTTCAAGTGATTCTTTTTGTCGGGATTTTTTTTTTTGCGGAAACAACAGTTGCACTGTCGCATTCACCTGACTACAAAGTCAACATGGTTTCGGCGCCGACGCATGGAGATTGGTGCTGCGAGAGCCTGACAGTTGATTGTAGAGGAGCGGAGACAGCCCTGGCTTTCAAATGTGTTTGACACCTACTGGGCTGTGGTCGAAACGACTGTTTCACCGAAGTGGAGACTTGACTTCATTTCTTGGGACAACGATTCTTGGGGCATGTTCATTGATCACGAAGTCTACACGGTTTCGGCGCGGAAAAATCTATGTCGTGCTGCCCGCGACAACCGTTACGAAGACCCGTAAGTGTACATAATAAGCTGCGAAACTTTTTTCTCAGAACTTAACAGTACACTTGAAGTAGAACAGTTTGAACGATCAGGGTGACTTCTTTGTTAGTTGCTGTAACGGGGTTGGGGTGGGGAGGGGGGGGGGGTTAGCAGATATGGAAATACCGCACTTGCAGTGACCCCAATCCGTTCTCAAGTCTAAAATTCTAATTAACATTTCAGTAACTTGAATAATCTAGTGACACATTACACAATCTGTGAGAAAAGTATTTAAATGAAATCAGTTAGCCTATCCCTAGAGTGTTTATAATTAGGAAATATTATCTTCAAAGTTTGGAAAAAAGATAGAAATCGGGTTTATCCGTTTGACGAATGCACGAGCTAGTAAAGTAAAGAGCCCCCGTCACGCCAAGTGGCGTATAAAGAGTATGGTGTTAGTGACCATAAATTTTACAGACCTTCGGCACATGATATTGGGGGTAATGTGGTCGGTATTACGCCCGTGTCGCTTTACTTTCCCAGAAAAATTCCGGTACCCATTAAAGGCTTGGTGAACCCGGAAGCCGTCGGTTGGGATCGAACCCTACCCCTTGTCCTTAGTAGTCCAAGCACGAGCTAGATGGCCATCAATTCAAATGAGAAATGGGGACGGCCCTTGTTTTGGAAGCCGTCTCGAGTGTAAAATCCTGAACTTAATCAACCGTGTTTACCTTGACCTGACCTGGTTGGTTGGCTCTTTTTTCCCTAAGGAAATTATAATTTACTATTAAATGTTAAGGGTCACGTGACGTATAATATCGTCTGGTAATGAATAATTAAATGTCATCATAATAGGCTGTAGTAATTAAATGTAAGATGTGCAGTCCTTGTTATTATTATTTGCAAAAATATAAAAAAAAACAAGTACCCATTTATTTTACGCTTGGTTGATTCTTCTTTTTTTTTTCTATTTTTACTGATACCTAAAAGGTGTTGTGGTTTATATTATTTGTCGTTCTTGAGCTGCTCGAACTGTCTGAATTAGTGATTTTCCTTTGTTGTTACATGTCTCTGTCACTGCATCTATCCATCTTCTTCTGGGTCTTCCTCATTGTCTTTTTCCATGCATTCTTGAGAAGAACGCCCTTGATGGTGATTGGTGAGGATTCATTCTGACCAGGTGGCCAAACCATTTAAGTTGTTGTTCTATATATTCTTGGCAGGGGTTTTGTTCCTACCATTGCTTGGTTGATTAAAGGACGTTAACGGAGACTGAACACGTTCGCACCTTGTCCCGTTTCCACTCGAGAAGGTTAACAACGTTGGATCACCATTTGTCTATCTCTAGCCCTAGCGGGACACGTGGTCACATGTTATGTTATGTCTGGATAATCATCACCACACTCCGGACGAACCCATAGGAGCTACAGTTTCCTTCTCAAATTATCGAGAAACTCCGAGGAGAGTCCAGACCAACGTGCACGAACTCCGTACTATAATGTGGGATCCATCTATGTTGGTCAATGCTGACAATTCTGACCTGGCAACGGACATTTTGGCCTACTCCTTTAGATTTTTAACTGCCAGGGGTTCTTTAATACACTAGAGTGACATCATTTTTATCGCTCTTATACGAAAGGACTAGACATCGAAATTAACCACCCTAGGGAATGTTAACATCACAAAGAAACTACGGAATCAAATTTTGAACAAAAAATCCCATTAATAATTTAACAGTCTAAATTATGCCCAGTCGTTTGTGTTGTGGTTAGTGCATTCGCATGCCGATCTGAAGGTTTGGGGTTTATATGCCGACGCTCATATTTCGTTCAGACTAAAAGGCATCTGAGGTCCACCTAGCCACTTTAACACTTTCCGTACGCTACCTTTTTATCAATGCAGCGGAAGAAATTTAAGAGACAACATGTTTTATGGTTTTAAATATTAATCTATATGTTTATATGTATCTAACATATAACACATTCTATATGTGAAGTTTTAGATAATTGAACAAGGAATTAGATCTCACCAATACTAATATGCCACAAAACATGTAAAAAGTATAAGGTTTGATGACGGTTCACACTAGTCAAATTGAGAGTGACGCACTGTGCGGCGAAACGTACGCGGACAAAATCGGCATGGCGCCCAGTGAGTCGAAACGTACGCGGACAGATTCAGGTATGGCGCCCAGTGAGTCGAAACGTACGCGGACAGATTCAGGTATGGCGCCCAGTGAGTCGAAACGTACGCGGACAGATTCAGATATGGCGCCCAGTGAGTCGAAACGTACGCGGACAGATTCAGGTATGGCGCCCAGTAAGTCTAAACGTACGCGGACAGATTCAGGTATCGCGCCCAGTGAGTCGAAACGTACGCGGACAGATTCAGGTATGGCGCCCAGTGAGTCGAAACGTACGCGGACAGATTCAGGTATGGCGCCCAGTGAGTCGAAACGTACGTGGACAGATTCAGGTATGGCGCCCAGTGAGTCGAAACGTGCGCGGACAGATTCAGGTATGGCGCCCAGTGAGTCGAAACGTACGCGGACAGATTCAGGTATGGCGCCCAGTGAGTCGAAACGTACGTGGACAGATTCAGGTATGGCGCCCAGTGAGTCGAAACGTACGCGGACAGATTCAGGTATGGCGCCCAGTGAGTCGAAACGTACGCGGACAGATTCAGGTATGGCGCCCAGTGAGTCGAAACGTACGCGGACAGATTCAGGTATGGCGCCCAGTGAGTCGAAACGTACGCGGACAGATTCAGGTATGGCGCCCAGTGAGTCGAAACGTACGCGGACAGATTCAGGTATTGCGCCCAGTGAGTCGAAACGTATGCGGACATATTCAGGTATGGCGCCCAGTGAGTCGAAACGTACGCGGACAGATTCAGGTATGGCGCCCAGTGAGTCAAAACGTACGCGGACAGATTCAGGTATGGCGCCCAGTGAGTCGAAACGTACGCGGACAGATTCAGGTATGGCGCCCAGTGAGTCGAAACGTACGCGGACAGATTCAGGTATGGCGCCCAGTGAGTCGAAACGTACGCGGACAGATTCAGGTATGGCGCCCAGTGAGTCGAAACGTACGCGGACAGATTCAGGTATTGCGCCCAGTGAGTCGAAACGTATGCGGACATATTCAGGTATGGCGCCCAGTGAGTCGAAACGTACGCGGACAGATTCAGGTATGGCGCCCAGTGAGTCAAAACGTACGCGGACAGATTCAGGTATGGCGCCCAGTGAGTCGAAACGTACGTGGACAGATTCAGGTATGGCGCCCAGTGAGTCGAAACGTACGCGGACAGATTCAGGTATGGCGCCCAGTGAGTCGAAACGTACGTTGACAAAATCGGTATGGCGCCCAGTGAGTCGAAACGTACGCGGACAGATTCAGGTATGGCGTCCAGTGAGTCGAAACGTACGCAGACAGATTCAGGTATGGCGCCCAGTGAGTCGAAACGTACGTGGACAGATTCAGGTATGGCGCCCAGTGAGTCGAAACGTACGCGGACAGATTCAGGTATGGCGCCCAGTGAGTCGAAACGTACGTGGACAGATTCAGGTATGGCGTCCAGTGAGTCGAAACGTACGTGGACAAAATCGGTATGGCGCCCAGTGAGTCGAAACGTACGCGGACAGATTCAGGTATGGCGCCCAGTGAGTCGAAACGTACGCGGACAGATTCAGGTATGGCGCCCAGTGAGTCGAAACGTACGGACAGCGTTAGATGTCTACAAGAAGTATTCTCCGTTAAAGCAAAGTAGCAAGAAAGTGAACTATCACCTCACCTTATGAAGTTGAGACTTAGTATAACTCATTAGCTCTTCATTACGCGAGACAGTTGCTATAGAACAACATTTCCTCTTTCACTGCAATTTAATAGTCAAAAAACAGATATCAGCTTTCATGGTGCTGATGGCAATCATTATATTTTACTCTTGGCAGAAATGGGAACCGCAATAGCTCAGTGATTAGTGAACTGGACTACAAAGGACAAGAGGAGGGTTCGATCCCAATCGACGGCTTCCGGTTCACCCAGCCTTTAATGGGATTTTTTTTTCTGGGAAAGCAAAGCGGCACGGGCGTAATACTCGACCACATTACCCTAAAAATCATGTAAAATCTATGGTCACTAACACCTTATTCCCTATACGTCACGTGGCGTGACGGGGGTACTTTACTTTTTTACTTACTTAGCAGAAAGAACCTCTTGAAAGAATGGCACGTTAACAAGTTATGAGCAATTACGCTCACTGCTGCGTAGTGAGATTGCGCGTTCACAATTATTTTAACTTTTTAATATTTTTTTTAGTACACCAGCTTTCAACTCTGACGAAGTCGCTAGAGACTAGGAACTGAAATTTGCGTGTTAATCCATTTTTCCCTGGCAGCCGTGTGCACAGTGGTCCCTCGCCGCGCAGTTAGATAACTCCTAATTCGGAGGTACTCATATTTTTTTCCGTCGATGAGTAATTGACGTTTCAAGCCGGGCCTCGCTGCTGAAACAAGGGCTGGTTGCCGCAGAGAGAAATCATAAATAAAAATTCCAACTAAATAAAAAATTTAGGTCGAAAATAAAATATTTCGGAGACAGTCAAATAATAAATGAATATTATTTTGACGGGAAACTTCCGAGCCGATAGATCAGCGAATAATTTCAGGAAGAGAGGCATGTTTACAACACTCGGAAAAAAAAATCACAACTAATCAATATTTTTAAAAAACAAGGAATAATAGACAGGAGGTTGGAACACGTACTCATCGGTACAACGCCTTGCCTCGATAAACCTGTGTTTGAGCACACGGCCAACTAAGCAATTTTCAGGTTGTCTATTGTTCACTGTTTTTTTTCCCCCAGGTGATTATTTGTGATTTTCACTTGAGAACAACCCTGGACCAACTATGCAACAGCTTCCAGAGAGTAGTCATTCAGTGGATACCATCACACTGTAATATACACGGGAACGAACACGCAGACAAATTAGCTAAAGAGGGAGGGAGATTACCACAAAAGAACCATCCGCTCAGTTATGATGAAGCCAAATCCATCCTCAAAGGCCAGTACCATGAAAAATAGAACGAGAACATCCAAAATGTAACTAGAGGGACGGATACATCCAACTATCAAGGAGGGATCAAGTCATCATAATTCACCTACGAACTGGCCGCAATAGAATGAGAAATCACATGTTCATCAAATTCAAAATAGGTACAACCAGCCTATGCCACTGTACACTGGACAATACGACTACAAAACATGTTCTACAGGATTGCCCCCAGTACACAGACCTGAGAAGAGCAATGTGGTCCACGCCCACCTCCCTGGAAGAGAAACTATATGTGGCAATCGAATCACTTAAACAGACAGCTGCTTTCATGAGAGTCTGGAATCCTACTCTGATTGAGTCTTGATCGCAGAGAGAGAGAGAGAGAGAGACAGAGACAGAGAGAGAGAGAGAGAGAGAGAGAGAGAGAGAGATTTGTGATTGTTTTCCCATTTTTTTTTTTGCGAAGATGCATCCCCACGTGTAAAGAATTCGCTATAAAATAGTTGACCGGGACTACTTTTATAGAATTACAACGCAGAATAGTTCCGTGTCCGTAATGTGACTTGCCATTAAACTGCTCTTAATCAAACTACAACTTTGACACCTAGACTGCGATATATCACAATTACTTTCTAAGCGTTCCGGTTGATTTTACCAGATTGTTATCGGTCGCTAAAATCTCGGTTCCAAAGTACAACCCACTCATGATGAGGGTTTGGAATGATAGTCAACATTTTGTAATAAAAAGAAAACTTGTTTCTGTGTTATTTAACTTTGTTTGCCTTTTGTAGAGAAGTTCTCTTGTTGTTTGTTTAGAAGTCACGTTCTATTATTTATTTATTTAGAAATCAAACTTTCAAGTTATTTATTTGGAAGTTAAGTTCCCTAGTTATTTATTTGGAAGTCAAGTTCTCTATTTATTTATTTGGAAGTCAAGTTCCCTAGTTATTTATTTGGAAGTCAAGTTCCCTAGTTATTTATTTGGAAGTCAAGTTCCCTAGTTATTTATTTGGAAGTCAAGTTCCCTAGTTATTTATTTGGAAGTCAAGTTCCCTAGTTATTTATTTGGAAGTTAAGTTCCCTAGTTATTTATTTGGAAGTCAAGTTCTCTATTTATTTATTTGGAAGTCAAGTTCTCTATTTATTTATTTGGAAGTCAAGTTCCCTAGTTATTTATTTGGAAGTCAAGTTCCCTAGTTATTTATTTGGAAGTCAAGTTCCCTAGTTATTTATTTGGAAGTCAAGTTCCCTAGTTATTTATTTGGAAGTCAAGTTCCCTAGTTATTTATTTGGAAATCTAGTTCTCTATGTTACTTTACAATTGAATGTTCTAGCTGTCTGTCTACATTTAAGTTTCTCTAGTTTGTTTAGAATTCAAATTCTCTAGTTGGTTTAGAATCCAACGTCTCTAGTTTTTTAAAAAATTTAACTGCTCTAGTTTTGTTAGAAAATCAACTTCTTCAGCTTGTTTAGAATTCAACGTCTCTAGTTTGTACATTATTCAACTTCTCTTGTTTGTTAAGAATTCAACTTTTCTTTTTTTTTTTTAGAATTCAACTTCTCTAGTTTGTATATTATTCAACTTCTCTACTTTGTATATAATTTCAACATCTCTAGTTTGTTTAGAATTCAACTTCTCTAGCTTGTATATTATTCAACTTCTCTACTTTGTATATAATTTCAACATCTCTAGTTTGTTTAGAATTCAACTTCTCTAGCTTGTATATTATTCAACTTCTCTACTTTGTATATAATTTCAACATCTCTAGTTTGTTTAGAATTCAACTTCTCTAGCTTGTATATTATTCAACTTCTCTACTTTGTATATAATTTCAACATCTCTAGTTTGTTTAGAATTCAACTTCTCTAGCTTGTATATTATTCAACTTCTCTACTTTGTATATAATTCAACTTCTCTAGTTTGTTTAGAATTTAACGTCACTACTTTGTTTAGAATTCAACTTCTCTAGCTTGTATATTATTCAACTTCTCTACTTTGTATATAATTTCAACATCTCTAGTTTGTTTAGAATTCAACTTCTCTAGCTTGTATATTATTCAACTTCTCTACTTTGTATATAATTTCAACATCTCTAGTTTGTTTAGAATTCAACTTCTCTAGCTTGTATATTATTCAACTTCTCTACTTTGTATATAATTCAACTTCTCTAGTTTGTTTAGAATTTAACGTCACTAGTTTGTTTAGAATTCAACTTCTCTAGCTTGTATATTATTCAACTTCTCTACTTTGTATATAATTTCAACATCTCTAGTTTGTTTAGAATTCAACTTCTCTAGCTTGTATATTATTCAACTTCTCTACTTTGTATATAATTTCAACATCTCTAGTTTGTTTAGAATTCAACTTCTCTAGCTTGTATATTATTCAACTTCTCTACTTTGTATATAATTTCAACATCTCTAGTTTGTTTAGAATTCAACTTCTCTAGCTTGTATATTATTCAACTTCTCTACTTTGTATATAATTCAACTTCTCTAGTTTGTTTAGAATTTAACGTCACTAGTTTGTTTAGAATTCAACTTCTCTAGTTTGTTTAGAATTCACCAAGAGCCTACCGATTCTACCATCACTATTTAAAAGAAGAAACGAACTTTACTTTTCACGCGAGTCACGTTGAGGAGGTGAAGTCGAAGTGCAAGCGATGGGGTATAATCAAACTGTGACCTTTTAATTAGTCTGTTTAATTTTTAATTAATTGTTTTTTACTTTTGCCTTCGTCTCATAACCAGCATAAAGAATATGTGGCTCCTCGGGCTCTTTCTCATTAAATTAGGAAGATCTCAGCACAGAGCTCGAACTATGCTATATCGACGTAATCCCCTAAATGAGTTTCAGATTAATTGATTAATGATTGTTAAGATTGTACAAAACTGTGGTTTTTTATATTTTAAATTAGGCTCAAAGTTGCAATCAATTTTTGGTTTTAGCTTGTAATTGTCAAGATTTTCTTTCAAGTGCTTAAATTATACATGAAACCTCCTCCTAAAGTTAGTCTCCGTTAGGAATATGTTCTCTGTCTAATCTATATTTAGAGGTGGAACAACTTATGTACTCATATGTGATTTGAACATTGTACCATATGTGGGTACCAATGTGTGATTTCAACAATGTACCCATATGTGAATTTAACAATGTACCCACAGTTGTAGAATGAGCAATATACCACAGTTGTAGAATGAGCAATATACCACAGTTGTAGAATGAGCAATATACCACAGTTGTAGAATGAGCAATATACCACAGTTGTAGAATGAGCAATATACCACAGTTGTAGAATGAGCAATATACCACAGTTGTAGAATGAGCAATATATTACAGTTGTAGAATGAGCAATATACCACAGTTGTAGAATGAGTAATATACCACAGTTGTAGAATGAGCAATATACCACAGTTGTAGAATAAGCAACATACCTCAGTTGTAGAATGAGCAATATACCAACTGTTATGGTATGAGTAATGTACCCACAGTTGTGGTATGAGTAATGTACCCACAGTTGTAGAATGAGCAATATACCACAGTTGTGGTACGACTAATGTACCCACAGTTTGAGAATAAGCAACATACCACAGTTGTAGAATGAGCAATATACCCACAGTTATGGTATGAGTAATGTACCCACAGTTGTAGAATGAGCAATATACCACAGTTGTGGTATGAGCAATATACCCACAGTTGTGGTATGAGTAATGTACCCACAGTTGTAGAATGAGCAATACACCACAGTTGTGGTACGACTAATGTACCCACAGTTGTAGAATGAGCAATATACCACAGTTGTAGAATGAGCAATATACCACAGTTGTAGAATGAGTAATATACCACAGTTGTAGAATGAGTAATATACCACAGTTGTAGAATGAGCAATATACCACAGTTGTAGAATAAGCAACATACCACAGTTGTAGAATGAACAATATACCCACAGTTATGGTATGAGTAATGTACCCACAGTTGTAGAATGAGCAATATACCACAGTTGTGGTATTAGCAATATACCCACTGTTGTGATATGAGTAATGTACCCACAGTTGTAGAATGAGCAATATACCACAGTTGTGGTATGAGCAATATACCCACAGTTGTAGAATGAGCAATATACCCACAGTTGTGGTATGAGTAATGTACCCACAGTTTTGGCATAAACAATGTATCAATATGTGGTATGAGCAAAGTACCCATATGTAGTACAAATAAATGTACCCACAGTTGTAGCATGAACAATGTACACATAGTTGTTATATGAACAATGTACAAATATGTGGTTTAAACAATGTACACATAGTTGTATTATGAACAATGTACACACAGTTGTAGTATGAACAATGTATCCACAGTTATAGTATGAACAATGTACCCACAGTTATAGTATGAACAATGTACCCACAGTTATAGTATGAACAACGTACCCAAAGTTGTAGTATGAACAACGTACCAACAGTTATAGTATGAACAACGTATCCACAGTTAGTGTATTAACACTGAACCCATAGTTATAGTATGAACAACGTACCCACAGTTAGTGTATTAACAACGTATCCATTGTTATAGTATGAACAACGTACCCACAGTTATAGTATGAACAACGTACCCACAGTTATAGTATGAACAACGTACCCACAGTTATAGTATGAACAACGTACCCATAGTTATAGTATGAACAACGTACCCACAGTTATAGTATGAACAACGAACCCATAGTTATAGTATGAACAACGTACCCACTGTTATAGTATGAACAACGTACCCACAGTTATAGTATGAACAACGTACCCATAGTTATAGTATGAACAACGTACCCACAGTTATAGTATGAACAACGAACCCATAGTTATAGAATGAACAATGTACTATAGTTATAGTATGAACAATGTACCAATAGTTATAGTATGAACAATGTGTCTCCTAATTTTAAGAAAAGCTCCTCAAATTTCCAGCCACTCACCCGTGTTGTTCGCTTATTTAATACAGTACATCACGACCCTGAGGAGTCTACTGATTATCTTCTCCATCATGTTTCTTTTCCAATACTCAAATGACACAAAAGTATACTCTATGTGTGGACGTGTTAATGGGAAATAATACCTATTTTTGTGTACTTTCAGAGCAATGTGTAGTCAGAAAATTTGGAATTTAAAGTGGCACGTTTTTTTGCGTGTAAACAAGAATTTAACATTTACTTTAACCTTAATTTAATTAAAAGTGTTGAGGTTTGAAGAGATAGAGGAAAGCAAAGAGAAAAGATACCAGATATCTTAAGAGAAATTTGATTGGAAGAAGGTCAACAACAGAAATGATAAATAACTGTCGAGTTCGATAGTTGTGGAGAGACATGATCACCTACACCAGCTGGAATGGGATTATATGATGATGATGATGAATTAGATATACAAAGTCGATAATATGAGACGGAGTGGTTGATAATTACACAGTTTTTCTTGCGATTGAAAACATAAAGGTTTTTAAGGACGTGACCATCCAATTGTATTAACATGAAATAGTTTGCTTCATTTCTAGAATAGAAAAAATAAGAAAGATTAGAGCAGGGAGCAGACAAATAAGCAAGTGAAGTCTGCAGTGATTGCTTGTGATGAAGTAAAGTGTAACTGATGTTCTATGTTGATGCGACTGTTCTTTCAGCATGGTTGAGATCTAGATCAACATGTTCGCGGGAAAAGAAGCTGATATTGGAATATGCGTTTGAACTGGAAGAGAAACAACCTGTAGAATCAATAGCTAATAATTATCATCATGATCATCATCATCATCATCATCATCATCATCATCATCAGCATCATCATCAGCATCATCATCAGGCCGCATATCCTTTGCAGAACGTTGCATTCACCACAGCCCGTCAGAAAAAAATCTTTATATCTAACCATATCTCCCACAGAACGTTGCATTCACCACAACCAGTCAGAAAGAATCTATGTCTCTAGCCAGATCTCCCACAGAACGTTGCATTCACCACAACCCATTATAAATAATCAACGTCTCTAGCCAGATCTCCCACAGAACGTTGCATTCACCACAACCAGTCAGAAAGAATCTATGTCTCTAACCAGATCTCCCACAGAACGTTGCATTCACCACAACCAGTCAGAAAGAATCTATGTCTATAGCCAGATCTCCCACAGAACGTTGCATTCACCACAACCAGTCAGAAAGAATCTATGTCTCTAGCCAGATCTCCCACAGAACGTTGCATTCACCACAACCAGTCAGAAAGAATCTACGTCTCTAGCCAGATCTCCCACAGAACGTTGCATTCACCACAACCCGTCATAAAGAATCTATGTATCTAGCCAGATCTCCCACATAACGTTGCATTCACCACAACCCGTCAGAAAGAATCTCTGTCCCTAACCATATCTCCCACACAATATTGCATTCACCACATCCCATCAGAAAGAATCTTTGTCTCCAACCATATCTCCCACCGAACGTTGCATTCACCACAGCCCGTCAGAAAGAATCTTTGTCTCTAACCATATCTCCCACCGAACGTTGCATTCACCACATCCCATCAGAAAGAATCTTTGTCTCCAACCATATCTCCCACCGAACGTTGCATTCACCACAGCCCGTCAGAAAGAATCTTTGTCTCTAACCATATCTACCACCGAACGTTGCATTCACCACAGCCCGTCAGAAAAAATCTTTATATCTAACCATATCTCCCACAGAACGTTGCATTCACCACAACCAGTCAGAAAGAATCTCTGTGTCTAGCCAGATCTCCCACAGAACGTTGCATTCACCACAACCAGTCAGTAAGAATCTTTGTCTCTAACCATATCTTCCACAGAACGTTGCATTCACCACAACCAGTCAGAAAGAATCTATGTGTCTAGCCAGATCTCCCACAGAACGTTGCATTCACCACAACCAGTCAGAAAGAATCTATGTGTCTAGCCAGATCTCCCACAGAACGTTGCATTCACCACAACCAGTCAGAAAGAATCTCTGTGTCTAGCCAGATCTCCCACATAACGTTGCATTCACCACAACCAGTCAGAAAGAATCTCTGTGTCTAGCCAGATCTCCCACATAACGTTGCATTCACCACAACCCGTCATAAAGAATCTATGTACATGTATCTTGCCAGATCTCCCACATAACGTTGCATTCACCACAGCCCGTCAGAAAGAATCTCTGTGTCTAGCCAGATCTCTCACATAACGTTGCATTCACCACAACCAGTCAGAAAGAATCTCTGTGTCTAGCCAGATCTCCCACAGAACGTTGCATTCACCACAACCAGTCAGAAAGAATCTCTGTGTCTAGCCAGATCTCCCACAGAACGTTGCATTCACAGCAGCCCGTCAAAACTTCTTTTGTCATGTTCAAGATCAGCTTCATGACTTGAAACCTTCTTCTTGGTCTGCCCCTAAAGCGTTGCCCAGCAAGCGTGCCTTCCATTATTGTTCTTTCCAGCCCGCAGTGTCTGTTATATTCCTATAATACTTTTAATTTCCTCTGTAGCTGGTGTTTATAGCCCACTTATTTTATAGTTTATTGTCATTTACTATGTCTTCATTGCCCTTTTTCATTATCCATGGTGTCTTGGGGATTTTCTGTAATTTTATGTTTCGAATTAATCGATTTTCTTCTTTGATGTTCTCGAAATTGTCCATGACTCATGACCATATGTTGCCATGGGGATGTTACTAACGTCAGTAGTTTTAGTTTTACTGCTTTTGCAGTTATTGTAAAGTTATTGCAGTTATTGTATTTTATTAAAAAAATCAATTTTAATACGATGACAAATATACTAAAATAATAAAAACAAATAGCATCAGGGCTAAAACTAAGAATAACAAAATGTTATATCTTCTCAACATTCCTGTATGGTGCGGAAACCAGGACATTAAACAAGAAAATACAACAAAATTGAAGTCTTTGAAATATGGATTTCTAGAAGAATAGAAAGCATTTGACAGAAAGATAAGAAAACAAACGATGGATTCTTAAAACAACTAAAAATGAAAAGAGAACTGCTAAACACAATTCAAACACAAAAAATGAAGATTTTTGGGACATATTAAAAGACACAACAGTAATCTTGGAAGGAAAATAACAAGGTAGAGAGGCAGACCAAGACTAATATGGACATCAAAAGATGGACAAGCCAGACTATGAAATCCTGCATACCAAAGCAAGAGACAGAGTGGAATGGCGCTCCATGGTAGCCAACCTTCGATGTGGAGACGGCATTCGATGATGATGATGTTGATAAGTTATCTGTTAGTGTTAATCTTTTGGAGGAATGGACGACCACAACATCTTTTGGAGGAATGGACGACCACAACATCTTTTGGAGGAATGGACGACCACAACATCTTTTGGAGAAATGGACGACCACAACATCTTTTGGAGGAATGGACGACCACAACATCTTTTGGAGAAATGGACGACCACAACATCTTTTGGAGAAATGGACGACCACAACATCTTTTGGAGAAATGGACGACCACAACATCTTTTGGAGGAATGGACGACCACAACATCTTTTGGAGAAATGGACGACCACAACATCTTTTGGAGAAATGGACGACCACAACATCTTTTGGAGGAATGGACGACCACAACATCTTTTGGAGGAATGGACGACCACAACATCTTTTGGAGAAATGGACGACCACAACATCTTTTGGAGAAATGGACGACCACAACATCTTTTGGAGGAATGGACGACCACAACATCTTTTGGAGAAATGGACGACCACAACATCTTTTGGAGAAATGGACGACCACAACATCTTTTGGAGGAATGGACGACCACAACATCTTTTGGAGAAATGGACGACCACAATATTTTTCATTTGACTTATGGTCTCACACCTCAATCCGACAGCTCGTCAAGCGAATGAATTAACCAGAACACTGCTGCCTTCCCCAAGAACGCAGTTTATGCAGTTTACCGACCATGTTGATTTACCATATAGCTCGATTCTGCTTTCCAACTACGCATCAGTTAAGTTAATGTTTCTCATTATTGTGCTCATTCATCTGGCCATTGTTTGTGGTGAAGATATCGATAGAGATAAACACATACAGAAAATATACAAAGTATTAAATAATATGTAGGTGGACAATGTCTTTTCCCGTTTAATGCAGTACCATTGTTCCAATTCTGACTTATGGAAGCGAATCATGGACAGTAGACAAACAAATGAAAAGACGGTTAGATGCCACAGAGATGGGATTTCTCAGAAGAAAGTTGAAAGTTCACTGGACAGCTAAAAAGACCAATGAGGAAGTTCTCAAAGAGGCCAACACAAAAAGGGAGCTCTTAAAAACATCAGAAAGATGCAATCAACATTTTTCGGGCACATCATGAGAAGATGAAAGTTGGAATACTTGGTTACAACTGGCAAAATAAAAGGAAAGAGAGATCGCGGATGACAAAGAGAGAAAATACTGAATAGCTTGGTGTCTTGGCATGGAAAACAGTCAACAACAGAACTGAAACGATGCACTGTAGATAGACGATTGTGGAGGGACATGATCACCTACGCCAACCGGTATGGCACATGATGATGATGATTTTTAGGATTTTGTTATGGTCTGTTGTTCAGCGATGGATATTCAGAAGAGGAAGAGGAGGCCATGACTCCTCTAATATGTTATCAGAACATATATAACACAATCACATTCCTGCTCCATGAGTTAAATGTTAGTGTCAAAAGCCATCGTATTCCCTAGTATAAACGTGATATAGTTCAAAAGACTCAAGCCGTAACTAATAAATAAGCTTCATGACCACGAGTAGCTTGTCAATGGAGGTGATGGCAGTGACCAAGGCATTCAAATGGTTGGAGTCACAAGACTACACCCACGCATGTATACTGAGTGATACGATGAGCATGATTAAAAAAAGTAGAGGCAGGCTCTGTACGCATGCAAAGGGTTGAGTCGTTGCAGAAATCCAAAATACGTAAGGTCACATTTGTCTATGTCCCTGGACATGCGGGAGTACGGGGAAATGAAAGAGCGGACAGGTTGGCTAGCTGCGCTGTCGTTGAGGACGGGTAACCAATGGATCGGACGGACATCATCAATGCACTCCGAGATGTGGGAAGAGCACATGACTTCGACAAACACAGATCAACGTCACTTCTTCGGATGATGGAAATGGGAGTTAAGATGGGCACAGCCAGAAATGAGAAACTTGGTGGCCGTGTAAGAAGACTTATCAACCAACATAGAACTGGAGTCGTCAGTCGCTGGACACTGCAGGACTTGCTGAGAAGGGGATCTGAGCACCTATGGACATGTTCGGAGTGCAATGATGATGACCCGCAAATAACCCAATAACTCAATAACTCAATAACTCAATAACTCAATAACTCAATAACCCAATAACTCAATAACCCAATAACTCAATAACTCAATAACTCAATAACTCAATAACTCAATAACTCAATAACTCAATAACCCAATAACTCAATAACTCAATAACTCAATAACTCAATAACCCAATAACCCAATAACTCAATAACTCAATAACTCAATAACTCAATAACCCAATAACTCAATAACTCAATAACTCAATAACTCAATAACTCAATAACCCAATAACTCAATAACTCAATAACTTAATAACTCATTAACCCAATAACTCAATAACTCAATAACTCAATAACTCAATAACTCAATAACTCAATAACTCAATAACTCAATAACCCAATAAGCTTCAATGTCTATGAAAATCAAGTCTACTGCAAACGTACAACAGGATCTATCGACCTCGCAATGTGTATGAAAACAACGTAGGCCATTTCAGCAAACAGCTCCTCGTTGCCATGTCAACAGAAGTTTGACTTATAAGATGGCGTTCTCTCTCTTGACTAAAACATAAAGAAATAGAGCCATTAAACAGCAGTCGTATCAGTAAAAAGGAAACAAAAATTGAAAACAACTACAAGAGATGTTAATTTTCAGGAAACCCGTTTTCTTCTATTACATATGATGTAAATAACTAAGCCATTATGATGTAATAATAATTATGTTAATTTAGGGCAATAACTGAAATAACTATTTTGAATTACGCAACTTTGATGTAATGTCTCACAGCAACAGTTAAAGTTCGACCTAAAAGTTAGGTCTTTCATTCTGGCCTCTTCAAGTTTCGAACACACTGTCCGCCGCTACTGCCTTTACTTCATAGGAAGTTTCCCTATTTAATGATATTTATTTATTATTATTTGTCTCCAGTATATAACCACTGTAAACTACTATTCGTGCTGTTTCGTCCAGTAAATGTTTGTCTGCAACACAAGTATTCAGCCCTACTGGGAGATACTTGTCTTAATAGGAAAGTACAGAAATACAATTTATTTCCGATCTGTGATCGTAACCCTATGCTATAGTCATGGGAACGCCTTCGTGTTAGACACTGCTCACAATAGCTAATTTTTAATTAGCTGCGTGGCAGTGTACCAAGCGTTCGGCTTCTCGTGGCAAGGCGCGGTGCCACTGAGTACGGGTTCGATCCTGCTTCGGACCATATATTGTTCTTTGTTTTTTTCTGTTGTTGTTTATTTGTCATTTTTTCCGAGTTATTGGTTATTGGTTATGGAAGGCCTCGGTTTCACTGCAAACGAATCAAAATCCATAATTGCTCAACCGCCCGTGCCAGTGGAATCATCCGAATTACTAACGCATCTCGGGTGTCCGGTTAGCGCAATCGATAGGCGGTTGGCTTACCACGGCAACAGCCGGGGTTCGTACCCTGGCGAGGACACCTGGGTTTTACTAATTCCCTAAAAATTAGTAGGAGCCGCGATAGCTCAGTGGTTAGTGAACT
Source organism: Megaustenia siamemsis (assembly GCA_032433765.1). Lineage (NCBI taxonomy): Eukaryota > Metazoa > Mollusca > Gastropoda > Stylommatophora > Ariophantidae > Megaustenia > Megaustenia siamemsis. The sequence continues at coordinate 17,860,314 of JAVIAB010000046.1, forward strand.
GGACTACTACGGACAAGGGGTAGGGTTCGATCCCAACCGACGGCTCCGGGTTCACCCAGCCTTAAATGGGTACCGGATTTTTTCTGGGAAAGTAAAACAGCACGGGCGTAATACCGACCACATTACCCCAAAAATCATGTGCTGAAGGTCTGTAAAATATAGGGTCACTAACACCATATTTCCCTATACGCCACTTGGCGTGACGGGGGTAATTTACTTTATTACTAACGCATCTCCCAAACAAATAAAGGTAACTGTAGTCCCCATCGTAGTAGTCTCAGCACACGCCAAAAGACATGAGGCGAAACCGCGCAGAAAGTGAACACAGTCAACTGTTCCCTGTCATACGATATCATCATTCATCGTAAACAATTGGAATATCGAAGCATGATCAAAACGGATGAATCACACAGCTCACGGTGTGCACAGAGCACTTAACTCAGTAGCTCCTGCAACAAGCCGGACTTGGAATATGAGGAAACTGCAACAAGGAACACCCTTCAGACATGGCCTTCAATGGTTCCTGCCGCCTATCCACCATATACCGGAAGTTCACGTCCTCCCGAAAATGATGATCGTCGTATTGAGAACAAAATGTGTAAAGCGCTTGATGATGTTAGGGCATTGTTCTTGACACCAATCGAACATATAAGCACACAGGTAGTCGTTGAATTATCCCTGTCACACATCAAACAACAGACCCTACGGTTAGCGTACAACGAACGAAACACGGTGCAAATTCCCAAAGAAGAAAATAATCGGTCGACATGAAGGAGTAATCCATTAATGCGTTTCAGCATGTAAATAACTTGCGTCAAAAATCCCAACGTCGGCCATTGAAAATTTGAACAGCACTCACTGTGCCGTACCTTCTTCTATTATTCCCCTTTAATTCAAAACTCTCTCTGCATGTTTCGACGCACTGTACTCATACCGATTTCGGCCATGTACCTTTAGCCGCATAGTGTGTACTCTCAATGTCATTAATTAATACCATCGAGGAAACCGTGTTCTTTTTAAAGTTTTGTATCATCTTAAAAAGTAAAGTGGGGTATAGGGAATATGGTGTTAGTGACCATCAATATTTTTTTAAATAGACTTTCGGCGCATGATTTTTCCAGTAATGTGGATGGTATTACGCCTGTGCCGATTTACTTTCCTAGAAACAATCCGGTACAAACTCGTGAGTTAAGGCTGGGTAAACCCGGAAACCGTCGATCAGGATCGAAATCGACCTCTTGTCCTTTGTAGTCCAGTTAACTAACCACTGAGCTATTTCTGCTGCCTTGTATCATCTTGGTTTTGGTGAAATCTAATTTCTTGTTCAATTATCTACAAATGCATATATATATATTTTGGGTGTTATATGCGTATAAACATGTAGATTGATGTTTAAAACCATAACGAAACTGTGTCTTTAAAATCTCTTTCGTTGTATTGATGATCAGAATCTGCAGTCTGTCTCAATGTGAACCCTTGTGCATTTACACCAGTTTTCAAATCTTCCTTACGCTAGATCTAGCCTTGCTAAGCACAGCTCAGACAATTCTATCCATGTTAGATTTGACTAGAACGCAATACATTACTGTAGGAATGTGGGATGAATGAGTGGGAAAGTTACATTGTCTGGTGAATCTAATACATTAGATATTTTACATCACGTTAATTTTTTGGTAATATATCTGTTAAAATGATATATATATGGGCTAAATTAGGCGTTAACATGGTTCGAACAAAACAGTGATGTTAAATTTAAAAAAATCGTGTTCAACATCGTAATAGATGGTTATCTATGGAGCGTGATAGAACAACATAAACGCATTGGATATGAAGCCCAGTGATGTGGAACAAATCAAGCGTTGATACAAGTTGGGATAAGAAGGCAGGGCTGTTTGATATGATACACGTAGACAACAATAATGACTTCAAATCTGGATATCCAATGTCTGAAGTCATGAATGCCTGCATATCAACGTTAATGTCAAAGACTGGCAGGTGTTTTAACACAGGGTACAAATAATAATACATAAATATTATTATATGGGGAACTTCCGAGGCGATAATAGGGAATAATAGAACAAAGAAGTATGTGTTAGCACTCGGAAAAATTGACAGACAAACAACAATAGAAAAAAACGAAGAACAATATATGGTCCGAAGTGGGATCGAACCCGTACTCAGTGGCACCGCGCCTTGCCACGAGAAGCCGAACGCTTGGTACACTGCCACGCAGCCAACTAAAAATTGGCTATTGCAGTAGTGTCTTCCACGAAAGGCGATCTCAATGACTATAGCATAGGGTAACGATCACAGACCGGAAATAAATTGTATATTTGTACTTTCCTATTAATGCAAGTATCTCCCAGTAGGGCTGAATACTTGTGTTGTAGACAAACATTTATTGGACGAAACAGCACGAATAGTAGTTCCCAGTGGTTATATACTGGGTACAAATAATAATACATAAATATTATTATATGGGGAACTTCCGAGGCGATAATAGGGAATAATAGAACAAAGAAGTATGTGTTAGCACTCGGAAAAATTGACAGACAAACAACAATAGAAAAAAACGAAGAACAATATATGGTCCGAAGTGGGATCGAACCCGTACTCAGTGGCACCGCGCCTTGCCACGAGAAGCCGAACGCTTGGTACACTGCCACGCAGCCAACTAAAAATTGGCTATTGCAGTAGTGTCTTCCACGAAAGGCGATCTCAATGACTATAGCATAGGGTAACGATCACAGACCGGAAATAAATTGTATATTTGTACTTTCCTATTAATGCAAGTATCTCCCAGTAGGGCTGAATACTTGTGTTGTAGACAAACATTTATTGGACGAAACAGCACGAATAGTAGTTCCCAGTGGTTATATACTGGGTACAAAAAATAATACATAAATATTATTATATGGGGAACTTCCGAGGCGATAATAGGGAATAATAGAACAAAGAAGTATGTGTTAGCACTCGGAAAAATTGACAGACAAACAACAATAGAAAAAAACGAAGAACAATATATGGTCCGAAGTGGGATCGAACCCGTACTCAGTGGCACCGCGCCTTGCCACGAGAAGCCGAACGCTTGGTACACTGCCACGCAGCCAACTAAAAATTGGGTCACTTGTGCCTGTGCGATATACTACAGGACTGTTGAAGGAGTGATGATGGACTCCTAGTCAGTACTAGAGTCATTTGTCTTCAAGTATGTCAGTAGATGGTCATCTAGTCAGTACTAGAGTCATTTGTCTTCAAGTATGTCAGTAGATGGTCATCTAGTCAGTACTAGAGCCATTTGTCTTCAAGTATGTCATGGTCTTCTAGTCAGTTCTAGAGTCATTTGTCTTCAAGTATGTCAGTAGATGGTCTTCTAGTCAGTAATAGAGCCATTTGTCTTCAAGTATGTCAGTAGATGGTCTTCTAGTCAGTAAGGAGCCATTTGTCTTCAAGTATGTCAGTAGATGGCCTTCTAGTCAGTACTAGAGCCATTTGTCTTCAAGTACGTCAGTAGATGGTCTTCTAGTCAGTACTAGAGCCATTTGTCTTCAAGTATGCAAGTAGATGGTCTTCTAGTCAGTACTAGAGCCATTTGTCTTCAAGTATGTCAGTAGATGGTCTCCTAGTCTATACTAGAGTCATTTGTCTTCAAGTATGTCAGTAGATGGTCTCCTAGTCAGTACTAGAGCCATTTGTCTTCAAGTATGTCAGTAGATGGTCTCCTAGTCAGTACTAGAGCCATTTGTTTACAAGTATGTCAGTAGATGGTCTCCTAGTCAGTACTAGAGCCATTTGTCTTCAAGTATGTCAGTAGATGGTGTCCTAGTCTGTACTAGAGTCATTTGTCTTCAAGTATGTCAGTAGATGGTCATCTAGTCAGTACTAGAGTCATTTGTCTTCAAGTATGTCAGTAGATGGTCATCTAGTCAGTACTAGAGCCATTTGTCTTCAAGTATGTCATGGTCTTCTAGTCAGTACTAGAGTCATTTGTCTTCAAGTATGTCAGTAGATGGTCTTCTAGTCAGTAATAGAGCCATTTGTCTTCAAGTATGTCAGTAGATGGTCTTCTAGTCAGTAAGGAGCCATTTGTCTTCAAGTATGTCAGTAGATGGTCTTCTAGTCAGTACTAGAGCCATTTGTCTTTAAGTATGTCAGTAGATGGTCTTCTAGTCAGTACTAGAGCCATTTGTCTTCAAGTATGTCAGTAGATGGTCTCCTAGTCTATACTAGAGTCATTTGTCTTCAAGTATGTCAGTAGATGGTCTCCTAGTCAGAACTAGAGCCATTTGTCTTCAAGTATGTCAGTAGATGGTCTCCTAGTCAGTACTAGAGCCATTTGTCTACAAGTATGTCAGTAGATGGTCTCCTAGTCAGCACTAGAGCCATTTGTCTTCAAGTATGTCAGTAGATGGTGTCATAGTCAGTACTAGAGCCATTTGTCTTCAAGTATGTCAGTAGATGGTCTCCTAGTCTGTACTAGAGTCATTTGTCTTCAAGTATGTCAGTAGATGGTCTCCTAGTCAGTACTAGAGCCATTTGTCTTCAAGTATGTCAGTAGATGGTCTCCTAGTCTGTACTAGAGTCATTTGTCTTCAAGTATGTCAGTAGATGGTCTCCTAGTCTGTACTAGAGCCATTTGTCTTCAAGTATGTCATGGTCTTCTAGTCAGTACTAGAGTCATTTGTCTTCAAGTATGTCAGTAGATGGTCTTCTAGTCAGTAATAGAGTCATTTGTCTTCAAGTATGTCAGTAGATGGTCTTCTAGTCAGTAAGGAGTCATTTGTCTTCAAGTATGTCAGTATATGGTCTTCTAGTCAGTACTAGAGCCATTTGTCTTCAAGTATGTCAGTAGATGGTCTTCTAGTCAGTACTAGAGCCATTTGTCTTCAAGTATGTCAGTAGATGGTCTCCTAGTCTATACTAGAGTCATTTGTCTTCAAGTATATAAGTAGATGGTCTCCTAGTCAGTACTAGAGCCATTTGTCTTCAAGTATGTCAGTAGATGGTCTCCTAGTCAGTACTAGAGCCATTTGTCTTCAAGTATGTCAGTAGATGGTCATCTAGTCAGTACTAGAGTCATTTGTCTTCAAGTATGTCAGTAGATGGTCATCTAGTCAGTACTAGAGCCATTTGTCTTCAAGTATGTCATGGTCTTCTAGTCAGTACTAGAGTCATTTGTCTTCAAGTATGTCAGTAGATGGTCTTCTAGTCAGTAATAGAGCAATTTGTCTTCAAGTATGTCAGTAGATGGTCTTCTAGTCAGTAAGGAGCCATTTGTCTTCAAGTATGTCAGTAGATGGTCTTCTAGTCAGTACTAGAGCCATTTGTCTTCAAGTATGTCAGTAGATGGTCTTCTAGTCAGTACTAGAGCCATTTGTCTTCAAGTATGTCAGTAGATGGTCTTCTAGTCAGTACTAGAGCCATTTGTCTTCAAGTATGTCAGTAGATTGTCTCCTAGTCAGTACTAGAGTCATTTGTCTTCAAGTATGTCAGTAGATGGTCTCCTAGTCTGTACTAGAGCAATTTGTCTTCAAGTATGTCAGTAGATGGTCTCCTAGTCAATACTAGAGCCATTTATCTTCAAGTATGTCAGTAGATGGTCTCCTAGTCAGTACTAGAGCCATTTGTCTTCAAGTATGTCAGTAGATGGACTCCTAGTCAGTACTAGAGTCATTTGTCTTCAAGTATGTCAGTAGATGGTCTCCTAGTCAGTACTAGAGTCATTTGTCTTCTAGTATGTCAGTAGACGGTCTCCTAGTCAGTACTAGAGTCATTTGTCTTCAAGTATGTCAGTAGATGGTCTCCTAGTCTGTACTAGAGCCATTTGTCTTCAAGTATGTCAGTAGATGGTCTCCTAGTCTGTACTAGAGCTATTTGTCTTCAAGTATGTCAGTAGATGGTCTCCTAGTCAGTACTAGAGCCATTTGTCTTCAAGTATGTCAGTAGATGGTTGCCTAGTCAGTACTAGAGTCATTTGTCTTCAAGTATGTCAGTAGATGGTCTCCTAGTCAGTACTAGAGCCATTTGTCTTCAAGTATGTCAGTAGATGGTCTCCTAGTCTGTACTAGAGCCATTTGTCTTCAAGTATGTCAGTAGATGGTCTCCTAGTCAGTACTAGAGCCATTTGTCTTCAAGTATGTCAGTAGATGTACTCCTAGTCAGTACTAGAGCCATTTGTCTTCAAGCATGTCAGTAGATGGTGTCCTAGTCAGTACTAGAGCCATTTGTCTTCAAGTATGTCAGTAGATGGTGTCCTAGTCTGTACTAGAGCCATTTGTCTTCAAGTATGTCAGTAGATGGTCTCGAGGCGGTTTTTCTGAAGCTCTCACCCTGTCCACAGGGGTTCCTATAGAAATAGTAATAAGATAGAAGACAAGACACTCACTCAAGGGAGAGTGAGGGTGATTAGATGAGGGCCATGGCGTATACCACATGTTGGTTGGCTCTAGCCCTGCATCTATAGGGGCTCACCTCCACCCGGCCCAGTTATACCACATGTTGGTTGGCTCTAGCCCTGCATCTATAGGGGCTCACCTCCACCCGGCCCAGTTATACTACATGTTGGTTGGCTCTAGCCCTGCATCTATAGGGGCTCACCTCCTCCCGGCCCAGTTATACCACATGTTGGTTGGCTCTAGCCCTGCATCTATAGGGGCTCACCTCCTCCCGGCCCAGTTATACCACATGTTGGTTGGCTCTAGCCCTGCATCTATAGGGGCTCACCTCCTCCCGGCCCAGTTATACCGCTGGGAGCTCGGTCGCGCCCAAGACCAACTTTGCGATAACAGGGGGACGACGTGTAGGTGTGGTATTGGACACACTTGGTAGGCGTATGGGGAATATGGTGTTAGTGACCATATTTTTCTATAACCACAGAGCATTTTTTAGATGATGTCGTTGGTATCAAGCCAGGCTGCCTTTACTTCCCAGAAAAATCTCTGGTACTCATATTTTTTAGCCGCGATAGCTCAGTGGTTAGTGAACTGGACTACAAAGGACATGGGGTAGGGTTCGATCCCAACCGACGGCTTCCGGGTTCACCCAGCCTTAAATGGGTACCGGATTTTTTTTTCTGGGAAAGTAAAGCAGCACGGGCGTAATACCGACCACATTACCCAAAAATCATGTGCTGAAGGTCTGTAAAATAGGGTTACTAACACCATATTTCCTTATACGCCACTTGGCGTGACGGGGGTACTTTACTTTACTTACTCATATTTTTTTTAGGCTGGGTGAACCCCGGAGCATTGTCAGTCCAAAAAAAAAAAAAAATCCGTCACTGCTGGGGATTGAAACCGGACACCTCTGGTCAGTAAGCGAGGACGCTAACCACTCAGCCCCCGAGGCTCTTCTCCATTTTGGTATTCTTTAAATGTCTTCTGATATGACGTCATGGGACGCACCAAGATGGAAGCTGTTCGCGTTCGTGCCATTGTGTAAACAATGTTTTTTTTGAACATCACGCTATCTGTTATCACAGCGAGTTGGCGGATTTTTTTGAGAGGCTACACTCTCAATCAATCTTTGCCGTGCTCCTGGTTTAGGATTTATGTGAATGACTTAACAGATACCTTTTCGGTACCAGTGAGAAAGATAAAAGAGGAAGAATAAGAATGAACATTCATTGCACATGTTATTTATTCGAACTAATTTATAACGCAATACATTTTTGACAAGAGGAACAAGAAAAAATTCCTAAATGTTACGTTGAGCCAGTCTTAACATACGGATGCGAATCATGGACAACAGACCAGAAAATCACTGAAGTCTGTAGAAATGTGGTTACACAGAAGAATGTAGAGAGTACCATGGATAGCTAAGAAGAGTAATAAAGATGTTATGAGAGAGGTCAAAGCAAAAAGAGAGAGCTAATTTCCAATATTAGGAAGAAACAATCATCAATTTTTGGCCATGTAATGAGAAGGGAACAACTGGAATATATTGTAACAACTGGAAAAATTGAAGGACGAAGAGATAGAGGGAAGCAAAGAAAAAATAACAGACAGCTTAAGAGAATGGCTTGGCAGTAGGTCAATAACAGAAATGATAAATAGCTGCCGAGATCGAAAGTTGTGGAGAGACATAATCACCAACGCCAGCAGGCCCGGTACTTGATGATAATGTATATATAATGAAATAAGAGTAGGTGAACCACGCTATAAACAAGCGACGAACAGCTGAACCTAAACGCTACAATGACGTCGGACTAATTTTTTGTTTTATTTTAAAGATAAAAGTGATCAAGAGGGTTCAATGAAATAATGATAACTAAAGCAAATGTTTAAAATTTTTATATTAAGTTTACATATATTAAGAAGAAAAGAAGGAAGGGAGGCAGGGAGGGAGGGAGGAAGGAAGGAAGGATGGATGGAAGGAAGGAAGGAAGGAAGGAAGGAAGGAAGAAGGAAGGAAGGAAGGAAGGAATGAAGGAAGGGAGGGAGGGAGGGAGGGAAGGAGGGATGGAGGAGGAAGGAAGGAAGTAAGGAAGAAGGAAGGGAGGAAGGGAGGAAAGAGCATGAGCCGCTGATTTATTTTCCTCCTATGCGATGTTGAAATAAATTGTTTCGTTGATCAAAAACTCGCACTAGCTCTCTTGTCTGCTCACTTTCTCTTGTACCCGTTTAGGTGTCGAGGGAGATACACAGTTCTGGTGTCGAGGGAGATACACAGTTCTGGTGTCGAGGGAGATACACAGTTCTGGTGTCGAGGGAGATACACAGTTCTGGTGTCGAGGGAGATACACAGTTCTGGTGTCGAGGGAGATACACAGTTCTGGTGTCGAGGGAGATACACAGTTCTGGTGTCGAGGGAGATACACAGTTCTGGTGTCGAGGGAGATACACAGTTCTGGTGTCGAGGGAGATACACAGTTCTGGTATCGAGGGAGATACACAGTTCTGGTGTCGAGGGAGATACACAGTTCTGGTGTCGAGAGAGATACACAGTTCTGGTGTCGAGGGAGATACACAGTTCTGGTGTCGAGAGAGATACACAGTTCTGGTGTCGAGGGAGATACACAGTTCTGGTGTCGAGGGAGATACACAGTTCTGGTGTCGAGGGAGATACACAGTTCTGGTGTCGAGGGAGATACACAGTTCTGGTGTCGAGAGAGATACACAGTTCTGGTGTCGAGGGAGATACACAGTTCTGGTGTCGAGGGAGATACACAGTTCTGGTGTCGAGGGAGATACACAGTTCTGGTGTCGAGGGAGATACACAGTTCTGGTGTCGAGGGAGATACACAGTTCTGGTGTCGAGGGAGATACACAGTTCTGGTGTCGAGGGAGATATACAGTTCTGGTGTCGAGAGAGATACACAGTTCTGGTGTCGAGATAGCTACACAGTTCTGTGTCGAGGGAGATACACAGTTCTGGTGTCGAGGGAAATACACAGTTCTGGTGTCGAGGGAGATACACAGTTCTGGTGTCGAGGGAGATACACAGTTCTGGTGTCGAGGGAGATACACAGTTCTGGTGTCGAGGGAGATACACAGTTCTGGTGTCGAGGGAGATACACAGTTCTGGTGTCGAGGGAGATACACAGTTCTGGTGTCGAGGGAGATACACAGTTCTGGTGTCGAGGGAGATACACAGTTCTGGTGTCGAGGGAGATACACAGTTCTGGTGACGAGGGAGATACACAGTTCTGGTGTCGAGGGAGATACACAGTTCTGGTGTCGAGGGAGATACACAGTTCTGGTGTCGAGGGAGATACACAGTTCTGGTGTCGAGGGAGATACACAGTTCTGGTGTCGAGGGAGATACACAGTTCTGGTGTCGAGGGAGATACACAGTTCTGGTGTCGAGGGAGATACACAGTTCTGGTGTCGAGGGAGATACACAGTTCTGGTGTCGAGGGAGATACACAGTTCTGGTGTCGAGGGAGATACACAGTTCTGGTGTCGAGGGAGATACACAGTTCTGGTGTCGAGGGAGATACACAGTTCTGGTGTCGAGGGAGATACACAGTTCTGGTGTCGAGGGAGATACACAGTTCTGGTGTCGAGGGAGATACACAGTTCTGGTGTCGAGGGAGATACACAGTTCTGTGTCGAGGGAGATACACAGTTCTGGTGTCGAGGGAGATACACAGTTCTGGTGTCGAGTGAGATACACAGTTCTGGTGTCGAGGAGATACACAGTTCTGGTATCGAGGGAGATACACAGTTCTGGTGTCGAGGGAAATACACAGTTCTGGTGTCGAGGGAGATACACAGTTCTGGTGTCGATGGAGATACACAGTTCTGGTGTCGAGGGAGATACACAGTTCTGGTGTCGAGGGAGATACACAGTTCTGGTGTCGAGGGAGATACACAGTTCTGGTGTCGAGGGAGATACACAGTTCTGGTGTCGAGGGAGATACACAGTTCTGGTGTCGAGGTGAGATACACAGTTCTGGTGTCGAGGGAGATACACAGTTCTGGTGTCGAGGGAGATACACAGTTCTGGTGACGAGGGAGATACACAGTTCTGGTGTCGAGGAGATACACAGTTCTGGTGTCGAGGGAGATAAACAGTTCTGGTGTCGAGGGAGATACACAGTTCTGGTGTCGAGGGAGATACACAGTTCTGGTGTCGAGGGAGATACACAGTTCTGGTGTCGAGGGAGATACACAGTTCTGGTGTCGAGGGAGATACACAGTTCTGGTGTCGAGGGAGATATACAGTTCTGGTGTCGAGGGAGATACACAGTTCTGTTGTCGAGGGAGATACACAGTTCTGGTCGATGGAGATACACAGTTCTGTGTCGAGGGAGATACACAGTTCTGGTGTCGAGGGAGATACACAGTTCTGGTGTCGAGGGAGATACACAGTTCTGTGTCGAGGGAGATACACAGTTCTGGTGTCGAGGGAGATACACAGTTTGGTGTCGAGGGAGATACACAGTTCTGGGGTCGAGGGAGATACACAGTTCTGGTGTCGATGGAGATACACAGTTCTGGTGTCGAGGGAGATACACAGTTCTGGTGTCGAGGGAGATACACAGTTCTGGTGTCGAGGGAGATACACAGTTCTGGTGTCGAGAGAGATACACAGTTCTGGTGTCGAGGGAGATACACAGTTCTAGTGTCGAGGGAGATACACAGTTCTGGTGTCGAGGGAGATACACAGTTCTGGTGTCGAGGGAGATACACAGTTCTGGTGTCGAGGGAGATACACAGTTCTGATGTCGAGGAAGATACACAGTCCTGGTGTCGAGGAAGATACAAAGATCTAGTGTCGAGGGAGATACAAAGTTCTGGGTCGAGGGAGATACACAGTTCTGGTGTCGAGGAAGATACAAAGATTCTAGTGTCGAGGGAGATACAAAGTTCTGTGTCGAGGAAGATACACAGTTCTGGTGTCGAGGGAGATACAAAGTTCTGGTGTCGAGAGAGATACGAAGTTCTGGTTCTCACCGTTTTGGAGGCCTCACTCAATGTCATTCCATTTTGTGTAGCGTTTTTTTCATATTGCTTATCCATCTTAATCTGGCCTGCCTCTTGTTCATCTCCTTTCTCCTCTTTTAATATATGTTTTCTTTAGTAAGGAATCACAAGGCATTCTTTGTAGATTTGCAAATCAGTTTATATTTTTCTATATGTAGCTTACGATTGACTCAATACCTATTCTTCCTCTCACTATATCATTCCTAATTCTGTCTTTTCGGATCACAATAAGCGTGTTTCTTCGACAATGCATCTATGTGGTGGCATGCTTTCTTTTATGCATAACGTAGATGTCCATGTTTGGCTGTGGTAGTGCAAAGTTGAAGTGAATATAGTCTGTAACAGATGTTTCATGATAGTAATGCGTATCGCCGAAAAATCACTTTCTTTTTCTTTCTACCTTTCAGCTCCCTGTGGAGCACAGGTCTTCAACATACAATTTCCAAGCCATTCTGTTTTTTGCCATTCTTTAAAATCATTCCATGTCTTCCCCATCATCTTCATCTCTGCTTCCATCTGTTTCTCCAAGAATTAATTAGTCTTCCTCTTTGTCTTTCTCCCTGGGGATTCCATAAAGGGGCCTGTTGTGTAATACTCTCAGAAAGTGAGTCTCTATAAACAACACTAATACAATATATTCTCTATACCCATTAAAACAGGAGAAACAACTATGCTGTAGCATTATTTCACCCAGTAACCACAACTGTGCTGTATAAGATGGGGGAGCTCGTCCTTGTTCTTAATTTGCTCAAACATTAGAGGTCATGTGCCTATTTTCATGGCTGCATTAACAGATACATTTCTGATAATGAGCGAAATAGCAATCCTAGGACCCACTGGCGCGCTAAAATACATCACCACTTCCATTTTAAATCCAGTATTTTTTGACACAAAACCTTTTTACAAGTAGAAATGTTCAAGATTCAAACTCTATTTTCTAAAATTAAATACTCTTCAAAGGATACATTTCAAATAATGTAAATGTATTATATAGTATATATAATCAGTCTAAAATTTATAAATATATTATTTAACATAACAACATATTTTCCTGTCTTATTTGGTGTTAAAGAAAAATAAAGAAATCTTCCGAGAAGATTGGATTCAAGAAGCATGAAATCATATTATTTAATTTTCTATTTCTTTATGCAGTTTAGATTTTCTTATTTTTCTGATGTTTTAAGTTAAGACATTTTGTTGTCACACATATAAAGAAAGAAATTGTTATCTAAATAAATCGTCCTTCCTTCCTTCCTTCCTTCCTTCCTTCCTTCCTTCCTTCCTTCCTTCCTTCCTTCCTTCCTTCCTTCCTTCCTTCCTTCCTTCCTTCCTTCCTCCTTCCTTCCTTCCTTCCTTCCTTCCTTCCTTCCTTCCTTCCTTCTTCCCTCCTGACTGACTGACTGACTGACTGACTGACTGACTGACTTCCTGACTTCCTGACTTCCTTCCTTCTCCTTCCTGACTTACTTCCTTCCTTCCTTCCTTCCTTCCTTCCTCCTTCCTTCCTTCCTTCTTCCTCCCTCCCTCCCTCCTTCCCTCCCTCCCTCCCTCCCTCCTCCCTTCCCTCCCTCTCTTCCTTCCTTCTTCCTTCCTTCCTTCTTCCTTCCTTCCTTCTCCTTCCTTCCTGACTGACTTGACCTGACTTCCTGACTTCTGACTTCCTTCCTTCCTGACTTCCTTCCTTCCTTTCTCCTTCTCCCTCCTCCTCCTCCCTCTCTTCCTTCCTTCTTCCTTCTCCTTCCTCCTTCCTTCCTTCCTTCCTTCCTTCCTTCCTTCCTCCTTCCTTCTCCTTCCTCCTTCTTCTGACTTCCTTCCCCTTCCTCCTTCCTTCTTTACTCCTTCCTTCTTTCCTTCCTCCCTTCCTCCCTTCCTCCTTCCTCCCTTCCTTCCTTGTTCTTCCTTCCTCCCTTCCTTCCTTCCCTTCCTCCCTTCCTTCTTTTCTTCCGTTTCTTCCTTCTTTCCTTCATTACTTCCTTCTTCCTTTTTCTTCCTTCTTCTTTCCTCCTCTCTCCCCTCCTTCCCCCTCCCTCTCTTCCTTCCTTCCTTCTTTCCTTCTTCTTCCTTCCTCCCTCCCTCCTCCCTCCCTCTTTCTTCCTCCTTCCTTCTTCTTTCCTTCTGCTTTCCTTCCTTCCTACCTTCCTCCTTCCTTCCTTCCTTCCTTCCTTCCTCCTGACTGACGACTGACTGACTTCCTGACTTCCTTGACTTCCTCCTTCCTGACTTCCTTCCTCTTCCTTCCCCCCTCCCTCCCTCCCTCCTCTCTCCTCCTTCCTTCCTTCCTCCTTCCTTCCTTCTTCCTTCCTTCCTTCTCCTTCCTCTTCCTTCCTTCCTTCTTTCCTTCCTCCCTTCCTTCCTCTCTCCCTCCTTCCTTGTTTCTCCTTCCTCCCTTCCTTCCTTCCTCCCTTCCTCCCTTCCTTCTTTTCCTTAGTTCCTCCTTCTTTCATTATTACTCCTTCTTTCTTCCTTTTTTCTTTCCTTCTCCTTCCTCCCTCTTTCACCCCTCCCCCCTCCTCTCTCTCCTTCCTTCTTTCCTCCTTCCTCTTTCCTCCCTCCCTTCCTCCACGCCATCCCTCCTCTCTTCTTCCTCCTTCCTTCCTCTTTCCTTCCTGTTTCTTTCCTTCCCTTCCTTCATTATTTCCTTACTTCATTCCTTCTTCTTCTTTCCTTTTTCCTTCCTTCCTTCCTTCCTTCCTTCCTTCCTTCTTCCTAGTTCCTTCCTTCTTTCTTCATTACTTCCAATCTTTCTTCCTTCCTTCCTTCATTCCTTTCATCATGCTTTCCTTCTTTCCATCATGCCTCCTTCCTTCCTTTTTCCATCGTTCCTTACTTTCTCCCTCTACCTCCACTCCCTAATGCCCTCATTCCTATCCTCACTTTATTCCTTTCCTCCCTCTACCTATCCTCTTTAAATGCTTCCTTCGTCTGCCTCCCTACATAATTACATTACTCCTTCCTTCTTTCCTGTCTTTCTTTACTGTCTTTCTTTCTGCCTTCCGTCCCTCCGTCCCTCCGTCCTTCACATCCCGTCCCTCCCTCTTCTATTCTGTAACCCTAACGGTCACTCATCAAATATGATGACTGGGACCAGCCTCCTTACGAATCGTCGTCGTGAGTTCACAAAATGAAGATCAATCCTTTCTCCTTCATCTTGTCATCTCTACTTCAGTCTACCCTAGTTTTTCACTGACAAAACTATTGGTTCACCTGACATATGAACTATAACAACAACAGCAACAATACAAATTGTATTAAGTTATTGAGTTATTAACGGGTCATCATCATTGCAATCCGAACATGCCCTAGGTTCTCAGATCCCTCATTAGCATGTCTCGAAGCGTCCAGCGACTGACGACTCCAGTTCTATGTTGGTTGATTAGTCTTCTTACACGCCCACTAAGTTCTCATTTCTGGCTGTGCCCATCTTAACTCCCATCTCTTTCATCCGAAGGAGTGACGTAGACTCATGGTTATTGAAGCTGTGTCCTTCCAACTTCCTGGAGTGCATTAATGATGTCCACCCGATCCATTGGTTGGCCGTCCTCAACAATAAAATGTATACATCAGACAATTAACTCTAAAGAAACCTTTCGTTTCAGAAACTCATTTTTTTTGTGGTGGTGGTGGGGGGGGGGGGGGTTTAAAGACACCGTCTGCAACAATGCTGATAAGCTGTGAGTGTATCATAGCTGATGGTTTGTGAAGGTATACAGCATGAAGATGCATATAGATGCGAAGCTGTTGTAAAGCTGATGATAATGACGACATTTAAGGGGGAAATAATGATAAGTGGTTTGGTAACAGCTTTACGTGTGTGAGAAACAAAGCGAAAACCGAACGGCGTTTCGTTGATGGCTTGTGTCAGGTTCGGTGAGCGGGAACTATCCAGATCCCACTCCACCTCTTTACAGCGTCCATAGAAACAAGGCAACTAAAATGTTTGGGACATAACACAATATCCTACTTAATGACATAACACAATATCCTACTTAATGTCATAACACAATATCCTACTTAATGACATAACACAATATCCTACTTAATGTCATAACACAATATCCTACTTAATGTCATAACACAATATCCTACTTAATGACATAACACAATATCCTACTTAATGTCATAACACAATATCCTACTTAATGTCATAACACAATATCCTACTTAATGACATAACACAATATCCTACTTAATGTCATAACACAATATCCTACTTAATGTCATAACACAATATCCCACTTAATGACATAACACAATATCCTACTTAATGTCATAACACAATATCCTACTTAATGACATAACACAATATCCTACTTAATGTCATAACACAATATCCTACTTAATGTCATAACACAATATCCTACTTAATGTCATAACACAATATCCTACTTAATGTCATAACACAATATCCTACTTAATGTCATAACACAATATCCTACTTAATGACATAACACAATATCCTACTTAATGTCATAACACAATATCCTACTTAATGTCATAACACAATATCCTACTTAATGACATAACACAATATCCTACTTAATGTCATAACACAATATCCTACTTAATGTCATAACACAATATCCTACTTAATGACATAACACAATATCCTACTTAATGTCATAACACAATATCCTACTTAATGACATAACACAATATCCTACTTAATGACATAACACAATATCCTACTTAATGTCATAACACAATATCCTACTTAATGACATAACGCAATATCCTACTTAATGTCATAACACAATATCCTACTTAATGACATAACACAATATCCTACTTAATGTCATAACACAATATCCTACTTAATGTCATAACACAATATCCTACTTAATGTCATAACACAATATCCTACTTAATGACATAACACAATATCCTACTTAATGTCATAACACAATATCCTACTTAATGACATAACACAATATCCTACTTAATGTCATAACACAATATCCTACTTAATGTCATAACACAATATATACTTAATGTCATAACACAATATCCTACTTAATGACATAACACAATATCCTACTTAATGACATAACACAATATCCTACTTAATGTCATAACACAATATCCTACTTAATGTCATAACACAATATCCTACTTAATGACATAACACAATATCCTACTTAATGACATAACACAATATCCTACTTAATGTCATAACACAATATCCTACTTAATGTCATAACACAATATCCTACTTAATGACATAACACAATATCCTACTTAATGTCATAACACAATATCCTACTTAATGACATAACACAATATCCTACTTAATGTCATAACACAATATCCTACTTAATGTCATAACACAATATCCTACTAATGTCATAACACAATATCCTACTAAATGACATAACACAATATCCTACCTAATGTCATAACACAATATCCTACTTAATGACATAACACAATATCCTACTTAATGTCATAACACAATATCCTACTTAATGTCAATACACAATATCCTACTTAATGACATAAACACAATATCCTACTTAATGTCATAACACAATATCCTACTTAACGTCATAACACAATATCCTACTTAATGTCATAACACAATATCCTACTTAATGACATAACACAATATCCTACTTAATGTCATAGTACAATATCCTACTTAATGTCATAACACAATATCCTACTTAATGTCATAGTACAATATCCTACTTGATGTCATAACACAATATCCTACTTAATGTCATCTTGTGGACAACACTACAAACTAGTCGAGGCAGACCAAGTGGACTGAAAATATAAAAAAAATGGACGAGTGAATCTATTATTACGTGCACCGCCAGGCATGAGATGGGGTAAAATGCGTTCCTTGGTAGCCAACCTTCGTTGTGAAGACGGTCTCTTCTTCTCTCTTCTACCTTTTAGCTCCCAGTGGAGCATAGGTCTTCAACAAACACTTTCCAAGTCGTTCTGTTTTTTTGCAATTATTTTAAGATCATTCCATGTCTTCCCCATCATCTTCATCTCTGCTTCTATCTGTCTTCTCCAAGAATTCCTTGGTCTTCCTCTTTGTCTTTTCCCCTGGGAATTCCAAAAAAGGGCATGTTGTGTAATACTCTCAGTTGGCTTACGCAGTGTGTGTCCTATCCATCGCCATCGTCTTCGCTGTATCTCTTTATCCACTGGTATTTGACCGGTACATTTCCATAATTCCACGTTAGTGACTTTGTTCTGCCATGTCCATCCCTTTATTCTGCGTAAGCATCCATTAATGAAAGTCAGTACCTTCGTGATTGTCAATTTTGTTATTCTAAATGTTTCACAGCCATATAATAGAACCGACTTAACATTGGAGTTGAAAATTTCTATTTTTGTATTTAACCTAATTTCTTTGGATTTCCATATGTTTCCCAGTGCACTGAAAGCTCCTCTTGCTTTTGATATCCTTATTTTGGTATCATTTTCAGTTCCTCCCTCTTTATCTATATTACTGCCCAGATATATGTAAGAATGTACGTCTAGTAGAGGTATTTCTCCTAGTTTTATTTGGTTACTGCCAACTGCATTAATTCTCATAATGTTGGTCTTATCTCTATTAATCTTTAGTCCTGTTGTGATCTCCCATCTAATATACTCATTTTATCCTGCATCTGTTGATGGCTGTGTGATAGGAGAGCTAAGTGAAGACGGTGCCCATTGTATTAAGGAACAGTTGGTGCACGTTTTGAACCTGCAAAACTGAAGGAGTTAATAACAGAGGAAAGCAGGGTGAAAAGTTAACAGCAACTTGTAGAAAGATAACAGCGGAATCCATTCACGTCAGTAAAGGCACAAGGTTGTGGAGGGACATGATCACCCACCCCAGGTGGCAAATTACTTGATGATGATGATGATATAAACGGCAATGAGAAGATCGTAAAACAGTCATATGATCTGCCATAGAGATAACTGTAGAGTCAAGCAATGGTGGAGGAATACCAAGGACAGACTGGAGATGAATAGAAGAAACAGAGAAAAAGGTGAGCCAGACCCGGAGCAACACGGCAAGAGATTTACAAACAAAGCGATGTAAATAAAGTAAATTATCGCCCTGCGGAAAGGTAAAAATAAAGTAAATTATCGCCCTGCGGAAAGGTAAAAATAAAGTAAATTATCGCCCTGCGGAAAGGTAAAAATAAAGTAAATTATCGCCCTGCGGAAAGGTAAAAATAAAGTAAATTATCGCCCTGCGGAAAGGTAAAAATAAAGTCATCATCATCAAGCACCGGGCCTGCTGGCGTAGGTGATCATGTCTCTCCACAACTTTCGATCTCGACAGTTATTTATCATTTTGTTATTGACCTTCTGCCAGGCCATTCCCTTAAGCTGTCTGTTATTTTTTTCTCTTTGCTTTCCTCTATCTCTTCGTCCCTCAATTTTTCCAGTTGTCACAATATATTCTAGTTATTCTCTTCTTATTCATAATCATCATCGAGAGCCGTTTCCGCAACCAAGGTTGGCCACCACGGAGCACTATCCTGCTCTGTCTCTTGCTTTGATGGTGCAGGTTGTCATAGGCTGATTTGTCCATCTTTTGATGTTACTCGTCTATTCTCATTACCGTTTACTCTCCCGAGCTTACCTGCAAGCAACACAAATAAAGAACGAGACTGGAATCGAGTCTTAGCACGCGAGCTTTCACCGATATGTGCTCAGCCGCCTATTGAGAAGTGCTGGGAGACTTCTTTGCTGTGCTGAATACTCCAGAAGTAACGACCACTCACAAATTAGCCAAGTCCTAGACCAAACAAAGCATTGTGAACACGCAGAAACAAACAAAAATGAAGACTGGCTAAACTATTTAAAAACAGAACAAACGAAATAAAGCCTCCTTTTATATATTGACATATACTTGCAGTGCTACAAAACACTGAATCTGCTATACGTTCACTTTCTCGTATTTAACCTTAATTCTTAAACAAATAGTCAGAAACGCGTAGTAAATAAGACCTGCTAACAAATAAAATGTCTTCAACGAAAAATCTATATCTTTACACTTTGATAAAGTACTTTAGTAGAAGGTGCTATAACCATTCAGCACACAGTTTATTTATTCTCAACTCGTTTTATTTTTATTATCGGCTGCTCTCTTACACTTTGTCTCCAGGATTTGAATTATCATGGTCGCCACCTCAAATGTTGATCTCCATCGCCATTACAGATCGTGTGTTCCTGTCCTTTCTATTTATTTCAATCGATAGACAAAACCTCGAGCTATCGGTCGAGTGTCACTCGTCTTAATTAAATGTCTCGTTTGTTTCTACCTCGCAGAACTGAATTCAGAGCACACAATGTGAATAAATATAATTAAGAGATAATATCTTCCTAATAGGAAATATTACGTGGTATTCCATTATGCTACTTGTCAGCTCTTTTGTACAATCTTTCGATGTCCCGTCTTTATATATCCATAAATAAGAACGACTTGTGTAATCGTCTGGGACGTTTTTTTTTTTACATTAAACTGTTATGTCAATAGGAATTTCCATCGAAAAATACAATACAACAGAGGTAATTTGATAGCAATTAAGTTTGTGTCTTAAGTAACAAAACTGCATTTATTATCGTTACTGCTTTTGGACGCAGAAAGAAAATAGTATAGATGAGGTTAGGAAGCATAGTAGGTATTGGTAAATGATAAATGTTATACTTTCGTTTCACAAATTTGATGAGAATAGAAAAACAGGGATGCAGACTTTAATTTCTTCTTACTCTTCTTTCTTGGATCGCGATAACTCAGTGGTTAGTGAACTGGACTAAAAGGACAAGTGGTTCGATCCCAACCGACGGCCTCCAGATTCACCCAGTCTTTAACGAGTACCTAATTTTTTTCTGGGAAAGTAAAGCGGAACGGGCGTAATACCGACCCAATTACCTAAAAAAATCACGTGCTGAAGTGTAAAAATGTATGTTCACTAACACCATATTCCCTATACGCCACTTGGCGTGACGGGGGTTTTTACTTCTTTACTCTTCTTTCTTGCCTTATCTGCCCTTAACTGTGGGAGGGAGATATACTCTTAGTTCCCGGACATTTGCTCTTCTGTTGTCCTACTCTTCTATTATGTTTCCTAATGTTTCTTATCATCATCATGTACCCTGCGGGTTGGCGTAGGCGATCATGTCCCTCCACAATCTTCTATCTACAGTGCATCGTATAGTTCTGTTGTTGGCTGTTTTCCATGCTATGACACCAAGCTATCCGGTATTTTCTCTCTTTGTCGTCCGCGATCTCTCTTTCCTTTTATTTTGCCAGTTGTAACCAAGTATTCCAACTTTCCTCTTCTCATGATGTGCCCGAAAAATGTTGATTGCTTCTTTCTGATGTTTTTATTCTTCGTTCTTATTTATCGATAATATAAAGACGGGGCATCGAAAGATTGTACAAAAGAGCTGATAAGTAGCATAATGGAATACCACGTACTATTTCCTATTAGGAAGATATTATCTCTTAAAGAGCTCCCTTTTTGTGTTGGCCTCTTTGAGAACTTCCTCATTGGTCTTTTTATCTGTCCAGGGAACTTTCAACATTCTTCTGAGAAATCCCATCTCTGTGGCTTCTAACCGTCTTTTCATTTGTTTGTCTACTGTCCATGATTCGTTTCCATAGGTCAGAATTGATTCTATATAGCACCGATGAACTCTCTTTCTCATTTTTATTGACATAGATTTGTTGCATAAGATATTTTTCATTTTCTGAAATGCTATTTTGGCCTGAGCTATTCTGCTTTTTATTTCTGTGGTGCATCTCCCATCTGATGTTATTATTGTGCCCAAGTATTTGAAACGTTGCACTTGTTTTAGATTTGTCTCGTTTATTTTTATGCTGCATGATGGTGATGATTGTTTCTTCGATATAACCATTTAGATGTGCTTTCTTACTATTCAGACTGAGACCTTTCTAGTTGCTTTTTTCCACTATTATGTCTATAATTTCTTGTAGTTCGTTCTCTATCTCTGCTATTAAGACTGTCATCCGCATATCGCAAATTATTTATGTTGTGACCGTTGACTTCAATTCTTTTTTTATCTACTATTGATCTCATAATATATTCGCTGTAAAGTGAAAACAAGTCCGGTGACAGAACACAGCCTTGTCTGACTCCTTGTTTTATATATTGGAATTGTCCTGTTTGGTTGTTAATTCGTTTAGCTGCTGTTTGTTGCCAGTACATGTTTTTTATGATTCATATCCTTGCCATCAATGTTTAATTTCTCCAGCATATTGATTATTTCCACATGCTTTACTTTGTCAAATTCGTTCGTGTAGTCTATAAAGCACATATATAGATCTTTCTTCACCTCTATAGATCTTTCTATCAATGTCCTTAAGATGTATATTGCGTTATTGGTGCCCTTTCCTTCCACAAATCCACATTGTTCCTCACATATTTCTGGTTTTATTTTGTTCCTTACATGTCTCATGAATATTCCTAGTAATATTTTAGCCATATGGCTCATGAGACTAATAGTGCGATGGTCTTCACAATCAGTGGCTCCTGACTTCTTCGGTATGGCTACAAAGATAGATTTTAGTAGATCTTCGGGTATGTGTCCAGTGTTATATATGTCATTGAGTAATTTTGTTATGACTTGTACTCCCAACTCTCCTAATGCATTTATCTCTTCGATTGTTATATTGTCAGGACCTGGAGCTTTGCCTCTTTTCATGTGTTGAATTGCGTCCTCCACTTCACTCTGCATTATTGGTGGTCCTGTGTCTTCATTTGAATTGTTTAATTCTGGTCTCTCATCATCATAGAGTTGACTGATATATTCTGTCCATCTTTCCATTGTCTTCTCCTGTCCCATTATTATATTCCCTTCCTTTGATTTCACACATCCTGAAACTTTTACTTTTTTTCTTCCTGTTAATTCATTTAACTGATTGTGCATAAATTTTGGGTCTTTCTTTTGTTGTTTTTCCATTTCTTCACATTTCTGTTTTAACCATCCTTCTTTTGCTTCTCTGCACTTGTTTTGAATCTCTTTGTGCAATATTTTATATGCTCGTTCTTCTTTCTTATGTTTTCTTCTTTCGTCCATTAGTTGTAATATTTCTTTTGTCATCCATTTCTTTTTGTTGATTCTTTTAGTCACTGGTATTACTTATTTTGATGTTTGTTGGATCGATTGTTTGAGCATTTCCCACTGCTCCTGGATGTCCTGTATTTTCTCAATAGCATTATATCTATTTTGTACTATCATGCTGTACTTATCACTCATCTGTTTATCTACTCTTAGCATATCTAGTTATAATTTTATATTTCTTGGTGATTTCTGTGCCTTCCGCAGTTTTATTCTTATCTTTCCAACTACTGGTACATGGTCACTATTATAATCTGCTCCTGGCCTTGTTTTAACCGATGTTAGCCCATTCCTGAATCTTCTCTATACCAGTATAAAATCAATTTCATTGTGTACTTTTTTGTCTGGGCTTTGTCATGTCCATAGTCGCCTAGGGTGTTGTTTGAACCAGTTATCATTTCATGTGTCTTTGCCCAATCTATCAATCTATCCCCTCTGTCATTCGTCTCGCCAAGGCCATGCCCCCCAGTCACATTTTGCACTTTAGCTGTTCCTACCTTTGCGTTGAAATCCCCTAATACAACAGTTATTTCATGGGATTTACACTGTTCCATGGCTGCCTCTAGCTCCTCGTAAAAAGTGTCAATGTCTTTTTCTTCGCTATTACTTGTTGGTGCATAAACTTGAATTATGTTGATATCCATTAGTCTGCCACTCAATTTTACTAGCAGAATTCTGTCTGATACTGGCCAAAATCCTTTCACTGTTTTGCTTCTTTCTCTATCTAACATGATGCCTACTCCTCTTTCGTGTGTCGTTCCCCCAGAGTAAATTACATTTCCACTATCGCGTTGTAATAATCCTACGCCTGTCCATCTCATTTCACATAGTCCCAAGATGTTCAATTTCATTCTCTTCATTTCTTGACTGATGTTTTCTAGTTTTCCAACCTGGAATGCTGATCTAATGTTCCAGGTTCCTATTGCTAGTGTCTCTTTATTTTTGATCTTGTGTTTCTAATATTCCTTCAATTAATCCTTTTCGTGGCCATCCCTTCGGTTTGGTGGTCTCGTAACGTTTATTGAAACCTCATTGTGTTGTATTTGGATCGGTATGTCTTATCACGTGGCCAAACCGTTTATCTGCTATTTATTTATTTTATCATCATCATCATCAAGTACGAAGCCTGCTGGCGTAGGTTATCATGTCTCTCCACAATTTTCGATCTCGACAGTTTTTTATCAATTCTGTTGTTGGTATTCTGCCAAGCCATTCTCTTAAGCTGTCTGATATTTTTTCTCTTTGCTTTTCTCTATCTCTTCGTCCCTTAATTTTCCCAGTTGGTACAATATATTCTAGTTGTTCTCTTCTCATTACATGGCCAAAAAGTGATGATTGTTTCTTCCTAATATTGGAAATTAGCTCTCTTTTTGCTTTGGCCTCTTTCAGAACGTTTTCATTACGCTTCCTAACTGTCCATTGTATTCTCAACAATTCTTCTGTAAAACCACATATTTATTTCATAGTTTTTTTTTAATTACCATACTATTTACATGTTGTTGTCCCTACTTTTACATAATTGAATAGCATAAAGAAGGCTTTATTTTAGTGTAAATTCTTCTCTCTTCTTCTCTGTCCTGTTTCATACGTTCGATAAAGACTTAGGTGACTTCTCACCCCCCCTTTTTTTTATAAACTTTATTACACTTAAATTCCCTCCCTCCCCCCAGTGTGCCAGACAGCAAATGAGCCCAAACACTTTCCCGTTTGAGAGAATAATTAATTACAAATGCTGAAATTATAACTAATGGAGGCCATGGTTCCTGGAGAAAACCATGAACAGGATGGTTTCAAGACATCGAGACGACCTTGAACATGACAACAGACGTAGTTGACCTGAATCGAGACATATTTTCTGTCAGGCGGGTTGTGATGAATGCAACGGTCTGTGGGAGGTCTGGTTAGAGACAGAGATTCTTTCAGGCGGGTTGTGGTGAATGCAACGGTCTGTGGGAGGTCTGGTTAGAGATAGAGATTCTTTCAGGCGGGTTGTGGTGAATGCAACGTTCTGTGGGAGGTCTGGTTAGAGACAGAGAATTCTTTCAGGCGGGTTGTTGTGAATGCAACGTTCTGTGGAGACCTAGCTAGAGATATATATTCTTTCAGGCGGGTTGTTGTGAATGCAACGTTCTGTGGAAGATCTGGCTAGAGACATGAATTCTGTCATATTTTGAAGCAAACAAAAATGTGGTAGGTGTTGTCGTTGTACATTGCAGATTACTTCCCTTATCAGGAATAATAAGAACAGACAGATTTGAAAATTTAAGCATATTTTATTAAATATTTGTAATTCCCTAGGCGCGACTGAGTTCATTCTCCTGTCTCGTTCCATGCAATAACCAAAATGCTTCTGGTTTTACTGTACTTGCTCTTAATCATCTGAACTGTGGTATAACCATAGGATCATGCACAAGAAATCTCCCCCTCAATCCAGTCTGGAGCAAGAGTGGACAACTTTCGTCATGACCTGCCAGAATCTTTCATTTCATTATGTTTAGTTCGTCGCCATGTCCTCAATTGTCTGCCTCTTCTTCGTTTGCCAGTTGGTGTCCAAGTTAATGCTAGGTACGGATGACTGCTTTGTTCCATTCGTAGAGGCTTAGCCATTTCCAAGGTCTTCTTTTCACTTCTTGATTGGTGTTGTTGATACCTGAACTTGGCGGCTTCTTTGTTTGTGATGTCTTGATTGGGTGTTGTTGATACCTGAACTTCAGGCGGCTTCTTTGTTTGTGATGTCTTGATCCCTACGGATGTTTTGAATCTACTTAAGACAGCGACCTTCAAATCAACTAAGTCGACCTTCTATCTGATGCTTCATTCTCCACGTTTCTGCTGCATATATGAATATGGAACGCATATTTGACTTGCAAATTGGAAGCTTGGTGTTGAGATGGAGACTCGTTGAAGGCCAAATGTTTCTATGTATCGAACGCCTGGGCTAACGTGCATATTCAACCGGAGATATTTTACTCAATGTCGCTATTTGATGATATAAGGTTTCCCAGGTATTGAAAGTGATCCGTTTCTTCTTGTTCCACGCCTTTATATATAGATGTCATTATTGTACAAAATCACAATAAATGGAGGTGAAGAAACAAATGGACTTTTGAGTAATTAACATCCTCCTCAATTAAACAAGTCACGTGCACACTATTTATCTTTCTTCTAGATCGACTAGGAAGCTGTCAAACTGAACTGCCACCATTTCACCGATTACCAGCGAGCTAACTACCTACCAACCGACGATTCATTTTCTCAATTTCTACACCCTCTCCCCACCAGTCTATTGATTTAGACAAACTACATTTACAATAGGAAGCCGAGATAGCTCACTGTTATAGGAAGCCGAGATAGCTCACTGTTATAGGAAGCCGAGATAGCTCACTGTTATAGGGAGCCGAGATAGCTCACTGTTATAGGAAGCCGAGATAGCTCACTGTTATAGGAAGCCGAGATAGCTCACTGTTATAGGGAGCCGAGATAGCTCACTGTTATAGGAAGCCGAGATAGCTCACTGTTATAGGAAGCCGAGATAGCTCACTGTTATAGGGAGCCGAGATAGCTCACTGTTATAGGGAGCCGAGATAGCTCACTGTTATAGGAAGCCGAGATAGCTCACTGTTATAGGAAGCCGAGATAGCTCACTGTTATAGGAAGCCGAGATAGCTCACTGTTATAGGAAGCCGAGATAGCTCACTGTTATAGGAAGCCGAGATAGCTCACTGTTATGGGAAGCCGAGATAGCTCACTGTTATAGGAAGCCGAGATAGCTCACTGTTATGGGAAGCCGAGATAGCTCACTGTTATAGGAAGCCGAGATAGCTCACTGTTATGGGAAGCCGAGATAGCTCACTGTTATAGGAAGCCGAGATAGCTCACTGTTATGGGAAGCCGAGATAGCTCACTGTTATAGGAAGCCGAGATAGCTCACTGTTATGGGAAGCCGAGATAGCTCACTGTTATAGGAAGCCGAGATAGCTCACTGTTATGGGAAGCCGAGATAGCTCACTGTTATAGGAAGCCGAGATAGCTCACTGTTATGGGAAGCCGAGATAGCTCACTGTTATAGGAAGCCGAGATAGCTCACTGTTATGGGAAGCCGAGATAGCTCACTGTTATAGGAAGCCGAGATAGCTCACTGTTATGGGAAGCCGAGATAGCTCACTGTTATAGGAAGCCGAGATAGCTCACTGTTATGGGAAGCCGAGATAGCTCACTGTTATAGGAAGCCGAGATAGCTCACTGTTATGGGAAGCCGAGATAGCTCACTGTTATAGGAAGCCGAGATAGCTCACTGTTATGGGAAGCCGAGATAGCTCACTGTTATAGGAAGCCGAGATAGCTCACTGTTATGGGAAGCCGAGATAGCTCACTGTTATAGGAAGCCGAGATAGCTCACTGTTATGGGAAGCCGAGATAGCTCACTGTTATAGGAAGCCGAGATAGCTCACTGTTATGGGAAGCCGAGATAGCTCACTGTTATAGGAAGCCGAGATAGCTCACTGTTATGGGAAGCCGAGATAGCTCACTGTTATAGGAAGCCGAGATAGCTCACTGTTATGGGAAGCCGAGATAGCTCACTGTTATAGGAAGCCGAGATAGCTCACTGTTATGGGAAGCCGAGATAGCTCACTGTTATAGGAAGCCGAGATAGCTCACTGTTATGGGAAGCCGAGATAGCTCACTGTTATAGGAAGCCGAGATAGCTCACTGTTATGGGAAGCCGAGATAGCTCACTGTTATAGGAAGCCGAGATAGCTCACTGTTATGGGAAGCCGAGATAGCTCACTGTTATAGGAAGCCGAGATAGCTCACTGTTATGGGAAGCCGAGATAGCTCACTGTTATAGGAAGCCGAGATAGCTCACTGTTATGGGAAGCCGAGATAGCTCACTGTTATAGGAAGCCGAGATAGCTCACTGTTATGGGAAGCCGAGATAGCTCACTGTTATAGGAAGCCGAGATAGCTCACTGTTATGGGAAGCCGAGATAGCTCACTGTTATAGGAAGCCGAGATAGCTCACTGTTATGGGAAGCCGAGATAGCTCACTGTTATAGGAAGCCGAGATAGCTCACTGTTATGGGAAGCCGAGATAGCTCACTGTTATAGGAAGCCGAGATAGCTCACTGTTATGGGAAGCCGAGATAGCTCACTGTTATAGGAAGCCGAGATAGCTCACTGTTATGGGAAGCCGAGATAGCTCACTGTTATAGGAAGCCGAGATAGCTCACTGTTATGGGAAGCCGAGATAGCTCACTGTTATAGGAAGCCGAGATAGCTCACTGTTATGGGAAGCCGAGATAGCTCACTGTTATAGGAAGCCGAGATAGCTCACTGTTATAGGAAGCCGAGATAGCTCACTATTATAGGAAGCCGAGATAGCTCACTGTTATAGGAAGCCGAGATAGCTCACTGTTATAGGAAGCCGAGATAGCTCACTGTTATAGGAAGCCGAGATAGCTCACTGTTATAGGAAGCCGAGATAGCTCACAGTTATAGGAAGCCGAGATAGCTCACTGTTATAGGAAGCCGAGATAGCTCACTGTTATAGGAAGCCGAGATAGCTCACTGTTATAGGAAGCCGAGATAGCTCACTGTTATAGGAAGCCGAGATAGCTCACTGTTATAGGATGCCGAGATAGCTCACTGTTAGTGAACTGGACTATTAAAGACAATTCTGGTCGCCGGCTTCTGGGTTCACCCAGCCTTAAATGGGTACTGCATTATTTTCATGGACGATAAGTAAGTCAACACAGAAATCACTAGAAACAGCTGAGATGTGGTTTATCAGAAGAATGTTACAAATTCCATGGATAGTAAAAAATACAAATGAAGAATGTTACAAATTCCATGGATAGTAAAAAATACAAATGAAGAATGTTACAAATTCCATGGATAGTAAAAAATACAAATGAAGAATGTTACAAATTCCATGGATAGTAAAAAAATACAAATGAAGAATGTTACAAATTCCATGGATAGTAAAAAATACAAATGAAGAATGTTTGAAACGAGCTGGAGAAACCAGGAATTTCAAAATAAAGGGGAAGAGACACTCTATATTTTCGGACATGTGATGCGGAAAGAAGACATGAAGAATACTATAACAACAGAAAGAATGAGTAGAAAGAAGACATTAAGAATACTATAACAACAGAAAGAATGAGTGGAAAGAAGACATTAAGAATACTATAACAACAGAAAGAATGAGTGGAAAGAAGACATTAAGAATACTATAACAACAGAAAAAATGAGTGGAAAGAAGACATTAAGAATACTATAACAACATAAAGAATGAGAGGAAAGAAGACATTAAGAATACTATAACAACAGAAAGAATGATAGGAAAGAAGACATTAAGAATACTATAACAACAGAAAGAATGATAGGAAAGAGGGCATTAAGAATACTATAACAACAGAAAGAATGAGAAAAAAGAAGACATTAAGAATACTATAACAACAGAAAGAATGAGAGGAAAGAAGACATTAAGAATACTATAACAACAGAAAGAATGAGAGGAAAGAAGACATTAAGAATACTATAACAACAGAAAGAATGAGAGGAAAGAAGACATTAAGAATACTATAACAACAGAAAGAATTTGAGAATCTGGGAAAATAAAGCATCAGGGGCGTAATACCGACCACTTTACCCAAAAAATAATATTCAGAAGGTCTATAATTTTATTGTCACTAACACCATAATTCATATACGCTACTTGTGGTGACATGGTTCTTTACTTTTTTTTTTTTTTTTACATTTAGGGGAGGTAGGATTAGTATAGAGATATGTGCTACATGAGGGGAGGTAGAATGGGTGTAGAGATATGTGCTATATGAGGGGAGGTAGGATGAGTATAGAGATATGTGTTATATGAGGGGAGGTAGGATGCGTGTAGGGATATGTGCTATATGCGGGGAGGTAGGATGAGTGTATAGATATATGCTACATGCGGGGAGGTAGGATGAGTGTAGAGATATGTGCTACATGCGGGGAGGTAGGATGAGTATATAGATATGTGCTACATGAGGGGAGGTAGAATGGGTGTAGAGATATGTGCTACATGCGGGGAGGTAGGATGAGTGTATAGATATGTGCTACATGAGGGGAGGTAGAATGGGTGTAGAGATATGTGCTACATGAGAGGAGGTAGAATGGGTGTAGAGATATGTGCTACATGAGGGGAGGTAGAATGGATGTAGAGATATGTGCTACATGAGGGGAGGTAGAATGGGTGTAGAGATATGTGCTACATGAGGGGAGGTAGAATGGGTGTAGAGGTATATGCTACATGAGGGGAGGTAGGATGAGTGTAGAGATATGTGCTACATGCGGGGAGGTAGGATGAGTGTAGAGATATGTGCTACATGAGGGGAGGTAGGATGAGTGTAGAGATATGTGCTACATGAGGGGAGGTAGGATGAGTGTAGAGATATGTGCTACATGAGGGGAGGTAGAATGGGTGTAGAGATATGTGCGACATGAGGGGAGGTAGAATGGGTGTAGAGATATGTGCTACATGAGGGGAGGTAGAATGGGTGTAGAGATATGTGCTACATGAGGGGAGGTAGAATGGGTGTAGAGATATGTGCTACATGAGGGGAGGTAGAATGGGTGTAGAGATATGTGCTACATGAGGGGAGGTAGAATGGGTGTAGAGATATGTGCTACATGAGGGGAGGTAGAATGGGTGTAGAGATATGTGCTACATGAGAGGAGGTAGAATGGGTGTAGAGATATGTGCTACATGAGGGGAGGTAGAATGGGTGTAGAGGTATCTACTACATGAGGGGAGGTAGGATGAGTGTAGAGATATGTGCTACATGCGGGGAGGTAGGATGAGTGTAGAGATATGTGCTACATGAGGGGAGGTAGGATGAGTGTAGAGATATGTGCTACATGAGGGGAGGTAGGATGAGTGTAGAGATATGTGCTACATGAGGGGAGGTAGAATGGGTGTAGAGATATGTGCGACATGAGGGGAGGTAGAATGGGTGTAGAGATATGTGCTACATGAGGGGAGGTAGAATGGGTGTAGAGATATGTGCTACATGAGGGGAGGTAGAATGGGTGTAGAGATATGTGCTACATGAGGGGAGGTAGAATGGGTGTAGAGATATGTGCTACATGAGGGGAGGTAGAATGGGTGTAGAGATATGTGCTACATGAGGGGAGGTAGAATGGGTGTAGAGATATGTGCTACATGAGGGGAGGTAGAATGGGTGTAGAGATATGTAAAATCATAAGATAAGAACCTTATGGCTGACCACTTGGGTACTGAGATCCGATGTGTAGGTCTCTTGGATAATGACAATAAAGAGGGGGCCCGTGAGCAATCGCGCACGTTAAAGAACCCTCGGCAATTAAAATCTAAAAGAGAAGCCATTAATATGGCCGCTCTCCCGGCTAAACTGCCAGAAATAACCACCCCCACGCCGTGAATCGCTGGCCGTACGACGGAGTTCCATCACGTGGACCAGGATTCCTTCGGATTTTCTCGAGATTCACAAGGGCGATACCGAAGCACCTATGGATTCGTCCGGTGTGCAACGGTGGTGATTCTAACAACAAACAAACACACAATCTCGACCACCATGACAATCATCATCATCATCATCATGTGCCATACCGGTTGGCGTAGGCGATCATGTACTTCCACAATCTTCTACCCACAGTGCATCGTATCAATTCTGTTGTTGACTGTTTTTCCATGCCATGACACCAAGATATCCAGTATTTTCTCTCTTTGTCGCCCGCGATCTCTCTTTCTATGTATTTTGCTAGTTGTAACCAAGTATTCCAACTTTTCCTCTTCTCATGATGTGCCCGAAAAATGTTGATTGTTTCTTCTGATCTCCCATTTTGATAAACATACTGAGACTACTCAAATAGAATATTTACAGTTTCTACTGGTCAACATTATAATCCTCCCTCTCTCTCTCTCTCTCTCTCTCTCTCTCTCTGCGATCAAGACTCAATCAGAGTAGCACTCCAGACTCTCTCATGAAGTCAGCTATCTGTTTAAGCAATTCGATTACCCCATATAGTCCTTTATAATCATAATTAAATCAAAACAATTGCACTGGTTCCTAACTCGGTCTTACCACAATCGCGCTTATATTGAAAACTGCTTGTGTGTTCTATAATTAATTTCAAAACCGCAGAAAATCTTTCTCGCGACTGGGAGCATTTTACAATGAATCTAAAGATGAAATGTGTTACACTTAAAACTATCGTAATGAATTTATAAATATTTTTACAGAGAGAGTAAATACGGAGTCTTTATCGTTCCTTATCTAACCCTGAGAGGAGAATAATACATATTTTTGTGGTTAAGTAAATGGTCATTGTAAAGCTGGGTCCAAGAATATGGATAACTATGTTCAAGGAATACAATACAGCACGGAAAGAAGGAAATATTAGACATTTTTGATAAAGAACTTATACGAAGAGAATTTTGAAAGAATGTTTCACCTGAAGGAAATGGTGACACCAAGGACTTTGAAAATGTGGTTGAGAACGAACACCGGTATTGAAGTTTCAAAATCTGCATGATGGAGAACTGAGGAGTGTATGCTTCACCTTTAGAAAGTTGCTGGCAGCAGAAACATTTTTTGTGAGAAACCACATCCAAAAATCACGCCCTCAAACTTCATCAAATTTCTCGGAAACACCTGGATGGAAGACTATGTTTTTTTGCATATAAAAAGGAGTAAAGTGCCCCCGTCACGCCAATTGGCGTATAGGGAATATGGTGTTAGTGACCATAAATTTTACAGACCTTCGGCACATGATTTTTGGGCAATGTGGTCGGTATTTACGCCCGTGCAGCTTTACTTTCCTAGAAAAAAATCCGGTACCCATTAAAGGCAGGGTGAACCTGGAAGCCGTCGGATGGGATCGAACCTTACCTCATGTCCTTTGTAGTCCAGTTCACTAACCACTGAGCTATCGCGGATCCCTTATTTTTGCATATGGTCTTACATTATCCATGATGTTCATCATCATCATCAAGTACCATGCCTGCTGAAGTAGGTGATCATGTCTCTCCACAACTTTCGATGTCGACAATCATTTATCATTTCTGTTGTTGACCTTCTGCCAAGCAATTCTCTTAAGCTGTCTGGTATCTTGTCTTATTGCTTCCCTCTGTCTCTTAGTCCCTCAACTTATCCAGTTGTTACACTATATTCCAGCTGTTCCCTTCTCATTTCGTTAACAAAAAAGTATTACTGTTTCTTCCTAAAGTTAGAAATTAGCTCACTTTTTGCTTTGGGCTTTTTCAGAAAGTTTTCATTACTTTTCTTAGTCATGATAATCTCATATCCATGATATTCTCAACCTTCTTCTTTAAAGCCAGATTTCTACAGCCTACAGTGGTTGTCTTGTCTTTTGTCCTATTGTCCATGATTCAATTCCATATATAAAGACTGGCTCTACATAACATTTAAAACTCTTTTTCATTCTTCTTTTTTACTTCCCTTTCTAGTCAGGTACTACCTACAGCTATATGCAGCAGGTAGTACAACCTGCGGCTACCCTGCTGCCTTGCAGGTATGCTCGGGAGAGTAAAAGACTCAGGTAGAGTACCCCATTTCCTTGTGGGTGAGACATTTTAGCCAAAGGCTAGCGACCGTAAACTAACCGACAGACGACAACACAAAACCACTGATGTAGCATCTGTGTAAAATCATGGATCCATGATGTTACAAGTGTATCATTTTTATAGTAATTTATGTAATTATTACAGTTTACTTAAAGTGGCTGGTTCCTTTGATCTTTGTCAACATAGCAATTATTTCGCCCCTAAAAAAAATATAATTTATAATAATCTTAACATGTATCTGTACTTTTGATAAGCCAGAGGCGTGTCATCACATTGTGCGGACTCTGTTACAATTAGTGTTGAATAATATACGTTAATATCGACTTGTAGGTTACATGTTTCTATGCAACAATTATTAATGCCAGAATAAATCAAGTGAGTAAATAGTGAAAGTAGAAATGATAGTGAATATTTTTTATGTTGAACAAGATATAATTGGTTGAATACAGTATTGAAGTCAAGTCTCTCAGCCTAGTCTTTTCTAAGTGTCACTGCTTCGTTCAAAGCAAATGTTTGAAAAACCATTCTTAGCATACAATCTTTAATAAAATCATCTACTCCTGCCTTTCTTTCTTCATAGTCTAGTCTAGTTGACAAATATATAAAAGATATTGAATAAATACCCACATGCTTGGACCCAGCGATAATATGACAGTTTACTTAACCCCATAGTATACTGTGTTCTCTTCTCATGGTTTGATAAAGAAAGACATAGCATCTCCCGTTTACACTCTCTGCAGAAATATTGGTAAATGTTTCTTGCGATTCTTTGAAGTGTAACGAATTTCATCTTTACACTCATTGTAAAGTGTTCCAATACTAGACGACTTTTGTTTCTATCTATTGACCTTTCGAGCCGTAACCGGCCCATAGGGCGTAGACCAAGATACTCCTTTTCCTATATGAATTTTTTGTTCTAGCAGTTTTCTTTTAAAGATATTTTATCAAATCTCGCCATCTGTCTCTGTTCTGTGCAAGCAGTTCTATCTCATTGAGGGAGCCGTCATTTACTAATCACAATTCAAACAAGACAAATTAGATTTTTGGGGCATATTAAATGACACAACAGCTTAATAAAAGTAATCTAAGAATGAAAAATGCAAGGTAAAAGAGGCAGACCAAGACTAACATGAACGAGTAACATCAAAAGATGGACAAGTCAGCCTGTGGCAACTCGCACCAACTAAGCAAGAGACAGAGAGCAATGTCGCTCCATAGTGGTCAACCTTTGATGCGCAGACGGCAGATGATGATGTTTTATGTTAACATAGTGGTCAACCTTCGATGCGCAGACGGCAGCTGATGATGTTTTATGTTAACATAGTGGTCAACCTTCGATGCGCAGACGGCAGCTGATGATGTATTATGTTAACATAGTGGTCAACCTTCGATGCGCAGACGGCAACTGATGATGTTGTATGTTAACATAGTGGTCAACCTTTGATGCGCAGACGGCAACTGATGATGTTGTATGTTAACATAGTAGTCAACCTTCGATGCGCAGACGGCAACTGATGA
Source organism: Megaustenia siamemsis (assembly GCA_032433765.1). Classification (NCBI taxonomy): domain Eukaryota; kingdom Metazoa; phylum Mollusca; class Gastropoda; order Stylommatophora; family Ariophantidae; genus Megaustenia; species Megaustenia siamemsis. The sequence continues at coordinate 17,894,970 of JAVIAB010000046.1, forward strand.
TGTTGTATGTTAACATAGTGGTCAACCTTCGATGCGCAGACGGCAGCTGATGATGTTTTATGTTAACATAGTGGTCAACCTTCGATGCGCAGACGGCAGCTAATGATGTTGTATGTTAACGACGCCGACGCTGATTAAGTTCACGCTGTGGTATACTAGAAAACATCAGCCAAGAAATGAAGAGAATGAAATTGAACAACTTGGGACTATGTGAAATGAGATGGACAGGAGCAGGATTATTACAACGCGACAGTGGAAATGTAATTTACTCTGAGGGAACCACACACGAAAGAGGAGTAGGCATCATGTTAGATAGAGAAAGAAGCAAAACAGTGAAAGGATTTTGGCCAGTATCAGACAGAATTCTGCTAGTAAAATTGAGAGGCAGACCAATGGATATTAACATAATTCAAGTTTATGCACCAACAAGTAATAGCGAAGAAAAAGACATTGACACTTTTTACGAGGAGCTAGAGGCAACCATGGAACAGTTTATCCCCAAGAAATAACTATTATATTAGGGGATTTCAATGCAAAGGTAGGAACAGCTAAAGTGCAAAATGTGACTGGGGGGCATGGCCTTGGAGAGACGAATGATAGAGGGGATAGATTGGGCAAACACACATGAAATGATTATCGGTAACACCTGGTTCAAACAACACCCTAGGAGACTATGGACACGGCAAAGCCCAGACAAAAAAGTACACAATCAAATTGATTTTATACTGGTACAGAGAAGATTCAGGGATGGGCTAACATCGGTTAAAATAAGGCCAGGAGCAGATTGCAATAGTGACCATGTACCAGTAGTTGGAAAGATAAGAATAAAACTGCGGAAGGCACAGAAATTACCAAGAAATATAAAATTAGAAATAGATATGGTAAGAGTAGATAAACAGATGAGTGATAAGCACAGCACGACAGTACAAAATAGATATAATGCTATTGAAAAAATACAGGACATAGGGGAGCAGTGGGAAATGCTCAAACAATCGATTCAACAAACATCAAAAGAAGTAATACCAGTGACTAAAAGAATCAACAAAAATGAATTGGATGACAGAAGAAATATTACAACTAATGGATGAAAGAAGAAAACATAAGAAAGAGGAACGGACATACAAAATATTGCACAAAGAGATCCAAAACAAGTGCAGTGAAGCAAAGGAAGGATGGTTAAAACAGAAATGTGAAGAAATGGAAAAACAACAAAAGAAAGACTCAAAATTTATGCACATTCAGTTAAATGAATTAACAGGAAGAAAATAAGTCAAAGTTTCAGGATGTGTGAAATCAAAGGAAGGAAATATAATAATGGGACAGGAGAAGACAATGGAAAGATGGACAGAATATATCAGTCAACTCTATGATGATGAAAGACCAGAATTAAACAATTCAAATGAAGACACAGGACCTCCAATAATGCAGAGCGAAGTGGAGGACGCAATTCAACACATGAAAAGAGGCAAAGCTCCAGATCCTGACAATATAACAATCGAAGAGATAAATGCATTAGGAGAGCTGGGAGTACAAGTCATAACAAAATTACTCAATGACATATATAACACTGGACACATACCCGAAGATCTACTAAAATCTATCTTTGTAGCCATACCGAAGAAGTCAGGCGCCACTGATTGTGAAGACCATCGCACTATTAGTCTCATGAGCCATATGACTAAAATATTACTAGGAATATTCATGAGACGTGTAAGGAACAAAATAAAACCAGAAATAAGTGAGGAACAATGTGGATTTGTTCTGGGAAAGTAAAGCAGCACGGGCGTAATACTGACCACATTACCCCAAAAATCATATGCAGAAGGTCTGTAAAATATAGGGTCACTAACACCATATTTCTCTATACGCCACTTGGCGTGACGGGGGTACTTTCCTTTTTTTTTATAATGTGGATTTGTGGAAGGAAAGGGCACCAATAATGCAATATACATCTTAAGAACATTGATAGAAAGATCTATAGAGGTAAAGAAAGATCTATATATGTGCTTTATGGACTACACGAAAGCATTTGACAAAGTAAAGCATGTGGAAATAATCAATATGCTGGAGAAATTAAACATTGATGGCAAGGATCTGCGAATCATAAAGAACATGTACTGGCAACAAACAGCAGCTATACGAATTAACAACCAAACAGGACAATTCCAATATATAAAACAAGGAGTCAGACAAGGCTGTGTTCTGTCGCCGGATTTGTTTTCACTTTACAGCGAATATATTATGAGATCAATAGTAGACAAAAAAGGAATTGAAGTCAACGGTCACAACATAAATAATTTGCGATATGCGGATGACACAGTCTTAATAGCAGAGTCATAGAATGAACTACAAGAAGTGATAGACATAATAGTAAAAGAAAGCAACAAGAAAGGTCTCAGTCTGAATAGTAAGAAAACAGAGGTAATGGTTATATCGAAGAAACAATCACCACCATCATGAAGTATAAAAATAAACGAGTCAAATCTGAAACAAGTGCAACGTTTCAAATACTTGGGCACAATAATAACATCAGATGGGAGATGCACCACAGAAATAAAAAGCAGAATAGCTCAGGCCAAAATGGCATTTCAGAAAATGAAAAATATCTTATGCAACAAATCTATGTCAATAAAAATGAGAAAGAGAGTTCATCGGTGCTATATAGAACCAATTCTGACCTATGGAAGCGAATCATGGACAGTAGACAAACAAATGAAAAGACGTTTAGAGGCCACAGAGATGGGATTTCTCAGAAGAATGTTGAAAGTTCCCTGGACAGCGAAAAAGACCAATGAGGAAGTTCTCAAAGAGGCCAACACAAAAAGGGAGCTCTTAAAAAACATCAGAAAGAAGCAATCAACATTTTTCGGGCACATCATGAGAAGAGGAAAGTTGGAATACTTGGTTAAAACTGGCAAAATAAAAGGAAAGAGAGATCGCGGGCGTCAAAGAGAGAAAATACTGGATAGCTTGGTGTTATGGCATGGAAAAAACAACAACAGAACTGAAACGAGGCACTGTAGATAGAAGATTGTGGAGGGACATGATCACCTACGCCAACCGGTATGGCACATGATGATAATGTGGTATAAGTTGAAGCAGATATCGGAAATTCCCGACTGCTGTGAAACTGGATCTATTTATAGAAAAGAACTGATTACTTTTCTCTGTTACTCCAGTTCCAAAAATAAAAGAACATTCACAAATGTCTTGTCCCTTCATTCTTATGCTCACACGATTTATCTTCGAATAATTATACGTCAGTTTCATATTTCTAAAGGCTGTCATTAGCGAGATACAAAGTGTCAGGTTACTGCCAGAAATAACGAAAACAAGCGGCTTCAACGGGCAATGTACTAAATTCTACAAGGAAATAGACGAAATGAAAAGATGTATTACCTCGACAAGTGCAGAGTAAAAGAAATTGGAAATCACCAAAAATCATTTTCTACGTCTTCTTCTTCTTCTTCTTCCTTTCCTCATTTGCATTTCAGCGTCGAGGGAAGATATAATTTTCTGTCTTTTGCTCTTCTTTTCGCCTCTGCTGCTGTTATGTTTCCTAGAGTTTTTAATATTCCGTTAATCCATTTGTTTTGTTGTCGACCCTTACTTAGGTATGTTGTTCTCACAACGTTTATTCAAGGCTCGTTGTGTTGTGTTTTTTTTTTATATTTCTACCTTGTGATGTGGGCAAACCATTTTATCTGTTGTTTCTTTATATATTCTATGACTGGGTTATTCATAACTTTCTTCTCAGTTCTTCATTCCTGATCTTGTCTCTCAGACTGTTTCCTGTCATTCGTCTAACACTATAAATCTGACAATAAGAGAAACTCAAATCAAGTGTCTTCTAACAGGACCCAGAGCGCAAAAGAAAAAGAGGCCGACTTAATGAAGCACTATAAATAACACTAAAGTGAGAGGCAACAATAGTATGCATTAACGCTCTTGTTAAGGCTGAAGATATTCCCCCAGAATAGCGACCTGTGGCATATCCAGTGCGAGTCGTGTGCAAGTCTTGTAAAGACTGCCGGATATTAGGAGTTTGGTATTTCTGATATAAGGAGTTTGGTATTTCTGATATTAGGAGTTTGGTATTTCTGATATAAGGAGTTTGGTATTTCTGATATAAGGAGTTTGGTATTTCTGATATTAGGAGTTTGGTATTTCTGCCCTGGCGTCTTTCTTCAGGTCGAAAGGACGGTAGATGGACAGACAGACAGTATGTAGGTAGGTAGTTAGGTCCGAAGGTAGGTAGGTGGTTAGGTAGGTAGGTAGGTGGTTAGGTAGGTGCTCAGGTAGGTAGGTAGGTTGTTTAGTAGGTTGATAGGTAGCTAGGTATGTAGGTTGAAAGTTAGATAGGTTGTTTGGTTGGTTGACAGGTAGGTAGGTTGTTTGGTAGGTTTATAGGTAGGTAGGTATGTAGGTATGTAGGTATGTAGGTTGGTAGGTTGATAGGTAGGTAGATACAAAACCCCGAATACTGTAGAATATGATAGCCCTACTACTTCCCATCCACCTCTACCTTTTCTTCTATAAATCCACATTTCAAAGGTTTCAATTTCCTGTTCTGTTTTCTTGTCTAATGTCCATGTTTCTTCACCATACAGGAATGCTAAAAAGATATAACATTTTGCTATTCTGAATTTTAACCCTGATATTATTTGTTTTGATGTTAGTATATTTTTCATGGCATAAAATTACTTTTTGTCATTCTTATTCTTTTGTTTATCTCAATTTTACATTTTCCTTCACTGGTTATAAAAGGTCAAAGGTAACGGTAGATTTCAACTGTCTCCGAGTCTATTTCTTCAACTATGTCTGATCCATATACATCTATAAATCTGGACGACACAGACATACGACTAATATGTAATTTGTACTGGGAGCCAACAGCAATAATAACATATAACAAAGAGAACTCTACACTCATTGATATAAAAAGAGGAGTAAGACAAGGATGCATCCTATCACCAAGCCTGTTCTATCTATACACTGAGCAAATCTTTAAAAACATCATAGAGATGCCAGGCCTAAACATTAATGGAAAGATACTCAACAACTTAAGATATGCTGGTTATACTGTACTACTAGCAGAAAATCCTAAAGATCTACAACAATTACTTAGTGTAATAAACATGACAAGCAAAAAATACGGACTAGATATGAATATCAAAAAGACTAAAACCATGATCATAAACAAAGAAAATACTCAAACTCCACAAGTGGATATCAAAATTGAAGGAATAGACCTGGAGACAGTCCAGAGCTACAACTACCTTGGACATTCTATCCAGTGATGGAAAATGTACAACTGAAATAAACAAAAGAATAGGAATGGCAAAACGTAATTTTAATGCCATGAAAAATATACTAACATCAAAACAAATAATACCAGGGTTAAAACTCTGAATAGCAAGATATTATTTCTTTTTAGCATTCCTGTATGGTGCAGAAACATGGACATTATTAATCTCCAAAATTGAGGGGAGAAAAGAATAGAACTAACGTTACATGCCACGCCCTTGTGACTACGGGGGCCCTTACTGTGAATGGAGAAGAGAATGGAGCCACCGATACCCGCAACTCCCGTGTGACTACTACCGGGGCCCCTACTATGAGGGGAGAAAAGAATTTAGCTACCGTTACTTACCATGTCCGTGTGATTACCTGGGCCCCTTATTGTCAGGGGATAAAAGAATAGAGCCACCGTTACTTACCATGTCCGTGTGATTACCGGGGCCCCTTATTGTCAGGGGAGAAAAGAATAGAGCCACCGTTACTTACCATGTCCGTGTGATTACCGGGGCCCCTTATTGTCAGGGGAGAAAAGAATAGAGCCACCGTTACTTACCATGTCCGTGTGATTACCGGGGCCCCTTATTGTCAGGGGAGAAAAGAATAGAGCCACCGTTACTTACCATGTCCGTGTGATTACCGGGGCCCCTTATTGTCAGGGGAGAAAAGAATAGAGCCACCGTTACTTACCATGTCCGTGTGATTACCGGGGCCCCTTATTGTCAGGGGATAAAAGAATAGAGCCACCGTTACTTACCATGTCCGTGTGATTACCGGGGCCCCTTATTGTCAGGGGATAAAAGAATAGAGCCACCGTTACTTACCACATCCGAGTGATTACCGGGGCCCCTTATTGTCAGGGGAGAAAAGAATAGAGCCAGCGATACCTGCAACTCATGTCTTAAGAGGCGACTAAGGAGGTTCGGAATTGTCATCTGTGAGGTCGAGTAGGACGTGCATGGAACAACTTTGTCAACATATTGGGAAATGATGTGAGAAGACGGAGCTGATATGTGAAAATTCAAATTGGAATGAAACTGGTTTCATAGATAGAATATAATAGTGCATTTATTGTTTCTGGAAAGACACCAATGTTCAAATCAATGAAACTATCAGTGACAAACAATCGTGGCAAATGACAGACAAACAACAACAGAAAAAAAAGAGAACAATACATGGTCCGAAGCAGGATTCGAACCCGTACTCCATATAATCCAGTATACCCCACTGGAAACTACTATTCATTTAGTTTCGTCCAATAAATGTTTGTCTGCAACACAAGTATTGAGCCCTACTGGGAGATACTTGCATTAATAGGAAAGTACAGAAATACAAGTTATTTCCGATCTGTGATCGTAACCCTATGCTATAGTCATGGGAACGCCTTCGTGTAAGACACTGCTCACAATAGCTAATTTTTTTTAGCTGCGTGGCAGTGTACGAAGCGTTCGGCTTCTCGTGGCAAGGCGCGGTGCCATGGAGTACGAGTTCGAATCCTGCTTCGGACCATGTATTGTTCTCTGTTTTTTTCTGTTGTTGTTTGTCTGTCATTTTTTCCGAGTGCTAACACATACTTCTTTGTTCTATTATTCCCTATTATCGCCTCGGAAGTTCCCTATACAATAATATTGATGTATTATTATTTGTATCCTGACTAGAAAAGTCCTGGTTCGATCCCCAGCAGTGGCGGATTTTTTTTTCAGACCGACAAGGCTCCAGGGTTCACCCAGCCTCTAAAAATGGGTACTATAGATTTTTTCTGGCAAGTAAAGGCGGCCTGGCGTGATACCGACCACCTCACCTAAAAATGTGCCGTTGTCATAGAAAAATATGTTCACTAACACCTTATTCCCCATACGCCTAGCAATAGATGGAGTAAACCTTTGATCTTTTCACTATAGTAAACATGAAAGAATATTTTCATATATGTATGTATGTATATATATATATATATATATATATATATATATATATATATATCTTCTTCTTCTACCCTTTTAGCTCCCAGTGGAGCATAGGTCTTCAACAAACACTTTCCAAGTCGTTCTGTTTTTTGGCATTCTTTTAAGATCATTCCATGTCTTCCCCATCATCTTCATCACTGCTTCTATCTTTCTTCTCCAAGAATTCCTTGGTCTTTCACTTTGTCTTTTCCCCTGGGGATTCCAAAAAAGGGCCTGTTGTGTAATACTCTCAGTTGGCTTCCGTAGTGTGTGTCCTATCCAGCGCCATCGTCTTCGCTGTATCTCTTTATCCACTGGTGTTTGACTGGTACATTATACATGTATGTATATATATATATATATCATCATCATCATCAACAAATCCTGGGCCTAGTGGCGTAGGGGATCATGTCTCTCCACAAGTTTCGATCTCGGCAGCTATTTATCATTTCTATTGTTGACCTTCTGCCAAGCCATTCTCTTAAGCTGTCTGTTATTTTTTCTCTTTGCTTCCCTCTATCTCTTCGTCCCTCAATTTTTCCAGTTGTTACAATATATTCAAGTTGTTTTCTTCTCATTACATGGCCAAAAAATGATGGTTGTCTCTTCCTAACATTGGAAATTAGCTCTCTTTTTGCTGTGACCTCTCTCACAACCCCTTCATTACTCTTCTTAGCTGTCCATGGTATTCTTAACATTCTTCTGTAAAAATATATTTATATATATATATATATATATATATATATATATATATATATATTATATATATATTATATATATATTATATATATTATATATACATATATATTATATATTATTTATATATATATATATATATATATATATATATATATATATATATATATATATATATATATATATATTGATTACAATCGTATAGTTCATTTCATTATGCCTTGGGCACTTCAATTCTCTTGTAAAAGCTTGTCTCACTTTGCAAACATATAATGTCTCGCTGCGGAGATGGAATCAATATTTCGTATTTCAATTTTAAGAACGTCCTTTAGAGAATTGAAATGGAGAAATAAAGAACACGAAATGGCTTCTATTTTAAAAGGTTTTTTGGAAAGAGGCCATAATGAGCTTAACTTCCTCATCAGGTCTTTGTGAATCTGGTAGTTCAAAGGTTCTTAAAATCTTATAACTATTACCCCTGCAATATTTTTTTATGAGGAATATACACTGCAATCCATATTGGACAATAGAAAGATGAAAAAGAGTTCGTAAAGATTATGTAGAGCCAGTTCTAACATTTATGTAAATTATGGACAATAGGACAACAGACAAGAAAAGGTAAAGGTAAAGGTAAAGGTAAAGGTTAAGGTTAAGGTTAAGGTTAAGGTTAATGTAAAGTTAAAGTTAAAGGTAAAGTTAAAGGTAAAGGTAAATGTCATGGTAAAGTTAAAGGTAAAGGTAAATGTCATGGTAAAGTTAAAGCTAAAGTTAAAGGTAAAGTTAAAGGTAAAGTTAAAGGTTAAGGTAAAGGTAAAGGTAAAAGTAAAGGTAAAGGTAAAGGTAAAGGTAAAGGTTAAGGTTAAGGTTAAGGTTAAGTTAAAGTTAAAGGTAAAGTTAAAGGTAAAGGTAAATGTCATGGTAAAGTTAAAGGTAAATTTAAAGGTAAAGTTAAAGGTAAAGTTAAAGGTTAAGGTAAAGGTAAAGGTTAAGGTTAAGGTTAAGGTTAAGGTTAAGGTTAAGGTTAAGGTTAAGGTTAAGGTTAAGGTTAAGGTTAAGGTTAAGTTAAAGTTAAAGGTAAAGTTAAAGGTAAAGGTAAATGTCATGGTAAAGTTAAAGGTAAAGGTAAAGTTAAAGGCAAAGCTAAAGGTAAAGTTAAAGGTTAAGGTTAAGGTTAAGGTTAAGTTAAAGTTAAAGGTAAAGTTAAAGGTAAAGGTAAATGTCATGGTAAAGTTAAAGGTAAAGTTAAAGGTAAAGTTAAAGGTAAAGTTAAAGGTAAAGTTAAAGGTAAAGTTAAAGGTTAAGGTAAAGTAAAGGTAAAGGTTAAGGTAAAGTTAAAGGTAAAGTTAAAGGTAAAGTTAAAGGTAAAGTTAAAGGTTAAGTTAAAGTTAAAGGTAAAGTACGAGACATGAATCGGCGTCTTAGCATGCAGGTTTCCACCCATATGTACTCGGCCACCTATCCAGAAGTGTTCGGAGACTTCTGGATAATGTCGCTTCAAGCATCGAAACTCACAATGCGAGGCGATATTCCTCACCTTCCCAGAGTACTACCCTGGTACCCATTTCTGCCATCGACTGCGGGGGTATTTTAATTTTCCAACCACGAGTACAACTCACACTGCTCCCAGCGGGAATCGAACACAGCTTGTCCGAACGTCGGTAGCCCAGTCGGGTGCTTTTCCCAACTAGGCTACCGAGGCCACCAACAAACTAGAAGATTACTGGAAGCTGTAGAAATGAGGTTTCACAGAAGAATGTTGAAACATCACAGATATGGCTAAGAAGAGCAATAGAAACATTCTAAAAGAGACCAAAGCAAAGAGAGAGCTAGTTTACAATATTAGAAAGAAACAATCATCATATTTTGACCATGTAATGAGAAAGAATTTTCGAGACTGACCCAGCTCAGGAACACAGGGAAGTGACCATTTTTTATTTTTTATTTTTTCCTCTCTTGAGTATCTAGAATATTATCGCCATGTAGTTATATTTGTTAATATATCGTTATATATCATTTTTGTGTTTGTTGTTCGTCCAGATGAAGGCCTACATGGCCGAAACGTCGACTTTTGTTTCGTCCATTACCACGTAAAGCTGTCACCATACCACTCTTTTTCTTCTTCTTTTTTAGTAACGCCATTATCATCAGCTTTACAGCAGTTTCGCATCTCTACGCATCTTGGTGCATCTTGATGCCTTTACCTCTAATGAGAAAGGAACAGTTGGAATATATCGTAACAAGTGGGAAAAATGAGGGACGAAGAGATAGAGGGAAGCAAAGAGGAAAAAAATACAAGTCAGCTTAAAAGAATAGCGTGACAGAAGTTCAACAACAGATATGATAAATAACTGTCGTGATCGAAAGTTATGGAGAGACATGGTCACCAATTCCAGAAGGCACGGTACTTGATGATGAAGATGATGATTTTAAAAGAAAAGGGAAACAATTTTTAAATTTTAAAATCATCGTGAATTAATGTCCCTTTGTTTCGCATTGATTTCTATAAATTAAATCCTGCTGCTCTCAGCGTGATTCTATAAACAAATGGATCCTTTATGTGCTGTCTTGTTTGCATAAACTAATCCTCGCAACGTTTTCATAGATTTTATAAATTATAGTAATTGTTCTCCTAAACTAATCCTTTCAATTTTCATTGTTTCTACACATGAATTTCGTCTGTGTCTTTTTCTCCATAAAGTAATCGGTATTGCATCTAATTGTTACAATACATTTATCTTTGCTGTGCCTCAGTGCATCTAATTGTTACAATACATTTATCTTTGCTGTGCCTCAGTGCATCTAATTGTTACAATACATTTATCTTTGCTGTGCCTCAGTGCATCTAATTGTTACAATACATTTATCTGTGCTGTGCCTCAGTTCATCTAATTGTTACAATACATTTATCTTTGCTGTGCCTCAGTGCATCTAATTGTTATAATACATTTATCTGTGCTGTGCCTCAGTGCATCTAATTGTTACAATACATTTATCTTTGCTGTGCCTCACTGCATCTAATTGTTACAATACATTTATCTTTGCTGTGCCTCAGTGCATCTAATTGTTACAATACATTTATCTTTGCTGTGCCTCAGTGCATCTAATTGTTACAATACATTTATCTGTGCTGTGCCTCAGTTCATCTAATTGTTACAATACATTTATCTTTGCTGTGCCTCAGTGCATCTAATTGTTACAATACATTTATCTTTGCTGTGCCTCAGTGATTAAAATAGTAATCCTTATTGAGACAGTTTGTTCCCGTAAATCACATCTTTCAGTTTCCTCATTGTTTCCGTAAGTTACACCTTACATTGCCTCATTGTTTCTGTAAGTTTCATCTTACAGTGCCTCATTGTTTCTGTAAGTTTCATCTTACAGTGCCTCATTGTTTCCATAAATTACGTCTTACAGTACCTTATTGTTTCCATAAATTACATCTTACAATACCTCATTGTTTCCATAAGTTACATCTTACTGTGCCTCATTATTTCCATAAATTACATCTTACAGTACCTCATTGTTTCCATAAGTTACATCTTACTGTGTCTCATTATTTCCATAAATTACATCTTATAGTGCCTCATAGTTTCCGTAAATTACATCTTACAGTACCAGTAGTATATCAGGAAGGATTTGATTAGTATTTGACCCGTAAATTAACAAAGATATATAGTAGGCGCGCGGCGCGCCTAATGTACTGTAGGCGCAGGGGGAGTTAACCGTGACAGCTAGTCCAGGTGACCCCGGAAGTGACCTGTTTATGTCTGGTGTATGCTGACTTTGGAGTTCTTTATGTACTTGATCGTTAGTGATAGGTTAGTAGATTATACAACATCAATGAAAAACAGTCAATATAAAACAGAAGACAAAGATATATTTTATTCTTTTATTATCTCAATAGGTGTATAACATACATTGATATTATATAACATTACAAAATACTCAGTACATTGAGTAAATATATAGTACAAGGATAACATTTAGTTATACCTATGTAGTTGGGTGTCTGCTTAGCGTTGTGTCATAAATGAATCATAAGGGGTGAAACTGTTAGAGATTCCTGGTTAGGCTAAGCTGGTAGTGTAAAGAGTTAAATATCTAAAGGCGTAGTCGAGACGTTATCATCAGCTACCTTTCTTTTTATATAGAAATAGGAAAGAGCATTTCTTGTTTGACTATAGGAAAATATGGAATTATTTAAGACTTTGAAACCTACATTTTTCCCACCCTTGGCCTTTTGCGTGGCGAGAACCTCTAAAAACATATCTTTATCTAATTTGTTGTGTTGCTTGCTTAGCCCTTTACAACTGATTTTATCGTAATCCCCACTACAATGGTACGTCTTACTACATAAGCTAACAAGAGCTGTCCCTTCGTACTCTAGTTTAAAAAGCCCAGGCGTTCGTTTGGTGTACGCTTTAACACCCTTACAGTTTATACAGTCTGTCTTGCTAGTATGTTCATCGCAGCGATGGTTGTATAGGGGTCGTCTAGTGTGTCGTGATGGGTGCATGGAGGTCGGCTAGTATATCGTGAGGGGTGTACGGAGGTCGTCTAGTGTGTCATATTGGGTGTATAGAGGGCGTCTAGTGTGTCGTAATGGGTGTATAGAGGTCGTCTAGTGTGTCGTGATTGGTACAGGGAGGGCGGGTAGTGTGTTATGATGGGTGTACGGAGGTCGTCTAGTGTGTCATATTGGGTGTATAGAGGGCGTTTAGTGTGTCATGATGGTTGTATAGGGGTCGTCTAGTGTGTCATGATGGTTGTATAGGGGTCGTCTAGTGTGCCATGATGGGTGCATGGAGGTCGGCTAGTATGTCGTGATGGGTGTATGGAGGTCGTCTAGTGGGGTATGATGATTGTATGGAGGTCGGCTAGTATGTCGTGATGGGTGTATGGAGGTCGTCTAGTGTGTCATGATGGGTGTATGGTGGTGTCGTCTAGTGTGTCGTGATGGGTGTATGGAGGTCGTCTAGTGTGGTATGAGGGGTGTATGGAGGTCGTCTAGTGTGATATGAGGGCTGTATCCCGGGCGTCTAGTGTGACATGATAGTTGTAGGTAGAATGTCTGGTATATCATACTTTTATACAACCAATAAGAAAACATGAAAAAACGAAGGAATTCAACAATACTTATCTTAACAACTTTACATCAATACAGTTGAATAACCTGTTATCGTTAACCCTTACCATACTTTAAGAGAAAACATTCAAACTTACAGTATAAAATATAGTCTCAATCATCTACAATGAATATAACCTATTATCGATAAGCGTTAACATACGTTAAGAGAAAACAAGCCAACTTACTGTGCAAAATATAGTCTCCGCTAGAGTGAACAGTAACTTTCCTTGAATCAACCAAACTTATAACACAAAGTCTCGCATGAGACTAGTTTAAATATAGCCTGGTAGCAGATTTTAACCAATCAGCGAGTGAGTACGTCAACATCGCTTGATAGCGGGATTAACCAATCAGAAAAGAGTATTAACATAGGAGGCGGGGAGAAGAAATGGCTGACAGGTGGATTAACCAATCAGAAAAGCGCGTTAGCCGAAGCGTAGGTAGTGGCTGTCGGGTCAGCAGTGGGGGAAAAATGTTGGGTGGTGGGTTACTTGAACTCGTTTTGACCCCTGAGGCAATTCCAGAAGAGTTCTATGATCTCATTTTGACCGCTGAAGGCTTTAATACCAATGTTTCCCACTTCAACGAACGACATACATCATTAAAGGTGATTACTTCAGCTCTTAGACTTTGGAGTTCCATATCTTTATCACTTCAACGAATGACAGACAACAGTAAAGATGATCATTTCAGGTAAGAAAACTTAGTTCCAAACCCTAAAATTTTGGTTCATACTCACAAGTTGAACACAAACTCTACAAATTTAGGCCCAAAGTTGTAATTGTTAGACACGAAAGTCGTAAATGTTATATGCAAAGTCCAAAAGTTTGTCAAAAAGACAACCTAAACTCAAAATAGTTAGACACAAAGCCCAACAATTTATAGGCAAAGTCCAAAAAGTTACTCCAAAAGACAACTAATATAACACTTAATCCCAAAATTGCGTCTCATAACCAAAAAGTTGAACTCAAAACCCTAAAAACTTAGTCCCAAAGTCGTAATTGTTAGACACGAAAGTCGTAAATGTTATATTCAAATCCAAAAGTTTGTTAAAAAGACAACCCAAACTCAAAATAGTTAGATGCAAAGCTCAAAAATGTATATGCAAAATCCAAAAAGTTACTCCAAAAGACAACTAATGTAACACTTAACCCCAAAATTTCGTCGCATAACCAAACAGTTGAACTCAAAAGCCTAAAAATTTAGTCCCAAAGTCGTAATTGTTCGACACGAAAGTCGTAAATGTTATATGCAAAGTCCAAAAGTTTGTCAAAAAGACAACCTAAACTCAAAATAGTTAGATGCAAAGCTCAAAAATGTATATGCAAAATCCAAAAAGTTACTCCAAAAGACAACTAATGTAGCACTTAACCCCAAAATTTCGTCGCATAACCAAACAGTTGAACTCAAAAGCCTAAAAATTTAGTCCCAAAGTCGTAATTGTTCGACACGAAAGTCGTAAATGTTATATGCAAAGTCCAAAAGTTTGTCAAAAAGACAACCTAAACTCAAAATAGTTAGACACGAAAGGTCAAAAAAGTATATGCAAAGTCCAAAATGTTACATCAAAAGACAACTAATATAACAACAAGCCCTAAAATTTCGTCGCGTAACCAAAAAGTTGAACTCAAAACCCTACAAAATTTAAACCCAAAGGCAAAATAGTTAGACACGAAAGACCAAATAGTTATATTCAAAGTCCAAAAGTTTGTCAAAAAAGACAACCCAAACTCAAAAGTTTGTCAAAAAGACAACCCAAACTCAAAATAGTTAGACATGAAAGGTCAAAAAGGTATACTCAAAGTCCAAAATGTTACTTCAAAAGACAACTAATATAACAACAAGCCCCAAAACTTCGTCTCATAACCAAAAAGTTGAACTCAAAACCCTAAAAAGTGTCCACTTATCAACCAAAGTCTTTAATACAGCTGAGAAAACCCTAATAAATAATTACAATTTACTAAAAATGTTGCCCTTGATGATAGTTGCGAATGTGTCTAAATCATTATTGAAAATATTCATAGAACTCTAGTAAAAACCAAACACACTAAAACACCACATTGAAAGAATGAACTTAAAGTTCACGCCCCTGTCACAACTCTGCTAAGAAAAGTACTGCAAAGCATGAAAGTTATGTCCCCTGCTATAACTCTACTAAACGAAAGTATTACCAAACACGTAGGTTACACTCCTACCATAACCCACTAAGAAAAACAAGATTTTGCTTAAAATACCACATTTATGATTGTTACGCCCCTTGTCCCTTTATGAGGGGACGCCCATGAAACTGTTAGAAATAGTAAATTTAACCTAGTGGCATACCCCAGCTGTTATATTAGACATCCCCATAGCAAAAAATTACTTAAAACTCACTTTTATGGTGGTTACCCCCTGACTCATTTTTGAGGGCTACGCCCATGAAACTGTTAAAAATAGTCAATTTAACATATAGACATACCCCAAACTTTATATTAAGCATCCCCATATCAAGAATTTACATAAAAATCACTTTTGAAATTACTACCCCTGTACCCATTTTTGGCGGTTACGCCCATGAAACTGTTAAAAATAGTAAATTTAACATCTAGACATACCCCAAACTTTATATTAAGCATCCCCGTATCAAGAATTTACATAAAAATCACTTTTGAAATTACTACCCCTGTACCCATTTTTGGCGGTTACGCCCATGAAACTGTTAAAAATAGTAAATTTAACTCCTAGACATACTCCAAACTTTATATTAAGCATCCCCATATCAAGAATTTACATAAAAATCACTTTTGAAATTACTACCCCTGTACCCATTTTTGGCGGTTACGCCCATGAAACTGTTAAAAATAGTCAATTTAACATCTAGACATACCACAAACTTTATTTTAGTCATCCCCATATCAAGAATTTACATAAAAATCACTTTTGAAATTACTACCCCTGTACCCATTTTTGGCGGTTAGGCCCATGAAACTGTTAAAAATAGTCAATTTAACATCTAGACATACCACAAACTTTATTTTAGTCATCCCCATATCAAGAATTTACATAAAAATCACTTTTGAAATTACTACCCCTGTACCCATTTTTGGCGGTTACGCCCATGAAATCGATAAAAAATTGAAATTTAACACCTAGACATACCCCAAACTTTATAATAAACATCCCCGTATCAAGAATTTACATAAAAACAACTTTTGAAATTACTACCCCAGTACCCATTTTTGGCGGCTACGCCCATGAAACTGTTAAAAATAGTCAATATAACATCTAGACATACCCCAAACTTCATTTTAGTCATCCCTGTATCAAGAATTTACATAAAAACAACTTTTGAAATTACTACCCCTGTACCCATTTTTGGCGGTTACGCCCATGAAACTGTTAAAAATTGTCAATTTAACATCTAGACATACTCCAAACTTCATTTTAGTCATCCCCATATCAAGAATTTACATAAAAACAAATTTTGAAATTACTACCCCTGTACCCATTTTTGGCGGTTACGCCCATGAAATCGATAAAAAATTGAAATTTAACACCTAGACATACCCCAAACTTTATAATAAACATCCCCGTATCAAGAATTTACATAAAAACAACTTTTGAAATTACTACCCCAGTACCCATTTTTGGCGGCTACGCCCATGAAACTGTTAAAAATAGTCAATATAACATCTAGACATACCCCAAACTTCATTTTAGTCATCCCTGTATCAAGAATTTACATAAAAACAACTTTTGAAATTACTACCCCTGTACCCATTTTTGGCGGTTACGCCCATGAAACTGTTAAAAATTGTCAATTTAACATCTAGACATACTCCAAACTTCATTTTAGTCATCCCCATATCAAGAATTTACATAAAAACAAATTTTGAAATTACTACCCCTGTACCCATTTTTGGCGGTTACGCCCATGAAATCGATAAAAAAAATTGAAGTTTAACCTATTGGCATACATCAAACATAATATGTGACACGCCCATGTATCAAATTTGCCTAAAAAATCAACCAAAAATTAGTAGTATACAATGTCAATTAGGATTAGACTCTCATATAAGGAAAAACGGTAGACTCTCATATAAGGAAAAACCGCACCAAAAAATGTGCCTCGATGTACGGGTAGACTATTTATATAAGGATTTAGGTGCCTTCAAAGGCACAAAAGGGGCCCCAAATGACCATTGTATACTACTAATTTTTGGTTGATTTTTTAGGCAAATTTGATACATGGGCGTGTCACATATTATGTTTGATGTATGCCAATAGGTTAAACTTCAATTTTTTTTATCTATTTCATGGGCGTAACCGCCAAAAATGGGTACAGGGGTAGTAATTTCAAAATTTGTTTTTATGTAAATTCTAGATATGGGGATGACTAAAATGAAGTTTGGAGTATGTCTAGATGTTAAATTGACAATTTTTAACAGTTTCATGGGCGTAACCGCCAAAAATGGGTACAGGGGTAGTAATTTCAAAAGTTGTTTTTATGTAAATTCTTGATACAGGGATGACTAAAATGAAGTTTGGGGTATGTCTAGATGTTATATTGACTATTTTTAACAGTTTCATGGGCGTAGCCGCCAAAAATGGGTACTGGGGTAGTAATTTCAAAAGTTGTTTTTATGTAAATTCTTGATACGGGGATGTTTATTATAAAGTTTGGGGTATGTCTAGGTGTTAAATTTCAATTTTTTATCGATTTCATGGGCGTAACCGCCAAAAATGGGTACAGGGGTAGTAATTTCAAAATTTGTTTTTATGTAAATTCTTGATATGGGGATGACTAAAATGAAGTTTGGAGTATGTCTAGATGTTAAATTGACAATTTTTAACAGTTTCATGGGCGTAACCGCCAAAAATGGGTACAGGGGTAGTAATTTCAAAAGTTGTTTTTATGTAAATTCTTGATACAGGGATGACTAAAATGAAGTTTGGGGTATGTCTAGATGTTATATTGACTATTTTTAACAGTTTCATGGGCGTAGCCGCCAAAAATGGGTACTGGGGTAGTAATTTCAAAAGTTGTTTTTATGTAAATTCTTGATACGGGGATGTTTATTATAAAGTTTGGGGTATGTCTAGGTGTTAAATTTCAATTTTTTATCGATTTCATGGGCCTAACCGCCAAAAATGGGTACAGGGGTAGTAATTTCAAAAGTGATTTTTATGTAAATTCTTGATATGGGGATGACTAAAATAAAGTTTGTGGTATGTCTAGATGTTAAATTGACTATTTTTAACAGTTTCATGGGCCTAACCGCCAAAAATGGGTACAGGGGTAGTAATTTCAAAAGTGATTTTTATGTAAATTCTTGATATGGGGATGACTAAAATAAAGTTTGTGGTATGTCTAGATGTTAAATTGACTATTTTTAACAGTTTCATGGGCGTAACCGCCAAAAATGGGTACAGGGGTAGTAATTTCAAAGTGATTTTTATGTAAATTCTTGATATGGGGATGCTTAATATAAAGTTTGGAGTATGTCTAGGAGTTAAATTTACTATTTGTAACAGTTTCATGGGCGTAACCGCCAAAAATGGGTAAGGGGTAGTAATTTCAAAAGTGGTTTTTTTAGTAAATTCTTGATACGGGGATGCTTAATATAAAGTTTGTGGTATGTCTAGATGTTAAATTGACTATTTTTAACAGTTTCATGGGCGTAACCGCCAAAAATGGGTACAGGGGTAGTAATTTCAAAAGTGATTTTTATGTAAATTCTTGATACGGGGATGCTTAATATAAAGTTTGGGGTATGTCTAGATGTTAAATTTACTATTTTTAACAGTTTCATGGGCGTAACCGCCAAAAATGGGTACAGGGGTAGTAATTTCAAAAGTGATTTTTATGTAAATTCTTGATATGGGGATGCTTAATATAAAGTTTGGGGTATGTCTATATGTTAAATTTACTATTT
This sequence comes from Megaustenia siamemsis, assembly GCA_032433765.1. NCBI lineage: Eukaryota > Metazoa > Mollusca > Gastropoda > Stylommatophora > Ariophantidae > Megaustenia > Megaustenia siamemsis. Next base: position 17,913,950 of record JAVIAB010000046.1, read on the forward strand.
TTAACAGTTTCATGGGCGTAGCCCTCAAAAATGAGTCAGGGGGTAACCACCATAAAAGTGAGTTTTAAGTAAATTTTTGCTATGGGGATGTCTAATATAACAGCTGGGGTATGCCACTAGGTTAAATTTACTATTTCTAACAGTTTCATGGGCGTCCCCTCATAAAGGGACAAGGGGCGTAACAATCATAAATGTGGTATTTTAAGCAAAATCTTGTTTTTCTTAGTGGGTTATGGTAGGAGTGTAACCTACGTGTTTGGTAATACTTTCGTTTAGTAGAGTTATAGCAGGGGACATAACTTTCATGCTTTGCAGTACTTTTCTTAGCAGAGTTGTGACAGGGGCGTGAACTTTAAGTTCATTCTTTCAATGTGGTGTTTTAGTGTGTTTGGTTTTTACTAGAGTTCTATGAATATTTTCAATAATGATTTAGACACATTCGCAACTATCATCAAGGGCAACATTTTTAGTAAATTGTAATTATTTATTAGGGTTTTCTCAGCTGTATTAAAGACTTTGGTTGATAAGTGGACACTTTTTAGGGTTTTGAGTTCAACTTTTTGGTTATGAGACGAAGTTTTGGGGCTTGTTGTTATATTAGTTGTCTTTTGAAGTAACATTTTGGACTTTGAGTATACCTTTTTGACCTTTCATGTCTAACTATTTTGAGTTTGGGTTGTCTTTTTGACAAACTTTTGAGTTTGGGTTGTCTTTTTTGACAAACTTTTGGACTTTGAATATAACTATTTGGTCTTTCGTGTCTAACTATTTTGCCTTTGGGTTTAAATTTTGTAGGGTTTTGAGTTCAACTTTTTGGTTACGCGACGAAATTTTAGGGCTTGTTGTTATATTAGTTGTCTTTTGATGTAACATTTTGGACTTTGCATATACTTTTTTGACCTTTCGTGTCTAACTATTTTGAGTTTAGGTTGTCTTTTTGACAAACTTTTGGACTTTGCATATAACATTTACGACTTTCGTGTCGAACAATTACGACTTTGGGACTAAATTTTTAGGCTTTTGAGTTCAACTGTTTGGTTATGCGACGAAATTTTGGGGTTAAGTGCTACATTAGTTGTCTTTTGGAGTAACTTTTTGGATTTTGCATATACATTTTTGAGCTTTGCATCTAACTATTTTGAGTTTAGGTTGTCTTTTTGACAAACTTTTGGACTTTGCATATAACATTTACGACTTTCGTGTCGAACAATTACGACTTTGGGACTAAATTTTTAGGCTTTTGAGTTCAACTGTTTGGTTATGCGACGAAATTTTGGGGTTAAGTGTTACATTAGTTGTCTTTTGGAGTAACTTTTTGGATTTTGCATATACATTTTTGAGCTTTGCATCTAACTATTTTGAGTTTGGGTTGTCTTTTTAACAAACTTTTGGATTTGAATATAACATTTACGACTTTCGTGTCTAACAATTACGACTTTGGGACTAAGTTTTTAGGGTTTTGAGTTCAACTTTTTGGTTATGAGACGCAATTTTGGGATTAAGTGTTATATTAGTTGTCTTTTGGAGTAACTTTTTGGACTTTGCCTATAAATTGTTGGGCTTTGTGTCTAACTATTTTGAGTTTAGGTTGTCTTTTTGACAAACTTTTGGACTTTGCATATAACATTTACGACTTTCGTGTCTAACAATTACAACTTTGGGCCTAAATTTGTAGAGTTTGTGTTCAACTTGTGAGTATGAACCAAAATTTTAGGGTTTGGAACTAAGTTTTCTTACCTGAAATGATCATCTTTACTGTTGTCTGTCATTCGTTGAAGTGATAAAGATATGGAACTCCAAAGTCTAAGAGCTGAAGTAATCACCTTTAATGATGTATGTCGTTCGTTGAAGTGGGAAACATTGGTATTAAAGCCTTCAGCGGTCAAAATGAGATCATAGAACTCTTCTGGAATTGCCTCAGGGGTCAAAACGAGTTCAAGTAACCCACCACCCAACATTTTTCCCCACTGCTGACCCGACAGCCACTACCTACGCTTCGGCTAACGCGCTTTTCTGATTGGTTAATCCACCTGTCAGCCATTTCTTCTCCCCGCCTCCTATGTTAATACTCTTTTCTGATTGGTTAATCCCGCTATCAAGCGATGTTGACGTACTCACTCGCTGATTGGTTAAAATCTGCTACCAGGCTATATTTAAACTAGTCTCATGCGAGACTTTGTGTTATAAGTTTGGTTGATTCAAGGAAAGTTACTGTTCACTCTAGCGGAGACTATATTTTGCACAGTAAGTTGGCTTGTTTTCTCTTAACGTATGTTAACGCTTATCGATAATAGGTTATATTCATTGTAGATGATTGAGACTATATTTTATACTGTAAGTTTGAATGTTTTCTCTTAAAGTATGGTAAGGGTTAACGATAACAGGTTATTCAACTGTATTGATGTAAAGTTGTTAAGATAAGTATTGTTGAATTCCTTCGTTTTTTCATGTTTTCTTATTGGTTGTATAAAAGTATGATATACCAGACATTCTACCTACAACTATCATGTCACACTAGACGCCCGGGATACAGCCCTCATATCACACTAGACGACCTCCATACACCCCTCATACCACACTAGACGACCTCCATACACCCATCACGACACACTAGACGACACCACCATACACCCATCATGACACACTAGACGACCTCCATACACCCATCACGACATACTAGCCGACCTCCATACAATCATCATACCCCACTAGACGACCTCCATACACCCATCACGACATACTAGCCGACCTCCATGCACCCATCATGGCACACTAGACGACCCCTATACAACCATCATGACACACTAGACGACCCCTATACAACCATCATGACACACTAAACGCCCTCTATACACCCAATATGACACACTAGACGACCTCCGTACACCCATCATAACACACTACCCGCCCTCCCTGTACCAATCACGACACACTAGACGACCTCTATACACCCATTACGACACACTAGACGCCCTCTATACACCCAATATGACACACTAGACGACCTCCGTACACCCCTCACGATATACTAGCCGACCTCCATGCACCCATCACGACACACTAGACGACCCCTATACAACCATCGCTGCGATGAACATACTAGCAAGACAGACTGTATAAACTGTAAGGGTGTTAAAGCGTACACCAAACGAACGCCTGGGCTTTTTAAACTAGAGTACGAAGGGACAGCTCTTGTTAGCTTATGTAGTAAGACGTACCATTGTAGTGGGGATTACGATAAAATCAGTTGTAAAGGGCTAAGCAAGCAACACAACAAATTAGATAAAGATATGTTTTTAGAGGTTCTCGCCACGCAAAAGGCCAAGGGTGGGAAAAATGTAGGTTTCAAAGTCTTAAATAATTCCATATTTTCCTATAGTCAAACAAGAAATGCTCTTTCCTATTTCTATATAAAAAGAAAGGTAGCTGATGATAACGTCTCGACTACGCCTTTAGATATTTAACTCTTTACACTACCAGCTTAGCCTAACCAGGAATCTCTAACAGTTTCACCCCTTATGATTCATTTATGACACAACGCTAAGCAGACACCCAACTACATAGGTATAACTAAATGTTATCCTTGTACTATATATTTACTCAATGTACTGAGTATTTTGTAATGTTATATAATATCAATGTATGTTATACACCTATTGAGATAATAAAAGAATAAAATATATCTTTGTCTTCTGTTTTATATTGACTGTTTTTCATTGATGTTGTATAATCTACTAACCTATCACTAACGATCAAGTACATAAAGAACTCCAAAGTCAGCATACACCAGACATAAACAGGTCACTTCCGGGGTCACCTGGACTAGCTGTCACGGTTAACTCCCCCTGCGCCTACAGTACATTAGGCGCGCCGCGCGCCTACTATATATCTTTGTTAATTTACGGGTCAAATACTAATCAAATCCTTCCTGATATACTACTAGTACCTCATTGTTTCTATAAATTACATCTTGCAGTGCCTCAAAGTTTCCGTAAATTACATCTTACAGTGCCTCATTGTTTCCATCAATTAATCATTAACACGTGCCTGGACTGCGGTCGGGTCGATTGGTTCTCGGAAGCGGAAGCATGACTTCCTTTGTTGGAGCAGAGATCCTGGAGGTACACTCACTGACCATGAAGCTTGCACGATTTTGACGCCGTTTCATGAAGATCGTGCTGTCCCCGACGACCGTTAAATATTCCCGGAAGTGCGCATCATGAGCTGCGCACCTTTCTTTCCCCAGAGGGCGACACGTTCACTAGACCAGTATTAGCGATCAGCACTAACACAATGTTGGTTACTGGAAAGGGGGTGAGGGAGGGAAGGTAGCAGATTTGAGAATACCCCGCTTGAAGTGACGTCAATCCGTTCTAAAGTCTAAAGTCTAAAACTAGTGAAAGTTGTGGTCGATTAATGCGTACAATCCTCATTGATTCCACAAGGTAATTGCTATAGCCCTTCATCGTTATGGTTGGAGTTTGTCGAAGGCCCCGGTTATCACCACAAACGAATTAAAATCCATAGTAGCTCAACCGCCCATGACAGTATTCATCGTTATCGCAAGGTAATGCGTATAACGCATTGTTTGTTCCGCACGGTTATTTCCTATAACGCCTTATTGTTTCCAAATTTAACTCATTTATACAGTACAGTCTTTTTTTTTATAAACACATTAATGTTTCTATCTATCTATCTATCTATCTATCTATCTATCTATCTATCTATCTATCTATCTATCTATCTATCTATCTATCTATCTATCTATCTATCTATCTATCTATCTATCTATCTATCTATCTATCTATCTATCTATCTATCTATCTATCTATCCATCCATCCATCCATCCATCCATCCATCCATCCATCCATCCATCCATCCATCCATCCATCCATCCATCCATCCATCCATCCATCCATCCATCCATCCATCCATCCATCCATCCATCCATCCATCCATCCATCAATCCATCCCGTCCATCCATCCATTCCGTCTGTCCGTCCGTCCATCCATCCATCCCGTTAGTCCGTCCGTCCATCCATCCATCCCGTCCGTCCGTCCGTCCGTCCGTCTGTCCGTCCGTCGATTCATCCATCCCGTTCGTCCATCCATCCATCCATCCATCCATCCATCCCGTCCGTCCGTCTATCCATCCATCAATCCATCCATCCCGTCCATCCATCCATTCCGTCCGTCCGTCCATCCATCCATCCCGTTAGTCCGTCCGTCCATCCATTCATCCCGTCCGTCCGTCCGTCCGTCCATCCATCCATCCCGTCCGTCCGTCCGTCTGTCCGTCCGTCCATCATCCATCCCGTCCGTCCATCCATCCATCCATCCCGTCCGTCCGTCCGTCCATCCATCCATCCATCCATCCCGTCCGTCCGTCCATCCATCCATCCCGTCCGTCCGTCCGTCCGTCCGTCTGTCCGTCCGTCCATTCATCCATCCCGTCCGTCCGTCCATCCATCCATCCATCCCGTCCGTCCGTCCTTCCATCCATCCCGTCCGTCCGTCCGTCCGTCCGTCCGTCCGTCTGTCCGTCCGTCCATTCATCCATCCCGTCCGTCCGTCCATCCATCCATCCATCCCGTCCGTCCGTCTATCCATCCATCCATCCCGTCCGTCCGTCCGTCTGTCCATCCATCCATCCATCCATCCATCCATCCATCCATCCATCCATCCATCCATCCATCCATCCATCCATCCATCCCTCCATCCCGTCCATTCATCTATCCCGTCCGTCCGTCCATCCATCCATCCCGTCCGTCCATCCATCCATCCCGTCAGTCCGTCCGTCCATCCATCCATCCCGTCCGTCCATCCATCCATCCATCCATCCATCCATCCATCCATCTATCCCGTCCGTCCGTATATCCATCCATCCCGTCCATCCATCCATCTATCCCGTCCGTCTGTCCGTCCATCCATCCCGTCCATCCATCCATACGTCCATCCATCCCGTCCATCCATCCATCTATCCCATCCGTCTGTCCGTCCATCCATCCCGTCCATCCATCCATACGTCCATCCATCCCGTCCATCCATCCATCTATCCCGTCCGTCTGTCCGTCCATCCATCCCGTCCATCCATCCATCCCGTCCATCCATCTCGTCCATCCATCCATCCGTCCATCCATCCATCTATCCCGTCCGTCTGTCCGTCCATCCATCCATCCCGTCCATCCATCTCGTCCATCCATCCATCCGTCCATCCATCCATCTATCCCGTCCGTCTGTCCGTCCATCCATCCCGTCCATCCATCCATACGTCCATCCATCCCGTCCATCCATCCATCTATCCCGTCCGTCTGTCCGTCCATCCATCCCGTCCATCCATCCCGTCCATCCATCTCGTCCATCCATCCCGTCTGTCCGTCCATCCATCCCGTCCATCCATCCATCCCGTCCATCCATCCATCCCGTCCATCCATCCATCCATCCGTCCATCCATCCATCCGTCCATCCATCCATCCCGTCCGTCCATCCATCCCGTCCATCCATCCATACGTCCATCCATCCCGTCCATCCATCCCGTCCGTCCATCCATCCCGTCCATCCATCCATACGTCCATCCATCCCGTCCATCCATCCATCTATCCCGTCCGTCTGTCCGTCCATCCATCCCGTCCATCCATCCATCCCGTCCATCCATCTCGTCCATCCATCCATCCGTCCATCCATCCATCCGTCCATCCATCCCGTCCATCCATCCATACGTCCATCCATCCCGTCCATCCATCCATCTATCCCGTCCGTCTGTCCGTCCATCCATCCATCCATCTATCCCGTCCGTCTGTCCGTCCATCCATCCCGTCCATCCATCCATCCCGTCCGTCTGTCCGTCCATCCATCCCGTCCATCCATCCATCTATCCCGTCCGTCTGTCCGTCCATCCATCCCGTCCATCAATCCATCCCGTCCGTCTGTCCGTCCATCCATCCCGTCCATCCATCCATCTATCCCGTCCGTCTGTCCGTCCATCCATCCCGTCCATCCATCCATCCCGTCCGTCTGTCCGTCCATCCATCCCGTCCATCCATCCATCTATCCCGTCCGTCTGTCCATCCATCCATCCCGTCCGTCTGTCCGTCCATCCATCCCGTCCATCCATCCATCCCGTCCATCCATCTCGTCCATCCATCCCGTCTGTCCGTCCATCCATCCCGTCCATCCATCCATCCCGTCCATCCATCCATCCCGTCCATCCATCCATCCATCCGTCCATCCATCCATCCGTCCATCCATCCATCCCGTCCGTCCGTCCATCCGTCCGCCCTCTGCAATACTCTTGAACTTACACATTCCAACGAAATACTTGTTCTCAGACTTTTTTTTTTCCAAATGCTCCCAATTTATTTCCCATTTCTTTAGTTGTTTTCCAGCTCTGGCACGCATAAGCAATGGTGGATAATACATTTGATTTTAAAATCCTGAGAATTATATTGTGCTTAGTAATTTTGATTTCCATATATTATCAATGTTTCTGAATGCCATTGCTGACTTTGCTATTCTGAATCTAATTTCTTTCTTTGTGTCTCCTTCTTGATCAATGCATCTTCCAAAATATACAAAGTGATCTACTTCTTCCACTGCTTTTCCTTCAAGGTATATGTTTCCTTTTTTTTGCCCGAACTATATGTTTCTTTACCTTTGTCTTTTTGGCTGATCTCAAGTCTAATTTCCCTACCCATTGATGACATGGCATTAGTTTTTTTTTTGGTATCATGTTCCCATTGTTGTTGATATTCATATCTAGTCCATATGTTTTGCTTGTCAAGTTTATTTCATTAAGTAAAAATTAGATCTTTATGATTTTCTGCTAGTAGTACAGTATCATCATCATATCTTAGGTTATTGATTATCTTTCCATTAATTTGTAGTCCTGGCATCTCTATGATGTTTTTAAAGATTTCCTCAGTGTATAGATTGAACAAGCTTGGTGATAGGATGCATCCTTGTCTTACTCCTCTTTTTATATCAATTGGTGTAGAGTTCTCTTTGTTATATTTTATTATTGCTGTTTGCTCCCAGTATAGATTACATATTAGTCGTATATCCATGTCATCTAGATGTATCTATTTTAGGCATTCTATAAGTTGTTTGTGGTGTACTTTATCAAAAGCTTTGGTGTAGTCTATGAAGCAGGCATATATTGGTTTGTTTACCTCTGTGTACTTTTCGATTAATGTTCTCATGCAGAATATGGCTTCTTTTGTACCGCTATTTTTCCTAAATCCAAATTGCTGCTCATCTAATTCAGTATCTATTTTATTCTGAATCCTTTCTTGTATAACTTTTAGCAAGATTTTTTTAACACATGGATTGCACAGTATCTTCCTCATTTTTTTGGAAAGCTGCTTTTGCCAGAGCCATTCTGCATCTCACCTCTTTTGTACATCTTCCGTCTGAGGTTAACAAAGTTCCCAAATATTTAAACTCATTTACCTGTTTTAATATTATTCCACTTGTCTTCAAATAATAGGTGAGATCAAATGCATCCATTGTTTCACTCCGGTATCAATCTGGAACCATTCCCTCAGTCCTGCCTCGGTACGAGCCCCACACGAGAAGTCGTCGTACAGATCTTTGATGATGATCATTTTTGGTGGTATTCCATATTGTCCAGTAGTAGTAGTAGTAGTGGTAGTAGTAGTGGTAGTAGCAGTAATAGTAGTAGTAGTAGTAGCAGCAGTAGTAGTAGTAGTAGTAGTAGTAGCAGCAGCAGTAGTAGCAGTAATAGTAGTAGTAGTAGTAGTAGCAGTAGTAGTAGTAGTAGCAGTAGTAGTAGCAGTAGTAGTAGTAGTAGTAGCAGTAGTAGTAGCAGTAGTAGTAGCAGTAGTAGTAGTAGTAGTAGTAGTAGTAGTAGCAGTAGTAGTAGTAGTAGTAGCAGTAGTAGTAGTAGTAGCAGTAGTAGTAGCAGTAGTAGTAGCAGTAGTAGTAGTAGTAGTAGCAGTAGTAGTAGTAGTAGCAGTAGTAGTAGCAGTAGTAGTAGCAGTAGTAGTAGTAGTAGCAGTAGTAGTAGTAGTAGTAGTAGTAGCAGTAGTAGTAGCAGTAGTAGTAGTAGTAGTAGTAGTAGTAGTAGTAGCAGTAGTAGTAGTAGTAGTAGCAGTAGTAGTAGCAGTAGTAGTAGTAGTAGTAGTAGTAGTAGCAGCAGTAGTAGCGGTAGTAGTAGTAGCAGTAGTAGTAGCAGCAGTAGTAGTAGTAGTAATAGTAAGAGCAGCAGTAGTAGTAGCAGTAGTAGTAGCTGTAGTAGCCTCCGTCAGTCATAGTTGACTATGGATTTTTCAGAGCCCCTAGAAATGTTATTTTTTCTTTCCTTTCGCCGTGTATTCTTATTTTCTATGAATCTGTCTGCTTGTTGTTTGAGTTGGAGCTTTAGATTGTGTTTCCAAAGATTGCTGTCTGCAGCTACTTCTTCTCAGGCTGTATGTTTTATATTCACAGTCTTCATGTTGCCTTTACACACGTCTTCAAATCAGTTTTGGGCGCCCCCTGGTCCTTTTGCCATCTGCCAGTTGTCCGTAGAGTATATCTTTTGATAAGCGGGCATCTTTCATACAGTGTAGCCAAGCCAGGCGTAACCTACGTTGTTTGAGTAGCGTGTAGATGTGATGAAAGCCTGTGTGAGTCATGACCTACACGTTTGTCACTTGATCCTTTCATGTGATACCACGAATATGGCGTAAACATCGCCTATGAAATGCGTTTAGCCTTCTCTTCTGCTTTATGTAAGTTCTCCAAGATTCACTGCCGTACAGGAGGATACTAATTATGCAGGCATTGTAAACTGTGGCCTTTGCTTTAATTGCCAATTTGCCGTTTGCCAAACACGTCTAGAAAGACGGGCGAAGGTGGTAGCAGCTTTACCAATGCGGGTGTCAATTTATGTATCTAAAGATAGTTTGTCATTGATGATGGACCCCAGGAAGTTATACTTCCGCACGACAACAAGTTTATAGTTGTCAACTGAGATTGTAGGTCTTGCTTCGAAATCCTGACCGAGTATGTTTTCTGCAAACTTATTGTCTGAGTATGTTTCACAATGAGTAAAAAAATGGTTTTCGCATTTCCCTGATACCCAATGTATCGAACTGGTATCTATCCATCTTCCTTGTCACTTAAACCAATTTTAGTTGATGGCGGCCATGGTTTTGGTATTCCAGAACCGCATTTTTGTAATTATTTTATGGTCGAAAGATGGAAATACAGATATATCGTGGTTGGAGTTCGTCATTACTGTTTTTGAGTCGAGATTTCTGTTTCAATAACAAAGGGTAATTTACGATATTACTGTTTGTTCAAATATCGATCTACCGTCCACTGCAAGATGAAGAAAAACAAACCCTCCATCTTGGATCGGATCCTAAAACATTATGCTCAAGGCTATTTTGGTTCATGGTTTTAAAAGCACATTTTTCGCTATCTTGCAGTCAGGAATAATGTAACGTTAGACTCCACTTACGTTTTGTAAACTCTACACTGTGATACAACACAGCGTACCTGCTTGCTTCAAAAATCGTATCTTCACATCATCTACCTTAGTCCCTTGTTATTTCATTACACCTCAATGATATCGTATTATTATTATTTTTAGGATCATTATCAGTGCAAAAAAGCAGAATAGCTCAGACCAAAATAACATTTCAGAAAATGAAAAATATCTTATACAACAAATCTATGTCAATAGAAATGAGAAAGAGTTCATCGGTGCTATGCAGAACCAATTCTGACCTTTGGAAGCGAATCATGGACAGTAGACAAACAAATAAAAAGACGATTAGAGGCCACAGAGATGGGATTTCTCAGAAGAATGTTGAAAGTTCCCTGGACAGCGAAAAAGACCAATGAGGAAGTTCTCAAAGAGGCCAACACACAAAGGGAGCTCTTAAAAAACATCAGAAAGAAGCAATCAACATTTTTCGGGCACATCATGAGAAGAGGAAAGTTGGAATACTTGGTTACAACCGGCAAAATAAAAGGAAAGAGAGATCGCGGACGACAAAGAGAGAAAATACTGGATAGCTTGGTGTCATGGCATGGAAAACAGTCAACAACAGAACTGATACGATGCAGTGTATATATAAGATTGTGGAGGGACATGATCACCTACGCCAACCGTTATGGCACATGATGATTAGTGCACATCAGATGAATCCATAGATGCTTGTATACCCCCCCCCCCCTTCAATGAGAAAATGATCATTAAAATTGGAAAAATTAGACAGGACGGTTGTTTTACCTCGTTAATTTGCGGATCTTCATTTTCTGTCAACAAGATGTTTAACTGTTTTTATTGTTTTTGTAAATATTTGTCTTTCTGTCAACAAGATGTTTAACTGTTTTTATTGTTTTTGTAAATATTTGTCTTTCTGTCAGCAAGATGTTTAACTGTTTTTATTGTTTTTGTAAATATTTGTCTTTCTGTCAACAAGATGTTTAACTGTTTTTATTGTTTTTGTAAATATTTGTCTTTCTGTCAACAAGATGTTTAACTGTTTTTATTGTTTTTTGTAAATATTTGTCTCCTTATTCTACTTGTCTTCAGCTTCTTCCTTTTCTTCTTAAAGTTCAACGGCGACCACAAGATCCGCATTTAAAAAAAAACTAAATGTAGATAAACAAAAAAATCAATATAAAATGGTATTGAGCAATATAGCAAACAGATACAGCGAAGACGATGGCGCTGGATAGGACACACACTGCTGATGCCAACTGAAAATATTACACAACAGGCCCTTTTTTGGAATCCCCAGGGGAAAAGACAAAGAGAAAGACCAAGGAATTCTTGGAGAAGATAGATAGAAGCAGAGATGAAGATGATGGGGAAGACATGGAATGGTCTTAAAAGAATGGCAAGAAACAGAACGGCTCGGAAAGTGTTTGTTTGAAGACCTATGCTCCACAGGGAGCTGAAAGTTAGAAGACGAATATAGCTAACAGAAAGATAAGCTGCAACATTTCGACAATAGCCGAACTTAATAATCTGAGATTTAAAAATTACAATAACTACAAATAACTAAAAAATGGCGGACAAGGACAGTGGTCAGGATTTTCGTAGAGTCTGATTAAACGATCAACAAACAATAGGGCATGTGGGATTTAATTAGCCTAAGGGAACCAAGCAATTAAAATTTGGATAAATTAAATGAGGTCTCCCCTAGGTTACACGGAGATAAGTACAGATATCAAATATAGTAAATATGAAATACTATGCGGGCTGCGTGTATCTCTCATTTCATTTTCCCAATTTTTCCAATTTTCATTGTTCTGATTCTTTGATCTAATTAAATCCTACTTGCTCTAGTGTCTATTAATCTTTTAACCAGACTACGAGTAACCAGGCCACTGTCTTTTCGTTATTTTTTTTTAGAGCTGTGTAGTCATTGTTGATATAGAGATATCAGTAAATCATCTCTGATAACATGGCATTAGTCTTTTTTTCTTTCTTGTGTCATGTTCCCATTGTTGATTTACCATCATGTGAGATGCCGGTTGGTGTAGGCGATCATAACAGTTGGTGTAGGCGATTATACCGGTTGGTGTAGGCGATCATACCGGTTGGTGTAGACGATCATACCGGTTGGTGTAGACGATCATACCGGTTGGTGTAGATGTTTAAATAATATTTTCTTTCTTAAATGGGGCAATCGATTCACTTAAACAAACAGCTGACTTCATGAGAGAGTCTGGAATCCTACTCTGATTTGAGTCTTGATCACACAGAGAGAGAGAGAGAGAGAGAGAGAGAGAATCATCTCTGAATGACTTCTCCATCTGTGAAAACGACTGGGAACATCTAGCAAGTAATTGCACATATCGTAGAGAGCAAGTATAAGGAATGGTATAACATCATTTGAGACTGTGCTAAGGTAAAACTTAGAAGAGAAAAGCCTCATGAAAAGGATGGCAAACCCTGTGGACCAGTGGGCCTGACTTGTTCACTCTGTGGCCGTGTGTGTTTGTCAAACATTGGTGGAATTAGCCACGAGAGAAGCTGTTCGACAAAAACAGAGCCTAAAAAAAAATACACAATAGCATCTACTAGACCGTCTGACAAGACAAAAAGGGAATATATGTAGTTGGTGTGTATTCTTAATAAAATGTTGTGTTTAATGTGTATAGTTTGTTTATTATAACCGATGAAAGCTTTTTATTTTTTTTAGACGAAGGCTTTTGTCAAAACGTTTAACTTGTCTTGTCTTTCAATTAGTTCAACCGCTAAGTAGCATTTTCTGTTTATTTTCTTTGTTTTCTGCAGCTATACACACGGCCCTGCATTGTATTTCATATTTGTTATGTTTGATATATGTGCTTTTATTCTTATTGTTGATAGTTGTCTTAACATTTTAAGTAAGCTTGATAATGAGCCTTCCGGCCCAGTATATCCGACTTCGGAATTAAACTTTTGAGATATCAATTTATTGAGTTATTTGCGGGTCATCATCATTGCACTCCGAACATGTCCATAGGTGCTCAGATCCCCTCCTCAGCAATTCCCGCAGTGTCCAGCGACTGACGACTCCAGTTCTATGTTGGTTGATAAGTCTTCTTATACGGTCACTAAGTTTCTCATTTCTGGCTGTGCCCATCTTAACTCCCATTTCCATCATCCCAAGAAGTGACGTGGATCTGTGTTTCTCGAAGTCCTGTTCTCTTCCCACATCTCGGAGGGTATTGATGATGTCCGCCCGATCATATCAGTTTATTTCCCTTTATTAACCCTGCTCACTTGGGTAGTCCGGTTGGTCTGCTTTCGGATGCACCGCTCGGTGAAGTTATGTCAGATATTGGTGCTAATGGTTATAACGCTGATAGTAACACTGGATATCTTATTGCATATGTCTGGATCATCATATGACATACCGTTTGGCGTTGGCGATCATGTCCCTCCACAATTTTCTATCCACAGTGCATCGTATCAATTATGTTGTTGACTGTTTTCCATGCTATGACACCAAGCTATTTAGTATTTTCTCTCTTTGTTGTCCGCGATCTCTCTTTCCCTCTATTTTGACAGTTATAACCAATTATTCCAACTTTCCTCTTCTCATGATGTGCCAGAAAAATGTTTTTCTTTCTGTTTTTTAGGAGCTCCCTTTTTGTGTTGGCCTCTTTGACATTTTCCTCGTTGGTCTTTTTAGCTGTCAAGGAAACTTTCAACAATCTTCTGAGAAATACCATCGCCATGGCGTATAATCGTTTTTTATTCATTTGTATGTTTACTGTCCATGATTTGCTTCCATAAGTCAGAATTGGCTCTATATAACACGGATAAATTCTCTTTCTCACTTCTATTGACGTAAACTTGTTGCAAAGACATTTTTCATTTTCTGAAAACAATGTTTTGGCATTCGCTATTCAGCTTTCTATTTTTGTGGTGCATCTTCCATCTGATGTTATTATTGTTCCCAAGTATTTGACGCGTTTGTCACTTGCACTTGTTTAAGATTTATCATGTTTATTTTTAAGCTACATGATGGTGATGATTGTTTCTTCGATATGACCATTATTTCTATTTTCTTACTACTCAGACTTAGACCTTTTTTGTTGCTTTATTTTACTATTATGTCTATCATTTCTGAAGTTCATTTTCTGTCTCTGCTATTTAGACTGTGTCATGCGCATATCGCATATTTTTTTTGTTGTGACTGTTGACTTCAATTCATTTTTTGTCTACTCATCAAGTTAAGTAACCCCGTCACGTCAAGTGGCGTATAGAGAATATGGTGTTAGTGACCATAAATATTACAGACCATCAGCACATGATTTTTGGGGTAATGTGGTCGGTATTACGCCCGTGCCGCTTTGCTTTCTCAGAAAAAAATCCGATACTCATTAAAGGCTGGGTGAACCGGAGCCGTCGGTTGGGATCGAACCCTACCTCTTGTCCTTTGTAGTCCAGTTCACTAACCACTGAACTATCGCGGCTCCCCTTTTCTCTGTTACTGATCCCATAGTATTACACACTGATCAATGAAACATAATTGAACTGATAAAAAACTGTGTCATCTATCTCTGGTTTTCCGAATTAAGTGTTGAATCCCACTTTGTTTTAATGGGTTTCCGTGACTCATTATTCCTGACACTTCATCAGCGGTTCTAAAATTATGGAGAAAATAACCCCGATGACACTGCCAGCATGGGTGCCATATGTGTAAGCGTGTGACTTTAAACAAAGCGACATGGTGATACTACCCAGGTAGTACTGTGTCGTTCTAGCTGCAGGGGTGATCATTTCGCCTCAGATGCGTCAGTGAAGATAATAAAGGACATGTACAAGTATAATTTGTTTGAAGAAACTCAAAGAGCGTATTTTGGATATCGACAAGCTGCTATCAATGAGGATTTCATCTACCTACATGTTACATATCGACAAACTGCTATCAATGAGGATGACCCTCATCTACCTACATGTTACATATCGACAAACTGCTATCAATGAGGATGATCCTCAACTACCTACATGTTAGATATCGACAAACTGCTATCAATAAGGATGACCCTCATCTACCTACATGTTAGATATCGACAAACTGCTATCAATGAGGATGATCCTCAACTACCTACATGTTAGATATCGACAAACTGCTATCAATAAGGATTACCCTCATCTACCTACATGTTATATATCGACAAACTGCTATCAATGAGGATGATCCTCAACTATTGTATCTTAGATATCGACAAACTGCTATCAATGAGGATGATCCTCAACTACCTACATGTTAGATATCGACAAACTGCTATCAATGAGGATGACCCTCAACTACCTACATGTTACATATCGACAAACTGCTATCAATGAGGATGATCCTCAACTATCGTATCTTAGATATCGACAAACATCTATCAGTGATGATGACTCTCAAAGATTGTATCTTAGATATCGACAAACATCTATCAATGATGATGACTCTCAAAGATTGTATCTTAGATATCGACAAACATCTATCAGTGATGATGACTCTCAAAGATTGTATCCTGGATATCGACAAACATCTATCAATGATGATGACTCTCAAAGATTGTATCTTGGTTATCGACAAACATCTATCAGTGATGATGACTCTCAAAGATTTTATCTTGGATATCGACAAAAATCTATCAGTGATGATGACTCTCAAAGAGTGTATCTTAGATATCGACAAACATCTATCAATAACGACTGTCAAAGATTGTATATTAAACATGGACAAATACTATTAATGATCCCTGAGAGAGTAAATGATTCAAGCGATGAATGTAAATCTATGTTTGGAGAAATTGCGAGAGGATACAGTCATTAGTAATGATGACAAAGTTGGATTCTTGGGAACCAAATAATATACGAACAGAGGGTGTCATTTGCTACAAGCTGATCGATAATTAGGGTCAATGCAAAGAAATGCACATCATCATCATCATCAAGTACCGGGCCTACTGGCGTAGGTGATCATGTCTCTCCACAACTTTCGATTTCGACAGCTATTTATAATTTCTGTTGTTGACCTTCTGCCAAGCCATTCTTTGAAGCTGTCTGGTATTTTTTTCACTTTGCTTCCCTCTATCTCTTCGTCCCTCAATTTCCCCAGTTGTTACAATATATTCCAGTTGTTCTCTTCTCATTACATGGCCAAGAACATGTTGAGAACTGCACATAAAGGCACACAAATAAGAAACTACAGTGAAGCTAACAGTGAAGCTAACAGTGAAGCTAACAGTGAGGCTAACAGTGAGGCTAACAGTGAAGCTAACAGTGAGGCTAACAGTGAAGCTAACAGTGAGGCTAACAGTGAAGCTAACAGTGAGGCTAACAGTGAGGCTAACAGTGAGGCTAACAGTGAAGCTAACAGTGAGGCTAACAGTGAGGCTAACAGTGAAGCTAACGGTGAAGCTAACAGTGAAGCTAACAGTGAAGCTAACAGTGAAGCTAACAGTGAGGCTAACAGTGAAGCTAACAGTGAGGCTAACAGTGAAGCTAACAGTGAGGCTAACAGTGAGGCTAACAGTGAGGCTAACAGTGAAGCTAACAGTTAGGCTAGCAGTGAGGCTAACAGTGAAGCTAACAGTGAGGCTAACAGTGAAGCTAACAGTGAAGCTAACAGTGAGGCTAACAAGTGAGACTAACAAGTGAGGTTAACATTGAAGCTAACAGTGAGGCTAACAGTGAAGCTAACAGTGAGGCAAACAGTGAAGCTATCAGTGAGGCTAACAGTGAAGCTAACAGTGAGGCTAACAGTGAAGCTAACAGTGAAGCTAACAGTGAGGCTAACAAGTGAGACTAACAAGTGAGGTTAACATTGAAGCTAACAGTGAGGCTAACAGTGAAGCTAACAGTGAGGC
The DNA here is from genome assembly GCA_032433765.1 of Megaustenia siamemsis. Lineage (NCBI taxonomy): Eukaryota > Metazoa > Mollusca > Gastropoda > Stylommatophora > Ariophantidae > Megaustenia > Megaustenia siamemsis. The sequence continues at coordinate 17,931,276 of JAVIAB010000046.1, forward strand.
TAACAGTGAAGCTAACATTGAGGCTAACAGTGAGGCTAACAGTGAGGAGAAATAAAAAAAAATATATAAATAGAAAAAAAAATGGTATGGTTAAAGGTTTACGTAACTAGTTGACACCATAAATCAGAACGACGTTTCGGCGGAAAGGCTTTCAACAGGAACAAATATACAACATACGTACAGATATGTATTTACAGTACTTTTTATAAATAATTTAAAAAATCGAACTAGAAAGAGAAATGAAAACTAAAAGAGAAGAAAATGTTATTAAAAAGTTTCCAGTAAAATCTAAGAAGTATCTTTTTTTTTTTTTTGACAGAACGGAAGTGCGCACAGTGTGCATGTTGGTGCGCAAAAGTGACAGTGTGCACACACGCAGTAACAGAAGTTTCCAGAATTAGATCCATGAGCATACAAAAGGAGCAAGAAACAAGCTCGAGAGGAGGGAAAATAGAGGTTGTCGGCTTCTTCTACCTTTCAGCTCCCTGTGGAGCATAGGTCTTCAACAAACACTTTCCAAGCCGTTCTGTTTCTTGCCATTCTTTTAAGATTGTTCCGTGTCTTCCCCATAATATTCATCTCTGCTTCTATCTGTCTTCTCCAAAAATGTCTTGGTCTTTCTCTTTATCTCTTTCCCTGGGGATTCCAAAAAAAAGAGCCTGTTGTACAATACTCTCAGTTGGCTTCCGCACTGTGTGTCCTATCCACATAACAACTTTTGTCTCTGAATTCTCTTCCGTTGCATTTATAACAACCTTCCGAGCTGAAAGATTTAATTACATAAAGCTTTAACCACGTCATTTGTTTCTATATCTTTTTTTTAATTTCTACGTTCACACGCTACGGAGTTTACACGCTAAAGTATAGAGACTATTGATCCGGACTTCTAACGTTTTCGTTGTATCTCTTTATCCACGAGCTTGTGGTAGAGTGGAGTAATCTCTCTCTCTCTCTCTCCTTCTCTCTCTCTCTCTCTCTCTCGCTCTCTCTCTCTCTGCGAACAGGACTCAATCAGAGTAGGATTCCAGACTCCCACATGAAGTCAGCTATCAGGTTAACACTTTCCGTACGGACGTTTTTTTTTTTTTTTTTTTTTTTTTGTGTTTTGTGGTTTTTTGTGTTTTTTGTGTTTTTTGTATTTTTTGTGTTTTTTTTGTGCGTTTTTTTTATCATTACAGCCGAAGAGATTTCAGGGAAAATGTTGTTCATGGTCTTAAGAATCAATCGACATATATATTTATCTAACATGTAACATATACCATATAGTATATGAATTGTTAGTGAACTGGACTACAAAGGACAAGAGGTAGGGTTCGATCCCAACCGACGGCTTCCGGGTTCACCCAGCCTTTAATGGGTATCAGATTTTTTTCTGGGAAAGTGAAGCGGCACGGGCGTAATACCGACCACATTACCCCAAAAATCATGTGCCGAAGGTCTGTAAAATTTATGGTCACTAACACCATATTCCCTATACGCCACTTGACGTGACGGGGGTACTTTACTTTACTTTATGAATTGTTAGATAAATGAACAAGGTATTAGATTTCACCAACACCAAGATGATACAAGATATGTAACAAGAATATGGTTTGATGACAGTTCACACTAATCAAACTGAGAGTAACGCAATATGTGGCCTGAAGTACTCGGCTAAAATCGGCATAGCGCACAGTGCGGCGAAACGTACGGATTGGCATGGCCCACAGTGCGGCGAAACGTACGGATTGGCATGGCGCACAGTGTGGCGAAACGTACGGATTGGCATGGCGCACAGTGCGGCGAAACGTACGGATTGGCATGGCCCACAGTGCGGCGAAACGTACGGATTGGCATGGCGCACAGTGTGGCGAAACGTACGGATTGGCATGGCGCACAGTGCGGCGAAACGTACGGATTGGCATGGCGCACAGTGCGGCGACACGTACGGATTGGCATGGCGCACAGTGCGGCGAAACGTACGGATTGGCATGGCGCACAGTGCGGCGAAACGTACGGAAATAGTTAAGTGTGTTGATCGCCCCCACAGACAGAACAACACATTTAGAGTCTGAGTGGAGTAATAGATATAGGGGACAGACGAAGTGATGCAGTGTGGACTAGTAGATGAGAGATGTGAATAGCATAGCATGTGTATAGTAATGTGTTCAATAATGAGCAGCAGAGAATATGTAATAGAGAAGGAACAACCACAGGGGAATTATGTGTAACTAATGGGTCAATGGAAGGGAGGGGATTTGAGATGTAGAATTAATCGATGTGTAGAGATATTGTTGAAATCGCCAATCAACCACTAATATAACGACCACCGAAATGAAATGTGTCAGAAGAATGACAGGAAACAGTTTAAGGGACAGAGTAAGAAACACTGACCTGAAGAAGAAACTCGAAATTGAACCAGCCATCGAATACATAAAGAAACAACAAATAAATTGGTTCGGCCACATAACAAGACAAAAAGAACTAACAATGACTCAAAGAGCCTTAAATAAACGCTACGAAAACGCCAGATTAAGAGGAAGACCGAGAAAGAGATGGATAAAGGGAATACTAGAGTCACTAGGAGGAATAACATCAGAAGAGGCCAACAGAAGAGCAAAGAATCGCAGATTGTTTCTCCCCTGGACGCCAACGGCAGCAGAGGAAGGATAGAAGAAGATAAAAAAGAAGAACCACTAATATCTTCAGTAATCAAGAAAAGACGATGGTCATATGTTGGACATGTGATAAGAAGAGATAATAACCTAATAGCAAAGCAAGCCCTCATGTGGGAAACAACAGGTAAGAGAAAAAGAGGAAGACCCAGAGAGACACTGAGAAGGACATAGATGAGAGAGGCAAGAGCAGCAGGATTCGGCTCCCTCAATGAGATAGAGCTGCTTGCACAGAACAGAGACAAATGGCGAGATTTGATAAACTATCTTTAAAAGAATTGAAAACTGCTAGAACAAAAATTCAGATAAGAGAAGGAGTATCTTGGTCTACGCCCTATGGGTCGGCTACGGCTCGAAAGGTCAATAGATAGATAGAGATATTGATCTGTCGACTAACTAACTATTAATACTCATATCTATTTTTGTTATAGGCGAATTTTTATTGACAATTTTACAGTACTTCTTCAGGCCGACCAACATACATCATTATCATCTTTGAGTCCCGTCTCTGCATCGAAGGTTGGCTTCCATGGAGCGCCCTTCCGCTCAGCTTCTTGCTTCGATAGTCCAGGTTGTCATAGGCTGACTTGTCCATCTTTTGAAGTTTCTCGTCCATGTTAGTCTTGGTCTGCATCTGCATCTTTTACCTTGTACTTTCCCTTCCAAGATTACTTTGTCTAGGCTGTTGTGTCTTTCAACATGGCCCAAAAATCGCATTTGTCTTGATTGAGTTGTACATTTTTAGTTGTTGTAAGACTTTCCTTTCTATCCATTCTGCCGATTATTATATATATTCCAATATCAAAGGCATTACTTTTCTGTTCTGTTTTCTTGTCTAACGTCCCTGTTTCTGCACCATTTTGGAATATTGAGAAGATGTAACATTTTGTTATTCTTAGCTTTTGCCCTGTTTTGATGTTAGTATATTTTTCATGGCATTAACATTACTTTTTTTGCGATTCCTATTCTTTTGTTTATTTCAGTTTCACATATTCCATCACCGGTTATAGTAGATCCAAGGTAGTTGTAACTTTGAACTGTGTCCAGGTCTTTCCTTGAGCCTTGAGGTCCACTTATAGGTTTTGAGTATTATGTTTGTTTATGATCACAGTTTTAGTCTTTTTGACATTCATATCTGATCCATATTTTTTGCTTGTCATGTGTATTCTTTTAAGTGATTGTTGTAGACTTTTAGGACTTTCTGCTAGTAGAAAATATAATAGGTTATTGATTATCTTCTAATTAATGTTTATCAGTTACAATTTATGTTACTTTCCTTCAAATGCTTGACGAACTCTGAAACCGCATGTACGATTCGAACCTCTATTTAGCTTCAGACATGTCTTGTTAACGCATCTTCTATCTTGTAAAATATCAAGCATTGATAGGACACATTTGGTTAACTCACTTGAGAGATTCGGTCGTAATGCGCAGTGACGGGAATTTAATATTTGCAAAAATGTGGATTACAACAAAAGTGGATTACACGAGATTGTCTAATTACGTGGAATTTCAAACTGTCAAGTAAAATTTACATCATCATCATCACCGAGTGCCTTCTGCGCAACGAAGTTGGCTACCATGGATCGCCATTCCACTCTGTTTCTTGCTTTGATGGTGCAGGCTGTCATAGGTTGACTTGTCTATCTTTTGATGTTACTCGTCCATGTTAGTCTTGGTCTGTCTCTGCCTCTTTTACCTTGTATTTTTCCTTCCAATATTACTTTTAGTAGGCTGTTGTGTCTTTTAACATGCCCCAAAAATGTCATTTGTCTTGTCTTAATTGTGTTTAGTAGTTCTCTTTTTATTTTCAGTTGTTTTAACTGTTCATCGTTTGTTATCTTTTGTTTCCATCCAATTCTACCTATTCTTCTATAAATCCAAAAATTTACAATCTTTTCATATTTGGATTCGGGAGAAAGTGAACGCGAGGTAATGTAGCCACACATAAAATATATCATGTTTTCTCTGGTTATGGTTATGGTTATGGAAGGCCCAGGTGTCACTATAAACGAATTAGTATCCATATTGCTCAACCGCCCGTGCCAGTGGAATCATCAGAATTAATATCTCATCTCCCAAACAAAAAAAAGGTACCTGCAGTACCCATTATAGAATTCTCATCACACTGAGATTCTCTCTGGTGTTTCTGTATCTAAGGTTAGCTGTCATAGACCTAGGTTTTACCTTTTTCCTTGTTATATTTGTGGACGTTGCATTACTTTATTTGTCTAAAATTGTATGTTCTCAAGTTAAATTAGTTATTGGCTACCACTGTCTTCTTCTTCTTTCTTTTTTTTAATTCGACTACTTCTTCATGTACCTTCTATTTCTTATGTACCTTCTGTATTCTTCTATTCTTCTCATCTTCCTTGTCGTCTTCTCCTTCTTCCACCTCCTCCTCATCTTCTCCTTCTTCCTCATCACCTCTTCTACTCCTTCTTCCTCCTCCTCCCTTCTTTCTCCTTCTTCTTCCTCTTCTTGCTTCTTCTCCTTCTCCCTCCTCCTTCTTCCTCCTCCTTCACTTCTTCTCCTTCTTCCTCCTCCTCCCCTTCTTCTCCTCCCTCCTCCTCTTCTTCTCCTTCTTCTTATTCATAAAGCTTCTACTTCTTCCTCCTCCTTCACTTCTTCTCCTTCTCCCTCCTCCTTCACTTCTTCTCCTTCTTCCTCCTCCTTCACTTCTTCTCCTTCTTCCTCCTCCTCCCCTTCTTCTCCTCCCTCCTCCTCTTCTTCTCCTTCTTCTTATTCATAAAGCTTCTACTTCTTCCTCCTCCTTCACTTCTTCTCCTTCTTCCTCCTTCTTCACTTCTTCTCCTTCTCTCTCCTCCTTCACTTCTTCTCCTTCTTCCTCCTCCTTCACTTCTTCTCCTCCTTCCTCCTCCATCACTTCTTCTCCTTCTTCCTCCTCCTTCACTTCTTCTCCTTCTCCCTCCTCCTTCACTTCTTCTCCTTCTTCCTCCTCCTTCACTACTTCTCCTTCTTCCTCCTCCTTCACTTCTTCTCCTCCTTCCTCCTCCTTCACTTCTTCTCCTCCTTCCTCCTTCTCCTCTTCTTCTCCTCCTTCCTCCTTCTCCTCTTCTTCTCCTACTTTCTGCTCTTTCACTTCTTCTCCTTCTTCCTCCTCCTTCACTTCTTCTCCTCCTTCCTCCTTCTCCTCTTCTTCTCCTCCTTCCTCCTTCTCCTCTTCTTCTCCTCCTTCCTCCTTCTCCTCTTCTTCTAGTGCTTTCTGCTCTTTCACTTCTTCTCCTTCTTCCTCCTCCTTCACTTCTTCTCCTCCTTCCTCCTTCTCCTCTTCTTCTCCTCCTTCTTTCCTCCTTCTCCTCTTCTTCTCCTCCTTCCTCCTTCTCCTCTTCTTCTCCTACTTTCTGCTCTTTCACTTCTTCTCCTTCTTCCTCCTCCTTCACTTCTTCTCCTTCTTCCTCCTGTCTTCTTCTTCTGTTTCTTAATCTCATCCTTCTTCTCCTTCTTCCTCTCCCTCTTCTTCTTCTTCTTCACTTCCTTCTGCTATTTCTTAGTATTCATCTTCTTTTTTCTACTTATTCTTCCCCTCTCTCTATTTTCCTCATCATCTTTCTATTTATTTTTCTGCTCGTCCTACTTCTTTTTCTCAATCTTCATCCTTTTCTACTCCTCGTCGTTCTTCATCTTATCCTCTTTCTCCTTCTCATTATTTTCTTCTCCTCAGTCTGCTTCTCCTGTTTCTTCTTGGTTTTCTTCTTCTTTTCGTCTTCTTCTTATCTTCTCCTTCTCATTCTCCATCATATTTTTCTCCTCCTCCTTCATCTTCATCTTCCTCTTCTTCTACTTTACTTTCTTCATCTTCTTTTTTTGCACATTCATCAGTCCGCTTCATCGTTCTCCCTTATAATGATGTTAAGTAGACGCGCCTATGTTTTGTTCCGGTACCGATTATGTTCATCTCTAGACCCAACACATTCGTCATGGGGGGGTTGACATTTCTGAATACTAAGTTACATTGCTTCGGGAGCCTTACTGTCCGTAGCCAAACTTATTAGTCTTAATCGGGCACCTCGTAGAGGCGGAGTCAGATCTGGATAAATTGGTTCACCAACCATGGCATTAGCAGTTCAGGATGACTCGGTGACACATTTCAGTGCTGATGCTGAATGACGCTTTCACTCTTAGTGACTCTTTCAATCATGATTTTTTTTACTTCAAACAATCTACGTTTGTCACCTGCCTCTATGTTATTGCAAATTCCTTTTCTCTGCTTTGGTAATATAATTATTACAGTCCATTATTGACTATAATTTGAGATTATGTTGTTTATGCATATGTACATTTCGTGTGTTTTAAAATATAATATATCATTATGTATTTTCTGAGGAAATCCTTTATTTTCAACGTTGAAATAATATTGTTTTATAAAAAAAAACATTGTTAATATGTAATCACCCATGTATATATATATATATATATATATATATATATATATATATATATATATATATATATATATATGAAGAAAGGTAGCAAAAGAGACTGCAATCAATATAGAGGTATATCTCTTCTCAGCCATGTAGGAAAGCTATACGCCAAAATCTTGGGAAAAAGGCTGAGACCAATAATAGAACTACAGTTAAGTGAATCTCAAATGGGGTTCCGAAAAAAGAAAAACAGAGGACGTACTGACACACTATTCACATTAAAACAGCTTGCAGAAAAAAACGACAGAACACAATCAAAACTTATACATAGCCTTCATTGACCAGGAAAAAGCATTCGACGGAGCAAACAGAGAACAACTGTGGGAGATACTAACAACATACGGAGTAAGTCAACATCTAACCAACCTAATTAAAAGTCTCTACGTCAACAACAGCTGCAAGGTCAGAACAGCAGCAGGTTACACAGACCACTTCGAAGTTAGATCAGGTGTAAGACAGGGGTGCGTACTATCCCCCGTACTGTATTTTTCCTATTATGTCATTCTTTTCTATCCTTCAATCCTTCACCTTACAGCATGTGGTGTGTATGTTGCGTCCCAGAGAGTATGAATGCCTAATATTTCGGCCATCGATAGTTATGTAGCTTAAGTTGATGTCACTTTGAATATACTCAATGTCACTTTGAATATACTCAATGTCACTTTGAATATACTCAATGCCACTTTGAATATACTCAATGTCACTTTGAATACACTCAATGTCACTTTGAATATACTCAATGTCACTTTGAATATACTCGTTGTCACTTTGAATATACTCAATGTCACTTTGAATATACTCAATGTCTTTTTGAATATACTCAATGTCACTTTGAATATACTCAATGTCACTTTGAATATACTCAATGTCACTTTGAATATACTCAATGTCGCTTTGATTCCATCTATTCATCTCTGGCTGGATGTTTCTTACGCAATACAGCCGAATGTTTTCATTTAATACGCTCGAGCTGCAGTTTGGTTCTCAATGTTGTTCCTGTCAGATGTTCAAAAAATTTGATTATTTGTTATTCAATTTAGTAAGTAGCTATTATTGCACCCAGCACTATTCTAAAGTTCTTACTTTTATACCTATTTAGTCTAGTTTATATATATATATTATATATATATATATATATATATATATATATATATAACCAAAATGAGAGCTAATTTCCAATATTAGGAAGAAACAATCATCATTTTTTGGCCATGTAATGATAAGAGAGTAGTATAGCAGGGTCCAACCGTTTATTATTTGGCCCGTAAATTAACAAAGATACATAGTATCGCGCCTAATGTACTGTAGGCGCAGGGGGAGTTAACCATGACAGCTCGTGTCGGAATGTTGATCTCTCGTGTCGGCGACCCCGGAAGTGACCTGTTTATGTCTGGTGTGTGCTGACTTTGGAGTTCTTCACGTACTTGATCGATAGTGATAGGTTAGTAGATTATACAACATCAATGAAAAACGATCAATATAAAACAGAAGTCAAAGATATATTTTATTCTTCTATTATCTCATTAAAGGTATAGCATACAGTGGATATTATATAACATTACAAAAACATTCAGTACACGAATTAAATATATAGTACAAGGATAACATTTATTTATAGCTATGTAGTTGGGTGTCTGCTTAGCTCTATGTCATAAATGAATCATAAGGGGTGAAACTGTTAGAGATTGCTGGGTAGTCTGAACTGGTAGTGTAAAGAGTTAAATATCTAAAGGCGTAGTCGAGACGTTATCATCAGCTACCTTTCTTTTTATATAGAAATAGGAAAGAGCATTTCTTGTTTGACTGTAGGAAAATATGGAATTATTTAAGACTTTGAAACCTACATTTTTCCCACACTTAGCCTTTTGCGTGGCGAGAGCCTCTAAAAACATATCTTTATCTAATTTGTTGTGTTGCTTGCTTAACCCCTTACAACTAATTTTCTCGTAATCCCCACTACAATGGTACGTCTTACTACATAAACGAACAAGAGCTGTTCCTTCGTACTCTAGTTCAAAAAGACCTGGCGTTCATTTGGCATACGCTTTAACACTCTTACAGCTTATTCAATCTGTCTTGCTAATATGTTCATCGTAAAATTCGGCAGGAAACCATTCTTTATATACGCTATTAAACGCATTTCGCAGACCTGACTTAACTATATCCTCCAACTTAGGAGCACTTAAAGCCAAGTATAAACTATCAGTATCTCTTTCACTTTACTGAAAGTCGGACCTATCTACAAACTTGTCTAAGAACTCGAAATAAAAATCTAACAAGTAAAGTTTTGCATATTGATACACGAAAAAACCGATTTGTAGGGGTAAGCCCCAAACCGTTTTCTTTTTCTCTATCTCAATTTCAAAAAGAGCCATCCCTATTTCAGTCATCTTTTTAAATCGGAAATTATTTATCGTTTTCGAAATCTCATCCCCCTGAACATATGAGACATCGCTATGATTGGCCTTATTGGTTAGAGTCTTCCCGTAGGCTGAGTTTCCTAAGAGCTTCATCGTATCGCTTACTATAAATTGATTTTCGTCTAGATCACCAGCCCTCCTAGCGTCAGAAACCATTTCTCCAAACTTTTTAAAACAACTAGACGGTTGATATTCTATCACTTGATAAATTTTTGTTACCTCCAATCCGTGGTCTAGATACCATTTTAACAGTGGTGTTGCCAACACAATTTTTTCCCCGACATAACTACCGATTAGGGTGCGACGAGGGGTTGACAACAAGTTATGTTTGAGGGCATATTCACCCATAAACGGCCCAATATCACCACGCGTGACATCAATATTTTTGAAAATTGGAGTCATCTCACTGAAATGGTCCTTCAGGCGGTCGGGGACATGTAGATCACATTCCACTAATCTAAAACATGTCCCATCTGAAACAGAGTCAGAATCTGTTTGTTTATCACTGAGAGGGAGCCCTTCTTTAGAGTAAGAGGGTCTAGCTCGATGGATGGCTTTAGAAAGGAAAGCCCTAATGGTTGGTTCAGACTTTTTCAAAGCCTGTCACTCACATTCCCACATAACTTCTACTGGGACTTTGACCTCCTCGGTTAGATAGGTTTGTATCTCACATGTTTTTTTAAAACAGCTCGAACAAGGGCTTATTATTAACAGGGTTTCTATCTTTATCTTTGGTGAGGGGGACAGTCTTTGTGACCATGGTACAGACAACCATGAAAATTGTAGCCTCTTCTATTCATTTTATCCCACCCATCCACGGGGATATTTCTAGCACCTAACCGAAACTCCCTCCCGTTAAACTGAGTTTTCAACTCCCCCCCCCCTTTTTGGTAGGCGACCCACGTTAGCCACTCTCTACTTTGTTGGACATAATAGTTATCTTTTTCGACCCTAAACACGGCCTCCATTCTTCTAATAATTGGGTAATCTGTTGGCATTGGGTTCATCAGAGAACAAAGATACAACGCGTTGGCATCGTAACCTTGGATGGATTGGACCAGCTTTCCTCCCCTAATAAACGTTTTACCTACATCGTGATACCTATAAAAGACATGTATGTTATCAAAGACATGTATGATGGTTACACATGTGCAGTTCGAACAGAGGAAGGACTGAGCGAATGTTTCCCAATAGAAACTGGGGTTAAACAAGGATGCATTTTATCGCCCTTGTTATTTGGAATTGTTATGGACTTCATAATGAAGAAATGCTGCACTGGTAATAAAGGCATCGAATGGATACAAGGAGACCATTTGGAGGACCTCGACTTTGCTGATGACATAGTCCTCATCAGCAGTCAGATAAAAACGATGCAGGAAAACACAAATGAACTATCATCAATAGCCAGCAAAATTGGGCTTGAGATCAATCATGAAAAGACTAAAGTCATGACTAGTTTAATTCCAACAGGTGACAAAATATACATGGAAAACAAACCAGTAGAAGAGATCGATCACTTTATCTATCTTGGAAGTCACATTGATCGAGAAGGGGATACGAGCAAAGAAATTAAAATCAGAATAGCTAAAGCAGCAATGTCTTTCAGAAGCCTTGAAAAGTTGTGGAAATCAAAACTTATCAGCACAAACACAAAACTTAGGCTATTCAAATCAAATGTACTATCAACCCTTACGTATGCGTGTGAAAGCTGGAAAACAACAAGAGATATAGAAACAAAGTTGAACGCATTCGAAAATAAATGTCTAAGGAAAATACTTGGTATAGCATGGAACGAATTCAAAACAAATGAGGAAATTAGAGAAATCGCCAATCAACCACTAATATCTTCAGTAATAAAGAAAAGACGATGGTCATACGTTGGACATGTGATGAGAAGAGATAATAACCGAATAGCAAAGCAAGCCCTCATATGGGAAACAACAGGTAAAAGAAAAAGAGGAAGACCCAGGGAGACACTGAGAAGAACATTGATGAGAGAGGCAAGAGCAGCAGGAGTCGGCTCCCTCAATGAGATAGAACTGCTTGCACAGAACAGAGACAGATGGCGAGATTTGATAAAATATCTTTAAAAGAAAACTGCTAGAACAAAAAAATCCATATAGGAGAAGGTGTATCTTGGTCTACGCCCTATGGGCCGGTTACGGCTCGAAAGGTCAATAGATAGATAGATACCTATGAAAAATTATAGAGGGACCTCCAACGATATTATCTCTAATCACTGTGTGTAGTCTCGCCTGTTTGCTCGAACATAAACTAAACATTACACCCCTATCAACGGTCTTAAAAAGATACTTTAAACAAACGCCCGGAACCGAAATGGCGTCTTTAAAACAGTCCACACCCCGCTCCCCATAAAAGGGGTCTCTAAAGCTTCTAAGAAGGGTACTACATCTTTGATATTATACCAAATCAAAAAGTCCCTAAGGGTGGTCATCTTATTGTCCTTCCAGACATTTTTGCACAGAGCGTACTCCTCCTTGGAAATAATACATTTTTTTAGTTTGGAAAAGAACGCTTCGTACGGTGGTAACTCAGTCTCGTCCAACTTTTGAGGGTCGTCTATATATTCATAACAAAAGTAACCCTTTGTCTCGTTAATCTTATAAGCTGCCAAATACTTGCTGTAGCTAAACCCAGGGGCTAGATAGTTTATATCTAAGAATTTTAGATTCGGCGTTGCAATACACATAAAGTTATTGTTTCTTTTAACTATAAACTTGAACGGTTTTGCTACTTTGTAGTCTACTTCCATTGTATCTTCCTCTTTTCGTTAACTAGAAATATAGAAACACATAAATACAGAAATAACAAAATATGGAAACACATAAATACAGAAATAACAAAGTAGGGAAACACAGAAATACAGAAATAACAAAGTATGGAAACACATAAATACAGAAAAAAAAAGAAACAAATAAATATAGAAACACAAAAACACAGAAATATATAAACACACAAAAAAAAAGAAATACATAAACACAGAAATATAGAATCACAGAAATAAAAAACGTACAAATTCAGAAACACAAAAATATAGAAATACTGAAACACAGAAATATAAAAACACAGAAGTACTGAAGAAATAAAAACAAAGAAATACAGAAATACAGAAAATTAGAAATACAGAAACCAAAAAATGCATAAATACAGAAACACAGAAATACAGAAAGAAAGAAATACAGAAATACAGAATCAAAGAAATACAGAAATACAGTAACAAAGAAATACAGAAATACAGCATGAAAGAAATACAGAACCCCATAAATACAAGACTGCAGAAACAATGAAACACAGAAACAAACATCAAAACAAAGAAACACATAAACAATACAGAATCCCGCAACCCATCGTGCCAATGTCTTGTGCTATTGACAGTAATGTTTCCATCCACACAATTGTTGAACCGAAAATGTGTCCACCTTCGTTACCTCAACATCTCTTTAACTTAATACAAGGGAGAGAAAAACATCAGTTACTCATTTACAAAGGACGATAATCTAGTTAGACACCTAACATAATTTGCTATCCCTCTTAAACCAGTTTACTAAGCACAACATTTTAAAACCATCCTGCTATTTCAATGGGAGCCGCAATAGCTCAGTCGTTAGTGAACTGGACTACAAAGGACAAGAGGTCCCTTCGATTCTGATCGACGGCTTCCAGGTTCAGCCAACTTTAAATAGGTACTGAATTTTTTTTCTAGGAAAGTAAAGCAGCACGGGCGTAATACTGACCACATTACCCCAAAAATCAAGTGCCGAAGGTCGGTAAAAATTATGATCACTAATACCATATTCCTTATACGCCACTTGGCATGACGGGGCTCTATACGTCTTTACATTTGTTTTTTTTTTCATCATCATCGTGTGCCCTCTTCGCAACGAAGGTTGGCTACCATGGATCGCCATTCTACTCTGTTTCTTGCTTTGATGGTGCAGGCTGACATAGATTGACTTGTCCATCTTTTGATGTTACTCGTCCCCATGTTAGTCTTGGTCTGCCTCTGCCTCTTTTGCCTTGTATTTTTCCTTCCAATATTACTTTTAGTAGGATGTTGTGTCTTTGAACATGCCCCATGTTTTTTTTTTACTAATATCTTAATGGGGGGTGTCCGGTTAGCGCAATCGATAGGCGGTTGGCTTACCACGGCAATAGCCGGGTTCGTAATCCTGGCGAGGACACCTGGGTTTTACTAATTCCTAAAAATTATAGGAGCCGCGATAGCTCAGTGGTTAGTGAACTGGACTACTACGGACAAGGGGTAGGGTTCGATCCCACCGACGGCTCCGGGTTCACCCAGCCTTAAATGGGTACCGGATTTTTTCTGGAAAGTAAAAGCAGCACGGGCGTAATACCGACCACATTACCCCAAAAATCATGTGCTGAAGGTCTGTAAAATATAGGGTCACTAACACCATATTTCCCTATACGCCACTTGGCGTGATACTTTACTTTTTTTAATATCTTAATGGAAACAAAGAACAACGTGATAAACTCTATCTACACTTCAACACTTTGCTATCAATGGATTCTGACTAAAGAAAAAGGAAAGAAACTGACAACATGTGAGATGAATGCCTCGGAAAAGCTGTGAACAAAACACGTGGAGATCAGGTAAAGAACAATGAAATCAGAAACACTATTGGAATTCTACCAGTAACCAAATAGATAGAGAACGATTAAAGAGGTTTGAACATTTAATGTGCATGAACACTTCAGCACTAGCGTCATGAGCTTAAAATAACAAAATGGAACAACGAAGATATAGAGATAGGTCAGGAAGAAGATGGATTGATGGAATTTACGACATAATAAAACTATACATTCTCACTGTGTACCAAGCCAAGAATTTACGACATAATAAAACTATACATTCTCACTGTGTACCAAGCCAAGAATTTACGACGTAATAAAACTATACATTCTCACTGTGTACCAAGCCAAGAATTTAATACATAATAAAACTATACATTCTCACTGTGTACCAAGCCAAGAATTTACGACATAATAAAACTATACATTATCACTGTGTACCAAGCCAAGAATTTACGACGTAATAAAACTATACATTCTCACTGTGTACCAAGCCAAGAATTTACGACGTAATAAAACTATACATTCTCACTGTGTACCACGCCAAGAATTTACGACGTAATAAAACTATACATTCTCACTGTGTACCAAGCCAAGAATTTACGACATAATAAAACTATACATTATCACTGTGTACCACGCCAAGAATTTACGACGTAATAAAACTATACATTCTCACTGTGTACCACGCCAAGAATTTACGACATAATAAAAGTATACATTATCACTGTGTACCAAGCCACGCAACGTGTCCTTGACATAAAACACATCTTTTACTTAAGCCTGCGACACCTACCGGCAAAAAAAAGCAGAACAGGATAAACGAATGAAAGAAAGACGTACCACTGATCTCCCTTTGGTTTCCAAATAAGAAAAAAAAAATAAAACTGAAGTAAAATTCAGTATTTTAATTGATGCAAGCAGATGAAGGACACGTCGTCAATTCCAGTAATTAACCAACGACCTTACAAGCACTCAATCTCATTAAAATCCCTCCTTAATTAACCACCAACGTTCTTACTACTAAAAAATAAGCTCCAATTTTGTACAAACTCTCCAAAACCCTTAAGCCAGCCCTGGAAGACACTCTCACGCAAGGATTGATAGGCTTCCACTAGACTTGTATAAGACGAACGATTCGAGTGCCGGCTGAAATTGCCGATAGCCCTAGCCATTTCACTAGTCTATAGCCGTTAAATTGCAGTGCTTTGTGACCAAGGTTCATTAAAAGAGAAAACTGTACTCCCTGCTCCGTATTTAATACGACGTTTCTCTTTATCACCCGCTTTTTCGCGCTCTCTTTCTGCTTCTATTTCTAGAACATTCTCCGTTTCTTTCATATAGTAATGACACCTAAAGAAATTATTTCTATAGATGTCAAAAATAGGCAGAATTCTATTTCCTGTTAACTTGTACGTTTTTTCAATTGTTGCTAATAACAGCGTGTAGAACAGGACTATTTGGGTCTACTTTTGTGTCCGTATATTGACGAACATATGAACTTGTATCACTTAATACAATATTAGTATCCTCTGTCAGTCATAGTTGACTTTGGATTTTTCAGTGCCCTTAGAAATCTTATTTTTTCCTTTCTTTCGCCATGCAGTCTCTTTTTCTCTATAAATCTGTCTGCTTCGTGTTTGAGTTGAAGCTTTAGAGTGTGTTTCTAAAGATTGCAGTCTGATTTTCGTGGCAAGGCGCTGTGCCACTGAGTACGGGTTCGATCCTGCCTTGGTTTATTTTTTTTTCTGTTGTTGAGTATTTGTCAATTTTTCCGAGTGCTGTAAACATACCTCTTCCTCTGAATTGATTAGCTATCTCTTCCCAGGCTGCAGGGTTTACGTTCAGAGTTTTCTTGTCGCGTTTACACACGTCTACAAATCGCAGTTATGGGCGCCCTCTAGTTTGTTTGCCATCTGCTAGTTGTCCGTAGAGTATATCTTTTGGTATGGGGCCATCTTCATACGGTGTACGTAAGATTTAATACAGTAAAGTTGGGGAAAGGCGTATCAAATGTCATTCTCGTGTATCTTTCCTCTGCTAAAATAAATGAAGAATATTGATTTGTTCCACAATATGGCGTATGTCAACCACAATTATGAATATCTTCTTTCATAACACTAGATGGCTCTCAAGCCTACCCCGTGTTTTCTCTATACCTATCTTGAATATAGGCAACATTTCTCTTAATTTGAAAGTCCGGGAGCTCTACCAAGGCTACAACTTCAGGATCATCATTGCAATCATCAACTCGTCCTATCTATTTGAGAGCGTTTTGGGTAAAGCACTACCTCATATTATTCGCCCAGGCATAACAAACAAACAATAATATATGTTCCATTTCGTTGGGAAAAATAACAAAATGGCACAGAAACTTTCGAGGCAGTGCCAATATCAAATTCAGAAGACAAAAGGCGGATGATAAAGGAGACGAGGATTCGTGGTTAGGCACCATGAATGCAGCTTGTTCATTCTCGCGGACGGAGCTGTCTGTCCAATATCGGATGTTGATGAGAATACCATAGACAGCTAAGAAGAGTCATAAAAACGTTCTGAAAAAGGCCAAAGCAAAAAGAGAGCTAATTTCCAATGTTAGGAAGAGACAATCAACATTTGTGGCCATGTAATGAGAAGGGAACAACTGGGAAAATTGAGGGACGATAAAATAGATGGAAGCAGCGAACAAGATATCAGACAGCTTAAGAGAATGGCCTGGCAGAAGGTCAACAACAGAAATTATAAGTAACTGTTGAGATAGAAAGTTGTGGAGAGACATGATCATATACGACAGCAGACATGTTACCTGATGATGATGATGATGATGATGATGATGATGTGTACGTATAAGGAATAAATCAAAGAACAAAGTGTCATTATTTGTACCTTCTTCAACTTCTTTTTAGCTCCCTGTGAAGCATATATCTTTAACAACACTTTTCAAGCCCTTCTGTTTCTTACCCTTCTTTTAAGATCACTCCATATCTTCCCCATCATCTTCACCTCTGCTTCCACCTGTCTTCTCCAAGTATATTTTGGTCTTCCTCTTTACCTTCTCCCTTGGGTATTCCAAAACAAGGCCTGGCGTGTAATACTCACAGTTGGTATCCGCAGTGTGTGCCATGGTCTACGCCGTATCTCGTTGTCTATTGGTATTTGACTGGTATTTCTCATAATTCGTTAATGATTATGTCTTGTTATCTCCATTCTTTTATTATGCGCAAGCATCCATTATTAGGAGCCGCGATAGCCCAGTCCTTTGTGAACTGGACTACGAAGTACTAGAGGTTGGGTATTAGGAGCCGCGATAGCCCAGTCCTTTGTGAACTGGACTACAAAGTACTAGAGGTTGGGTATTAGGAGCCGCGATAGCCCAGTCATTGTGAAGTGGACTACGAAGTACTAGAGGTTGGGTATTAGGAGCCGCGATAGCCCAGTCATTAGTGAACTGGACTACGAAGTACTAGAGGTTGGTTTCGATCCTGTTCAACGGTTTCCGGTTCACCCAGCCTTAAATGGATGCTGGATTTTTTCTGGAAATGTAAAGCGACACTGTCGTAATACCGACCACATTACCCCAACAATCATGTGCTAAAGGTCTGTAAAATATAAGGTGACTAAAACCTTATTCCCTATACGCCACTTGACGTGATAAGGCTCTTTACTTTTTCTTTATTTTAAGCATCCATTATTGAACATATGTATCTTCATGATTATCACTTCTGTTCTTCATATTTCGCATCCATATAATTGGACTGACTTTAACATTGAAGTTGAAAATTGTTATTTCTGTATTTAACTTAATTCCTTTGGATTCCCATATTTCCTTGTATGCTTTCCTTGACCAATTACTTTGCACTAGCATAGGAAAGAAAGTAAATAAAGAACGTGGATCTATTATATTGATCGATTTCCTATTACATGTATAAACTTTTCTCATCCCCTAGTATTTTTACACGGGTTTCTCCGCATTTAAGTCCGACTTATTTCTTCTTTTGATACATGCCGCTTAGTCTGTATTGTTGTAACATTCGATTGTGATTTTTCAGCACTGCCTGTTTATTTATCTCTATGTTTTAATATTTCATTGTGAATTATCATTTCCTCCACGTTTATGTATATGTACTCTATAATCTCTATAACGTGTATGTACACATTCCATAGTGAATTCTCTTCTTCGCTTTGTCTATTTTACTCAATAATTTAATATTAAATTGTGAATTCTCTTAATTTCTATGTGTCTTACTATACAATCTAACATTGAGTTCTACTTTCTCTGCTACTCTTTTACCTGATCGACTTTTTTTTAAAACTCATAATTTTGTTGTTATTGTTCAGGTCTTTCTTTTGTCCGATTTACTTCTTTATTTCTTTTGTCAAATTTACTTCTTTCTTTTTTTTGTAAGACTTACTTTTTTTTCTTTGTTTTGTCCGATTTTCTTTTTTTTTCTTTTGTCCGATTTACTTCTGTCTTTTGTCCGATTTGGTTCTTTCTTTCTTTTGTCCGATTTACTTCTTTCTTTTTTTTGTCCGAATTTTTTCTTTCTTTCTTTTGTCCGATTTGCTTCTGTCTTTTGTCCAATTTACTTATTTCACTACTTTTGTCCGATTTACTTCTTCTTTTGTCCGATTTACTTCTTTCTTTTGTTCGATTTGTTTCTTTCTTTCTTTTGTCAGATGTACTTCTTTCTTTCTTTTGTCCGATTTATTTCTGTCTTTCGTCCGATTTGCTTCTTTTTTTTCTTTTGTCCGATTGTATTATCTT
The DNA here is from genome assembly GCA_032433765.1 of Megaustenia siamemsis. Taxonomy (NCBI): domain Eukaryota; kingdom Metazoa; phylum Mollusca; class Gastropoda; order Stylommatophora; family Ariophantidae; genus Megaustenia; species Megaustenia siamemsis. Next base: position 17,950,174 of record JAVIAB010000046.1, read on the forward strand.
GTTCTTTCTTTTGCCTGATTTACTTTCCTTCTTTCTTCACTTCCTATATTACCAGTTTCGGCGTCGAGAGAGAAACAAAATTCTCGTTTCGCCCTTTTTCCGACTTCAACATCATCATGTGGCATACCAGTTTGCGTATGCGATCATGTCCTTCCACATTCTTCTATCTACAGTGCATCGTATCAGTTCTGTTGTTGGCTATTTTCCATGCCATGAAACAAGCTATTCAGTATTTTCTCTCTTTGTCGTCTGCGATCTCTCTTTCCTTTTTATTTTACCAGTTGTAACCAAGTATTCCAACTTTCCTCTTCTCATGATGTGCCCGAAAAATGTTGATTGTTTCTTTCTGATGTTTTTTTATGAGTTCTCTTTTTGTGTTGGCCTCTTTGAGAAATTCCTCTTTGGTCTTTTTATCTGTCCAGGAAACTTTCAACATTCTTCTGAGAAATCCCATCTCTGTGGCCTCTAATCGTCTTTTCATTTGTTTGTCTACTGTCCATGATTCACTTCCATAGGTCACAACTGGTTCTATATAGCACCGAAGAACTCTCTTTCTCATTTCTATTGACATAGATTTGTTGTTTTCCGACTTCACTCATTGTCTATTATTGTTAATTTAGCGTTTAGTTGATGTTGTCAGTCCATCTTACTCTAGGTCTGCCTCTTGATCTTCTCCCTTCTTCTCCTTTAATATATGCTTTTTTTTGACACTGCATTCATTCTAGATTGGCAAACGAGAATATTTGTTGTTTCTGTATGTAGCTTAAGATTGCATCAACGCCTACTCTTCTCTTATAACATCAGTTATGTTTCTGTCTTTTCTGGTCACTGCAAGCACTTTTGGTCACTGCAAGCACTTTTCTGGTCACTGCAAGCACTTTTCTGGTCACTGCAAGCACTTTTCTGGTCACTGCAAGCACTTTTCTGGTCACTGCAAGCACTTTTCTGGTCACTGCAAGCACTTTTCTGGTCACTGCAAGCACTTTTCTCAGACATCTCATCCTGTGATGATGAGCTTTCTTTTATGCTTAGTCGAAAGTGACGATAAATGAGCACTGAGTTACTTCTTAACATAATATTCCATTTTGATGTGTTGTACTTCTTTCTTTCTTTTGTCAGATGTACTTCTTTCTTTCTTTTGTCAGATGTACTTCTTTTTTCTTTTGTCAGATGTACTTCTTTCTTTCTTTTGTCAGATGTACTTCTTTCTTTCTTTTGTCAGATGTACTTCTTTCTTTCTTTTGTCAGATGTACTTCTTTCTTTCTTTTGTCAGATGTACTTCTTTCTTTCTTTTGTCAGATGTACTTCTTTCTTTCTTTTGTCAGATGTACTTCTTTCTTTCTTTTGTCAGATGTACTTCTTTCTTTCTTTTGTCAGATGTACTTCTTTCTTTCTTTTGTCAGATGTACTTCTTTCTTTCTTTTGTCAGATGTACTTCTTTCTTTCTTTTTTCAGATGTACTTCATTCTTTCTTTTGTCCGATTTATTTCTGTCTTTCGTCCCATTTGCTTCTAACTTTCTTTTGTCCGATTTACTTCTTTATTTTTTTTGTCCGATTTACGTCTTTCTTTCTTTTGTCCGATTGATTTAATTTATCTTGTTCTCTCTTTTGCCTGATTTACTTTCCTTCTTTCTTCACTTCCTATATTACCAGTTCCGGCGTCGAGAGAGAAACAAAATTCTCGTTTCGCCCTTTTTCCGACTTCAACATCATCATGTGCCATACCAGTTGGCGTAGGCGATCATGTCCTTCCACAATCTTCTACCTACAGTGCATCGTATCAGTTCTGTTGTTGGCTGATTTCCATGCCATGACACCAAGCTATCCAGTATTTTCTCTCTTTATCGTCCGCGATCTCTCTTTTCTTTTATTTTGCTTAGTCGAAAGTGACGATAAATTAGCACTGATTTACTTCTTAACATAATATTCCATTTTGATTTGTATCCCTTACTTCTCTCTCATCATCATCATCAAGTACCGGGCCTCTTGGCGTAGGTGATCATGTCTCTCCACAACTTTCGGTCTCAACAGTTATTTATCACTTCCGTTGTTGACCGTTTGCCAAGCCATTCTTTTAAGCTGCCTGATTTCTTTTCTCTTTGCTTCTCTCTATCTCTTTGTCACTCAATTTTTCCACTTGTTACAATATATTTCAACTTGTTCCTTCTCATTACCTGACCAAAAATGATGATCGTGTCTTCCTAACATTGGAAATTAGCTCTCTTTTTGCTTTGGCCTCTTTCAGAACGTTTTCATTACTCTTCTTAGCTGTCTATGGTATTCTCAACATTCTTCAGTAAAACCACATTTTCTACAGACTCCAGTGATTTTCTTGTCTGTTGTCCCATTGTCCATGATTCACATTCATATGTTAAGACTGGCTCTGCAAAACATTTAAGAACTCTTTTTCTTGTTTCTACTTCTCTCTAGCATACGCTGTAATCTAATATTATGTTACTTTATTTCTCTTTGAAATTACAGATCTCAAACATATTTATCTCCACTTTAATTCTCTTTACTTGCCTCACTTTAATTCTCTTTACTTGCCTAACTTTAATTTAAAAGCTTTTTTAAATGCTTTACTCTTTTATCTATTAAGTTTGACTTTTTATTATTTATTTTTGACTCTCAGCAACCGTTATATATATTTCTTTTTTTCTTGGTTTGCTTGCTTGAATCATCTATTTTTCTATGTCAGGCTCCATTTTTTTTTCGTTACGTTGCCAAATAATCTATCTTCCTAATTTTTATTTATTTCTTAATTTCATTACATTCTCGACTCTGACGTCTCACTTTTCTTGTGCATTACGTCTTTATCTGTAACTACAGCTTCACTGATTTTAGATTCATTCCTTTTGAACTGATTAATTCTACTTGGTGTTTTAATCTTGTCTTCCCTTCATTACTTCATCATTTATTTCACTTTGTTTATTTGTTGCTTCCCTCCTTCCTTTCTTCCTGTGACACATGCTTCATTCCTTTCTTCATTCCTGGCACCCGTCCATGTTTCCTACGTTCGTTCCTTCCTTTCTGGCACCTATCCCTCCTTCTTTTCTTCCTTCCTGGTTTATTTCCTCTTTCTCTTTCGTCCTGTCTTCCTGGCACCCATCTTTCCTTCCTTCCTGGTTTATTTCTTCTTTCTCTTTCGTCCTCTCTTCCTGGCACCTATCCTTCCTTCTTTCCTTCCTTCCTGGTTTATTGCTTCTTTCTTTTTCGTCCTCTCTTCCTGTCACCTATCCTTCCTTCTTTCCTTCCTTCCTGGTTTATTTCCTCTTTCTCTTTCGTCCTCTCTTCCTGGCACCCATCTTTCCTTCTTTCCTTCCTTCCTGGTTTATTTCTTCTTTCTGCTTTCGTCCTCTCTTCCTGGCACCTATCCTTCCTTCTTCCCTTCCTTCCTGGTTTATTTCTTCTTTCTTTTCTCTTTGCTTATTCATTTTATTCTTTCTGTATAAACCGCTCTTTATACACTTCTAAATAATTGTTAATAATTTATCTTTCGTCGTTGCATGTTATATACGTCATCATCAACCACTTGATTGCATTTTATCACTATATTTTGTTTAAAACAAATGTTATAACCACCAATGTGGGATAACAAATGCCTGGGGAAAATACTTCCTCAACAATGTCATGAATATTAGACTAGTGGAAAAAAAGAGAAATGAGAAAGCATAAAAATGTATAATCAAGAGAAGAAGTTGGGTCATTGAGTTACTGAGTTATTGAGTTATTTGCAGGTCATCATCATTGCACTCCGAACATGTCCATATGTGCTCAGATCCCCTCCTCAGCAATTCCCTCAGTGTCCAGCGACTGACGACTCCAGTTCTATGTTGGTTGATAAGTCTTCTTACACGGCCACTAAGTTTCTCATTTCTGGCTGTGCCCACCTTAACTCCCATTTCCATCATCCGAAGAAGTGACGTGGATCTGTGTTTGTCGAAGTCCTGTGCTCTTCCCACATCTCGGAGTGCATTGATGATGTCCGCCCGATCCATTGGTTGCCCGTCCTCAACGACAGCGCAGCTAGCCAACCTGTCCGCTCTTTCATTTCCCCGTACTCCCGCATGTCCAAGGACAAAGACAAAGGTGCCCTTACATATTTTGGATTTCTGCAACGACTTTACCCATTGCATGCGTACAGAGCCCGCCTCCACTTTTTTATCATGCTCATCGAATCACTCAGTATGCATGCGTGGGTGTAGTCTTGTGATTCTAACCATTTGAATGCCTTGGTCACTGCCATCACCTCCATTGTCATGCTACTCGTGGTCATGACGTATGCTACACTGTCTTCTTTGACTATTCTGCCTGCCGAGCGTGCCCATGCACTTCTTTGGTGTCGTCTTTCAGATCCGTCTGTATAGATGACTGCATCTTTCTCATTGGTATTATCGCAGATGAGAGCGTTGACCACGACCGGGTTCTGTTCCCTACTTTTCCTGTCGAGTGTGACAATACACGAGAAAGTCCCCTTGAATGACGTAGGCACTGGTATCCACTCCTCACCAACGCTGATATTGGTAAGCCCACAGACCTGTTTGATGACATCTTCTGCTCGGCCCACCCATGATTTGCCTCTTTTTAGCCTGGCAACTTTCTCTGTGTTGAGCACGTGGTGCAATGGATGCTTTTTATCTGTACTAATCTTTAGGTATGCTCGAACTCTCCAGATCTTGATTCTGTCATCCATGGTTGGAAAGTCAAGAAGATACCTCATTGTTACACAGGGAGTGTCCCTCGTACATCCCAATATAATGCTCATGGCTTCATTTTGTATTTTCTCCAGCCTATCAGTTTGAGTCGTACTGACAGTAAGAATGGCCAGGGCATACTCGATTGGTGCGAGGACTAATCCCTGGAACAGAAGAGTAAGTAGCCTCTGCTCGATGTTGGCAGCTGCCATGATCTTCAAGGCGGCTAATCCTTTGCGGGATTTTGTTATCACATGGTTGACGTGGTCCCAAAAACACAAGCTGCGATCAAACTTATCTCCCAGGTATGTCATCAGCTTGTCACTGGTCACCTCATCAGCGCCAATTCGTACTGTCAGTGTGATCGTATTAACGATATGATTTTTAAGGGAGAACCATGAAACTGATGCTTTATTAGGATTAACCAAGGCACCTGAAACCCCACACCAGAAAGTAATGCGACCGAGTTCGTCTTTCATTGTGGAGGCGATTCCCCGTCTGTCTCTTCCCTGTCGTTATACCAGTATATCATCAGCAAAAGGCATGGTTCTTCCCCTCCCATCCAGCTGTTGGGCCGTGATCGTTATTGTGTACACGTTAAATAGAACTGTTGACAATGGTGAGCCTTGTGGCAGCCCTGGACGAATTGATGTTGGCTCGGAAGACCAACTTCCACACCTGAGTATCACCTTCCTCTAAAACAGAGCCGCGGCGATCCATCTAATGAGGAAGGGGTGCACCGCCAGTTTAAGGAGCATTTGCATGATATATTTAAATGGTACCCTGTTTTATGCATCTTCCAGATCTATAGCAGCAGCAGAGCTGGGTCATATGATGACCATGTGATGAAAAAGAGAATCTCAAAACAGGCCCTGAAATGAAAACTACGGGGTGAAAGAAAAAGAGACCGACTGAGATAAACCCTAACAAAGAACTCCGAGGAGATATACACCAACAAAGAACTCTGAGGAGATAAACAACAACATCAGGCTCTCTCTCTCTCTCTCTCTCTCTCTCTCTCTCTCTCCCCTGCGATCAAGACTCAATCAGAGTAGGATTCCATACTCTCTCATGAAGTCAGCTGTCTGTTTAAGTGAGTCGATTGCCCCATATAGTTTCTCTTCCAGGGAGGTGGGTGTGTAGTGGAGGCAATCCTGTAGAACAAGTTTTGTAGTCATATTGTCCAGTGTACAGTGGCAGAGGCTGGTTGTACCTATTTTGAATTTGTTGAACATGTGATTTCTCATTCTATTGTGGCCAGTGCGTAGGCGAAGTGTGATGACTTGATCCCTCCTTTATAGCTGATGGTATCCGTCCCTCTCGTTATACTTTGGGTGTTCTCGTTTCCATTTTTCATGGAGCTGACCTTTGAGGATGGATTTGGCTTCATCATAACTGAGCGGATGGTTCTCGTGTGGTAATCTCCCTTCCTCTTTATCTAATTTGTCTGCGCGTTCGTTCCCGTGTATATTACAGGTCGATGGTATCCACTGAATGACTACTCTATCATCATACTTAAGCTTCCTCTCCGAGATTGAACAATTCGTCCATATTTGATTGAGATATATATTGAGATACAATGTGGATCCTGCGTAAAGGCTGACACTCGATAACAATGATCGTCTGATACAGACATTCTAGAATGTCTGCCCAATGTGCAATCTTCGGCTCGTGGAGACAATAGTCGGACTAGATAGTCTGATTGATAAGATACTCAACAGGCTGATGTAAGCTGATGTTCGTCTTCATTTTCGTGTGGAAATAAATTGTGTCTGAGTGGCAAGATAGACTTGATAGACATGGTGTCTGAGTGGCAAGATAGACTTAATAGACATGGTGTCTGAGTGGCAAGATAGACTTGATAGACATGGTGTCTGAGTGGCAAGATAGACTTGATAGACATGGTTTCTTCTCAGTGGCAAGATAGACTTGATAGACATGGTTTCTCAGTGGCAAGATAGACTTGATAGACATGGTTTCTCAGTGGCAAGATAGACTTGATAGACATGGTTTCTCAGTGGCAAGATAGACTTGATAGACATGGTTTCTCAGTGGCAAGATAGACTTGATAGACATGGTTTCTCAGTGGCAAGATAGACTTGATAGACATGGTTTCTCAGTGGCAAGATATACTTGATAGACATGGTGTCTGAGTTGCAAGATAGACTTGATAGACATGGTTTCTCAGTGGCAAGATAGACTATATGCTGAGTGGTCAGAGAGGTATTACTAACTGCAGGCCTTTAAGATCAGGAAATCAGGAATTCTTCCTCTCTCTTGGCGGAACATCACACTTGGTGGAACAATGGTGAAACAAGACTCTTGGTGGAACATCACTCTTAGTGGAACATTGGTGGAACATCACTCTTGGTGGAACATTGGTGGAACATTACTCTTGGTGGAACATTGGTGAAACAAGACTCTTGGAGGAACATTGGTGGAACATTACTCTTAGTGGAACATTGGTGGAACATCACTCTTGGTGGAACATTGGTGGAACATTACTCTTGGTGGAACATTGGTGGAACATTACTCTTAGTGGAACATTGGTGAAACAAGACTCTTGGAGAAACATTGGTGGAACATTACTCTTGGTGGAACATTGGTGAAACAAGACTCTTGGAGGAACAATGGTGGAACATTGGTGCAACATCACTCTTAGTGGAACATTGGTGTAACATCACTCTTGGTGGAACATTGGTGGAACATCACTCTTGGAGGAACATTGGTGGAACATCACTCTTGGTGGAACATTGGTGGAACATCACACTTGGAGGAACATTGGTGGAACATCACTCTTGGAGGAATATTGGTGGAACATCACACTTGGAGAAACATTGGTGGAACATCACTCTTGGTGGAACATTGGTGGAACATCACTCTTGGTGGAACATTGGTGGAACATCACTCTTGGTGGAACATTGGTGGAACATCACTCTTGGTGGAACATTGGTGGAACATCACTATTGGTGGAACATCACTCTTAGTGGAACATTGGTGGAACATCACTCTTGGTGGAACATCACTTTTGGTGGAACAACTGTCTTTTTAGAATATCATTCTTGGAAGAACATCATTCTTGATAGAACATCGTTCTTAATAGAACATCACTCTTGGTGGAACATCACTCATGGTAGAACATCACTCTTGGTGGAATATCACTCCTGGTAGAACATCACACTTTGTAGAACATACTCTTGGTAGAACATCACTCTTGGTAGAACATACTCTTGGTAGAACATCACTCTTTGTAGAACATACTCTTGGTAGAACATCACTCTTTGTAGAACATACTCTTGGTAGAACATCACTCTTGGTAGAACATACTCTTGGTTGAACATCACTCGTTGTAGAACATACTCTTGGTAGAACATCACTCTTTGTAGAACATACACTTGGTAGAACATCACTCTTGGTAGAACATCACCCTTGACTCTAAATGAGGCGAATGTGCAAACTATTACATCAGCTCCTCTATACACTTGTGAAACACGGACCCTTACAGCAGAACTAGAGAAGAAAATACACGCTATGGAGATGAAATATTATCATCATGTTTTTAGGGCCTATTACTTTGTTTGAATCACTATTGAACCAATTTTTAGACAAGCACAGATATCAAATATAAGAAATATGAAATACTAAGCGAGCAGTGTGGATAGCTGCAGAAAATAAAGAAAATAAACATAAAATGGTATTGAGCAGCTAAACTAACAGAAAAACAAGCTACAATGTTTCGGCAAAAGATTTTTTTCTTGAATAACAAGCAAACTACATACATTAAATTCAAATTCTGAATTAGAATACACAACTAAACAGGTCTAAAAATGGTGGAAAAGACAGTAGCCAGGATTTTCGTAGAGTCTGTTTAAAAGATTAAAAGATAACAAGGCAGGTAGGATTTAATTTGACCAAAGGAACCAAACTCCGGATAATTGGAAAAGTGAAAGGAGGTGTCTCAATGGGCTTCAAAGAAAACAGGAAGAAGAGTAAAAGAAAGAGAGGAGAGTGGTTGCAAGGAGGAGGAAGAGCAAGAGAGATAATAAGTATAACACGGTGAAGAATAGAGATCATCATCATTGGGTGTCGTCTCCGCATCGAAGGTTGGCTACCATGGAGCGCCATTCCACTCTGTCTCTTCCTTTGATGAGGCAGATTGTCATAGGTTGACTTGTCCATCTTGTGATGTTACTGATCTATGTTAGTCTTAGTCTGCCTCTGCCTCTTTCACCTGGTATTTTCCCTTCCAATATTATTTGTATTAGGCTGTTGTGTCTTTTAACAAGCCGCAAACATTTCATTTGTCTTGTTCTAATTGTGTTTAGTAGTTCTCTTTTTATTTTTAGTTGTTTTAAAACTTAATCGTTTGTTTTCCTTTCTTTCCATCCAATTCTACCTATTCTTCTATAAATCCACATTTCAAAGACTTCAATTTTCTGTTGTGTTTTCTTGTCTAATGTCCATCTTTCTACACCTACAGAAATATTGAGCAGATGTAACATTTTTCTATTCTTAGTTTTAGCCCTGGTCTGTTGTTATTTGTTTTGATATTTGTATGTTTTTTTACGGCATTAAAATTACTTTTTGCCATACCTATTCTTTTGTTTATTTCAGTTGTACATTTTCCATCCCTGGTTATAGTGTGTCCCAGGTAGTTGTAGCTCTGAATTGTCTCCAGTTGTATTCCTTCAACTTTGATATGTAATTGTAGGTCTTGAAATTTATAGAGATAGGACACAGGAAAGAAAGACATCGAAAGGAGACTAGAGATTAAAGACAAGAGTGAAAATAGTTTGCTACAATTGGTTGGAGATTACCAAAGCGGACCATGAGTCGGTTCTCCAAAGTGAAACGGCTATGGGTTTCAGAGGAGCAAGAGATGATGTCAATAACACGGAAGTCATCAGACGTATTATAATATATTGGCGGTACGAGCTGGTTGTGTGGGCGAAGGTTCAAAAGCAGTCGGTGTTCTCCAGTCGACTCAGCTGATACAAAAATAATGTGTACCTGACTTTAAATTTGAGGTAAAGTTGTAACAGCGAGGAAGAGAACTGGCCACCTCACATGTAAATGACATAGCCCAGACGGTACAATTTAATATTTATTTATTATATTTCCTTACTATATTTATTTATTATATTTATTTACAATATTTATTTATTATATTTATTTACAATATTTATTTATTATTTTTATTTATTGAAATTATTACTGAAAAGGATACATCAAGCAGTCTGTGCCCATGGTGATATTCTGACTATTATAAAGAAAACGCGAATATGAAATGGTTTGGTTACAGACCAGATAAAGAACAAGCAATGTCATTTATATCATAAGATCTTTAGTAGAAAGAGCCATAGAGGTGAAAACAGATCTATACCTATGTTTCATAGATTAGACTAAGGCATTTGACAAAGTAAAGCACCTAGAAATAATCAAAATTTTAGAAAGCATAAACGTAGACAGCAACGATCTAAGAATAATAAAGAACATGTACTGGCAACAAACAGAGGCCATAAGAACTGGAAACCAATTGGGAATGTTTCAACAAATAAAACAGGGTGTTAGACAAGGTTGTGTGCTGTCACCAGATTTGTTTAATATTTATAGTGAGATTATTTTAAGATCCATAATGTACATGCCTGGAATAACAGTTGAAGGTCATAATATAAATAATCTAAGGTATGCTGATGATACAGTCTTAATCGCTAAGAGTGAAAATGAGTTACAAGAAATGTTGGACATTATAGTGAAAGAAAGCAAAAATAAAGGACTCAGCCTTAATAGCAAAAAGACAGAGGTAATGGTAACAACAAAGAAAAAGACATCACCTCAGTGCAAAATAAAGACAAGTGGAACAATATTAAAACAGGTAAATGAATTTAAATATTTGGGAACTTTGTTAACCTCAGACTGAAGATGTAAAAACGAGGTGAGATGCAGAATGGCTCAGGCAAAAGCAGCTTTCCAAACAATGAGGAAGATACTATGCAAACCATTTTTGACAATAGAAACAAGAAAAAGAGTTCTTAAATGTTATGTAGAGCCAGTCTTAACATATGGATGTGAATCATGGACAATAGGACAACAGACAAGAAAATCACTGGAGTCTGTAGAAATGTGGTTTTACAGAACAATGTTAAGAGTACCATGGACAGCTAAGAAGAGTAATGAAGAGGTTCTGAAAGAGGTCAAAGCAAAAAGAGAGCTAATTTCCAATATTAGGAAGAAACAATCGTCATTTTTTGGCCATATAATGAGAAGAGAACAACTGGAATATATTGTAACAACTGGAAAAATTGAGGGACGAAGAGATAGAGGAAGCAAAGAGAAAAAAAATAACAGCCAGCTTAAGAGAATGGCTTGGCAGAAGGTAAATAACAGAAATGATAAATAGCTGCCGAGATCGAAAGTTGTGGAGAGACATGATCACCTATGCCAGTAGGACCGGCACTTGATGAGGATAATGATGACAAGCCTCGATCTTCTGGCCAGAAAAGACCACCCTGATAGGAACTGTGACAAAATGCGAGGAGAGGTAATGGGAGAAAGAGGTGGGTAGGTAACATCTAGAAATGAAAAGGTCTCAACTATGAAGAGTCTCAAATGATGATTGAAAACAGAAAAGGATAATGTTGGTTAAGTCTGTCAGTGATTCCATAAAGACTTACGAGTATGGTATGAAGAAGAAGAACCAGAACTGGTCAAGACCTTATTCAAAATCACTGCTGGGAAACTGGGAGTTATTCCTGGGAAGCACACAAACTGCTCTTGAAAAAGTGAAAAAAAGTAAAGTGCCCCCGTCACGGCAAGTGGCGTATAGGGAATATGGTGTTAGCGGCCATACATTTTACAGACACAGGATTTTTGGGGTAATGTGGTCGCTATTACGCCCGTGCCGCTTTACTTTCCCAGAAAAAAAATCCGGTAACCATTAAAGGCTGGGTGAACACGAAAGCCGTCGGTTGGGATCAAACCCTAACTCTTATCCTTTGTAGTCCATTTCACTAACCACTGAGCTATCGCGGCTCCCTGAACTACTCTTGGTAAGGGAGCAATTACAGGAAATGTCAGATTCACCCAGTACACAGAAAAGTGCTACGCTAAAGTCAGTTGTGTTTGTAAAGATAAAGATGTGTGCTGCTCGTTGTAAATAACAAAGTAACGATACCTGTTAACCGCCATTTTGAGGGCTGAAGATGTTGGACTTTTGAAGAAGCGCGGTCAAAGACAGAAGTGGTCGAAAAACATTTCAGGTTCTCTAGTCAGGAACCGAAAAAAAAAATATTGAAAGTGGACAGTCAGTCGTAGGAGTCACTGACTCCCACATTTCTGTTTATTGATTGGTGGACACTTGGCGTGACCTTATGTTATGTTATGTTATGTTATGTTATGTTATGTTATGTTATGTTATGTTATGTTATGTTATGTTATATTATTTATATTATATTATATTATATTATATTATATTATATTATATTATATTATATTATATTATATTATATTATATTATATTATATTATATTATATTATATTATATTATATTATATTATATTATATTATATTATATTATATTATATTATATTATATTATATTATATTATATTAATTATATTATATTATATTATATTATATCATATCATATCATATCATATCATATCATATCATATCATATCATATCATATCATATCATATCATATCATATCATATCATATCATATCATATCATATCATATCATATTATTGTATTGTATTGTATTGTATTGTATTGTATTGTATTGTATTGTATTGTATTGTATTGTATTGTATTGTATTGTATTGTATTGTAATGTAATGTGTTGTGTTGTGTTGTGTTGTGTACTGGGGACGTTCCTATTAAGGGAGAGTAACCGCTATAGGTTGGTAATTAGAAGATTTGTGATCTGTACAAGAGTAATGGACGAACATAAGTCTCTGACCGAGGCCCGACAGATTTAACGACCGAGTGCTGGAAAGCGGAAGCTGATGAGGTGATGAACGCAAGCTGATTGCGTGAGTAAAAGAAGAGGCGGAAGTATTCGGTTACACGTGATCGTGACTTCACATTTTAAGTGAACGTTTTCGCGACGCCATCTTGTTTGTTATTGTTGAGATGTTTCAGTGTCCACGTGGTTGAATTTCAGCGAAAAAAAACAATCGACCTTCCGCTTTTTAAGCCTACCATTTCCATCACCAACAAGTACTGTCGCTGCCGGCGTAGGAGATCATGAATCTCCACAACTTTTGATCTCGACAGTTATTAATCATTTCTGTTGTTTACCTTCTGCCAAGACATTCTCTTTAGCTGCCTGGTATCTTTTTTTTCTCTTTTCTTCCCTCTATTACTTCGTCCCTCAATTTTTCCAGTTGTTACAATATATTCCAGCTGTTCCCTTCTCATTACATGGCCAAAAAATGTTGATTGTTTCCTCCTCATATTGGAAATTTTTTTGCTTGGCCCCTTTCAGAACGTTGTCATTGCTTTTAAGCTTATAACGTGGCGTAAACATACGGATGGTTCCGGAAGCTTGCTGGCTGTGCACACACTTAGTTAAAAAAAAAAAGCAACGAGCCCCCGTCACGCCAAGTATGGAATATGGTGTTAGTGACCATAAATTTATGTATGGTGTAATGCGGCCCGTGCCGCTTTACTTTCCCAGATAAAAATCCGGTACACATTTAAAGTTGGGTGAACATGGAATCCGTCGGTTGGGATCGAATCCTACCTCTTGTCCTCTGTAGTCCAGTTCATTAACCACTGAGCTATCGTGCCTCCCCGTGCTTACACTTAGCTCGTTGGTTATTTTGGTTCATCTTTTCAACATTTAAAAAATTGTATTCCAAAAATATCGGTGTCACGTGAATCTGTTTTTATTGATATATACGTTACGATATCCAACATAAAAAGAAGAAAGTCTAACATTGGTGCCATTGTACTTGCCCATTATCTGCAAAACGAACCCACTTTCCGTTTATCTCACGCTTAAACATACAGCTGCCTTCATAAGAAATTCTGGAATCCTAGTCTGAATGAGCCATGATCGCATAAGTAGAAGAAGAAGTTAATCTCTTATCAATTCTGTCATTTCCATAACCCCCCCCCCCCCCCACGTGACACAAACAGTAAGTCCATGCGAGTTTCATTTGATCTGATGCTTCTCTCTTACCATTCGTTGGCTGGACGATACGTGCTGTCTTGTCAGCGAGATTTCAACCGCTGCTTACTGTTCTACTGTCGACTCAGCTGATAACACAAAATGTGTACCTGTCTTCAAAGTTGGGGTAAACTTGTGACAGCGAGGAAGAAACTAGCCACGTCCCGTCTAAACGATGTAGTCCGGACAGTCAAATTGTATATGTTACACTACCCTTCTCTGGGAGCCGCGATAGCTCAGTGGTTAGTGAACTGGACTACAAAGGACAAGGGGTAGGGTTCGATCTCAACCGACGGCTTCCGGGTCCACCCAGCCTTTAATGGGTACCGGATTTTTTTCTGGGAAAGTGAAGCGGCACGGGCGTAATACAGACCACATTACCCCCAAAAAAAAATCATGTGCCGAAGGTCTGTAAAATTTATGGTCACTAACACCATATTCCCTATACGCCACTTGGCGTGACGGGGCTACTTTACTTTTTTTTTTTTAACTGCCCTTCTCTACCACAGAATATTCCACTTGACTACTTGCTACATCAAACTGAATGAGCATATTAAAACAATGGAAAAAGAGGGTATGGTTATAACTTCAAATAGGTAAGGAACAAACCAAACACAAACACTTTGCAGCTCATTAAGCCCTCAAGTTGTACTATATAGACAGGCGTATATTGTATTGTCATATATATATGGGAGCCGCGATAGTTCAGTGGTTAGTGGACTGGACTACTAAGGACAAGAGGTTGGATTCGATCCCAATCGACGACTTCCAGGTTCACCCAACCTTAAATGGGTACCGGATTTTTTTTCTGGCATGGGCGTAATACCGACCACATTACCCAAAAAATCATGGGCCGACGGTCTGTAAAAATTATGGTCACCAACACCATATTCCCTATATGCCACTTGGCGTTACGGGGCTCAAATATAGATATAATATAACATAACATAACATAATATATAATACAATACAATACAATACAATACAATACAATAATATAATATAATATAATATAATATAATATAATATAATATAATATAATATAATATAATATAATATAATATAATATAACATAACATAACATAACATAACGTAACGTAACGTAACGTAACGTAATGTAATGTAATGTAATGTAATGCAATGCAATGCAATGCAACGCAACGCAACGCAACGCAACGCAACGCAACGCAACGCAACACAACACAACACAACACAACACAACACAACACAACACATTACAATACAATACAATACAATAATATAATATAATATAATATAATATAATATATATATAATATAATATAATATAATATAATATAATATAATATAATATAATATAATATAATATAATATAATATAATATAATATAATATAATATAATATAATATAATATAATATAATATAATATAATATAATATAATATAATATAATATAATATAATATAATATAATATAATATAATATAATATAATATAATATAATATAATATAATATAATATAATATAATATAATATAATATAATATATATATAATATAATATAATATAATATAATATAATATAATATAATATAATATAATATAATATAATATAATATAATATAATATAATATAATATAATATAATTAACATAACATAACATAACATAACATAACATAACATAACATAACATAACATAACATAACATAACATAACATAACATAACATAACATAACATAACATAACATAACATAACAACATAACATAATAACATAACATAACATAACATAACATAATATAATATAATATAATAACATAATATTTTTTTCCGTTATACACAAACATAATGACGCTTTCAGGAGTCGTAGAGTCTGATAGCCATACCCTCTAAACATATTTTGGGAACCCTTCCCAGTTTTTTTTTTTTTTTAAACCTGAACCGCTTTTATAACCGATTTGATTTTGTGATTTTTAGCGCATTCTGCAGTTGACCACGGATTGGAGGAGTACCGCAGGGAAGTGACATATTTATTATGTTTCCCCCCTCAGATAGCCTGGCACATTACCGGTATTTGTATTTCTATGCTTGTCTATATATTTCTGTTATGTGTCTTTTTATCAGCTGAAGGTCTACTGCGCTGAAACGTCGTTCTATTTGGTTTATTCCATACCTACGTAAAGCTGTAGCAATATCCTTTTTTTTCATACGTTCATTCTTTTCACCTTTACAGCAATTTCTAATGTGTATGCATCTTGATTCATTTTGGTCCCTTTACTTCAAACTGGAAAAGTCTGGCGCCATATTGCTGCACATAAAGAACAAAAATAAAAATGGAAAACACATACAACAATCAAGGAAATGATTATCTCAAATTCAGAAAACACAGAAAGCGCAGGATACGGGAAATGAAGCCGGGAAGAACATACACATATTGTTCTTTCTGCGGTCGGATCTGCCTATCCAACAATATCAGGATCGAGATGAGCTGTTCAATAAAACACATCCTGTTTAAGACACTGCTATTACTAAACTAGTAATGTCTATATAAGTGGAAACTAGAGTGCTACGACGCCGGTTCAAGTCTTGTACTTTACTTTACTTTACTTTAGTAAGGTGAGATCTGATTGTTGCTGTCAGAAATATCTCGGCGCAAAGAAAATTTAAAATGATGCACATGCATACAAAGTACGCCACGATCTTGAAAAGTCTAGTAAAAGTAACAAGTTGTAGAAGCGTATTTTCTCGATGTATAATTTCGTCCAAGAGAAGGGAAGGTTTATGTAAAATCATGCTCGTTAATTTTGCCAAACTGATTTCCCAGGACAGAGAACTTAGACTTCCAAACAAGCAACGCATCCTCTAGCACAGCGTTTCTCAACCGGGGACCATGCGAACCCGTGGGTGGCACAATTAACTTCCAAGTGGGGGCCACAGCTAGGTACTGAGAGGGGCCACGGTTCGAGACTTCTTCTTTTTTCTTCTTCAATATCCTCCATTGTCGTTGGCGTCGAGGGGAGATACAATCTGCGATTCTTTGCTCTTCTGTTGACCTCTTCTGATGTTATCCCTCCTAGTGACTCTAGCATTCCTTTTATCCATCTCTTTCTCAGTCTTCCTCTTAATCTGGCGTTTTCGTAGCGTTTGTTTATGGCTCTTTGAGTCATTGTTAGTTCTTCCTGTCTTGTTTTGTGGCCTAACCAATTTTTCTGTTGTTTCTTTATGTATTCGATGGCTGGTTCAATTTCGAGTTTCTTCCTCAGGTCAGTGTTTCTTACTCTGTCCCTTAAGCTGTTTCCTGTCATTCTTCTGACACATATCATTTCGGTGGTCATTATCTTTCTTATTGTTCTAGAGTCCAGCGTCCAATTGTGGCACTGATAGCACAGAGTTGGTAGAAAAATTGATTTGTATATTGCCCTTTTTGCTTCCGTAGTTATTGCTTTGTTTTTCAATAGTGTTGATACTTGGCCTATAACTTGGCATGCTTTGTTACACCTTATATCTATCTATGTCTTTTAATTATTGTCTTGTGTTAACGTGCTACCCAGATATTTAAAATTGTCTATTTGTTTCAGTTTTGTATTATCTATTATGATGTTTAGTTTTTCTTTCTTTCTCGCTATTGCCATTACTTCGGTTTTGTTTATGTTGATCTTCATGTTGTATTGTTTACAAGTGTTGTTTAGCCTGTTGATATGTTCTTGCAGGTCCTCAGTTGTTTCATGTATCAGAACTTGGTCGTCTGCAAATAGTATTTCTTTCATTTCGTCCTCTCTTCTGTTGTTTTATGGTACGTATATTTCGTTCTCTTTTGTGTTATCGCTTGTTATCATCCTTGTTGGTGTACTTCCTTTGCTTGGGAATGCTAATTTGCATATATTGTCCATATATGTGATGAAAAGTAGAGGGGAAAGCACGCAGCCTTGTCTTACCGCGGAGTTAATGATGAAATGTTTAGAGTAACCTGCTGAAGATCTTACTGTATATAGAGGTCATATATAGAGATGCACATTTTTGTAGATTGTAGTACTCAGATATCACTTGTTTTTGCTCAGTGGATTGCTTCATTAGCAGCGTCTATAAGAGAAGCCAAAAGAGACACTGGGTAGAACAATACATGTACGGGGGAAGGTTCAACGTGGGTCTAAGAAATATCAAAAACTTACAAGAACTAGCATAAATCGTCAACTGTGGAGAACTGTGTCCACCTCCCTGGGTGTAGTCTTCGGTCCAAGAGGGAAATGAATAAGAGAAGCGCGCCCATTCTTCCTCCCACCACTGCTTAACCTAGCCGTCCTCTTCACATTACACAATTGCAAGGAATCTCGAATAGTTATAGAATAGATTTAACGAATCTAAATTAATCTTTTTATTTAATCGATTTAACGAATCTAAATTAATCTTTTAAATTAATAGATTTAATGTGAACATAACAGCTTACGGGATATTTTTATTTCTTTCGCCAGCTTTTACCTCTGACGAAGTCCCTAGAGACTAGGAACTGAATTTTGCTTGTTAATCCATTTTTCCATGGCAGCCGTGTGCACAGGGGTCCCTCGCCACACAGGCAGATAACTCCGACTTCGGAGGTACTCATATTTTTTTCCGTCGATGAGTAACTGACGTTCCAAGCCTGGACCTCACTGTTGAGACCAGGGCTGGTTGCCTTAGAGAGAAATCATAAATAAAAATCCCAACCGGTGTAGCCAGGATTTGAACCAGCAACGTCTCTGTCTCGAAGTCGGCGTCTTGCCTTGAGACCAACCAGTCCCCCTGCTTACGGGATATAATTAGGGAAGGATAGAATTGTACATGGTTGTCCTCTTACGGGATATAATTAGGGAAGGATAGAATTGTACATGGTTGTCCTCTTACGGGATATAATTAGGGAAGGATAAAATTGTATATGGTTGTCCTCTTACGGGATATAATTAGGGAAGGATAGAATTGTACATGGTTGTCCTCTTACGGGATATAATTAGGGAAGGATAGAATTGTACATGGTTGTCCTCTTATGGGATATAATTAGGGAAGGATAGAATTGTACATGGTTGTCCTCTTACGGGATATAATTAGGGAAGGATAGAATTGTACATGGTTGTCCTCTTACGGGATATAATTAGGGAAGGATAGAATTGTACATGGTTGTCCTCTTACGGGATATAATTAGGGAAGGGTAGAATTGTACATGGTTGTCCTCTTACGGGATATAATTAGGGAAGGATAGAATTGTACATGGTTGTCCTCTTACGGGATATAATTAGGGAAGGATAGAATTGTACATGGTTGTCCTCTTATGGGATATAATTAGGGAAGGATAGAATTGTACATGGTTGTCCTCTTACGGGATATAATTAGGGAAGGATAGAATTGTACATGGTTGTCCTCTTACGGGATATAATTAGGGAAGGATAGAATTGTACATGGTTGTCCTCTTACGGGATATAATTAGGGAAGGGTAGAATTGTACATGGTTGTCCTCTTACGGGATATAATTAGGGAAGGATATAATTGTACATGGTTGTCCTCTTACGGGATATAATTAGGAAAGGGTAGAATTGTACATGGTTGTCCTCTTACGGGATATAATTAGGGAAGGATATAATTGTACATGATTGTCCTCTTACGGGATATAATTAGGGAAGGGTAGAATTGTACATGGTTGTCCTCTTACGGGATATAATTAGGGAAGGATATAATTGTACATGGTTGTCCTCTTACGGGATATAATAAGGAAAGGGTAGAATTGTTCATGTTTGTCCTCTTACGGGATATAATTAGGAAAGGGTAGAATTGTACATGGTTGTCCTCTCACGGGATATAATTAGGGAATTATAGAATTGTACATGGTTGTCCTCTTAAGGGATATAATTGGGGAAGGATAGAATTGTACATGGTTGTCCTCTTACGGATATAATTAGGGAAGGATATAATTGTACATGGTTGTCCTCTTACGGGATATAATTAGGGAAGGGTAGAATTGTACATGGTTGTCCTCTTACGGGATATAATTAGGGAAGGATATAATTGTACATGGTTGTCCTCTTACGGGATATAATTAGGAAAGGGTAGAATTGTACATGGTTGTCCTCTTACGGGATATAATTAGGGAAGGATAGAATTGTACATGGTTGTCCTCTTACGGGATATAATTAGGGAAGGATAGAATTGTACATGGTTGTCCTCTTACGGGATATAATTAGGGAAGGATAGAATTGTACATGGTTGTCCTCTTACGGGATATAATTAGGGAAGGATAGAATTGTACATGGTTGTCCTCTTACGGGATATAATTAGAAAAGGGTAGAATTGTACATGGTTGTCCTCTTACGGGATATAATGAGGGAATTATAGAATTGTACATGGTTGTCCTCTTACGGGATATAATTAGGGAAGGATAGAATTGTACATGGTTGTCCTCTTACGGGATATAATTAGGGAAGGGTAGAGTTGATCATGGTTGTCCTCTTACGGGATATAATTAGGAAAGGGTAGAATTGTACATGGTTGTCCTCTTACGGGATATAATTAGGGAAGGATAGAATTGTACATGGTTGTCCTCTTACGGGATATAATTAGGGAAGGATAGAATTGTACATGGTTGTCCTCTTACGGGATATAATTAGGGAAGGATAGAATTGTACATGGTTGTCCTCTTACGGGATATAATTAGGGAAGGATAGAATTGTACATGGTTGTCCTCTTACGGGATATAATTAGGGAAGGATAGAATTGTACATGGTTGTCCTCTTACGGGATATAATTAGGAAAGGGTAGAATTGTACATGGTTGTCCTCTTACGGGATATAATTAGGAAAGGGTAGAATTGTACATGGTTGTCCTCTTACGGGATATAATTAGGAAAGGGTAGAATTGTACATGGTTGTCCTCTTACGGGATATAATTAAGGAAGGATATAATTGTACATGGTTGTCCTCTTACGGGATATAATTAGGGAAGGATAGAATTATACATGGTTGTCCTCTATGTGGCGAAACACGTCGCGAGCGTTAGGATGAAGGACGGAATGAAAGTAAGAAAGAGTGAAGATGTAAAGAGAGTATGCATGAATAAGGTAATGAAAGTAAGAAAGAGAGAAGTTGTAAAGAGGGTATGCATGAATAAGGGAATGAAAGTAAGAAAGAGCGAAGATGTAAAGAGGGTATGCATGAATAAGGGAATGAAAGTAAGAAAGAGCGAAGATTTAAAGAATGCATGCATGAATAAAGGATATGAAATAAACAAAGAAAGAAAACAAAGAAAAAAATATAAACGATGGAAAGAATAACAGTGCGACGAAAGAGAAGATAAAGAAAGAAAGTAAAGAAAGGAAAGAAAAGAAAGAAAGAAAGAAAGAAAGAAAGAAAGAAAGAAAGAAAGAGAGAGAGGGAGAGAAAGGGAGGGAAGGGGAGTGGAGGGAAGAAACAAACGAACCTCGGAGCTAACTGCAGCCACAATGAAATATTCACACACTTAAGATCCTTAAAGACTGCACGCTCTTAAGTTGCTCAAATTGATCACAAGAACCGACAAATGATGAACTAGTCACACAAACAATTGGTACCCAACCACATAGACTTTGGCCGACACCAAAAAGTACGTTGTAGACAAGACTTCAGTGATGACACCACATAAACAAGAAGACTCGTCATTGTTATTCTACATCACACTCTAAGACCTGTCCTGAGATTGTGTCCTTCCTCGACCCAGCGTCCTAGACACAAAGCAAATAATAACTATACTGGCATTAAGTGCAACTAGCCAGGCGCACAAGACACACCTTAGGGTAGACCAGCGGTATTAATCTCAAACAAATCCCATTGTTATTGATTGGATTACACGCACTTGCATTAATCACATTTCTTGGGGGGGAAAAATAAAAGTGTCTGTTTTCGGAAAGTTGCCTACAGGGAATTCCTGAGGCATTAATCTTGTGTTAGGACGTCATCATAGACAAGGTCAGAGGAAGCGTTTGAGACACAATGAAGAAAGGAAGAAGAAATAGGTGTGTCTTTCGTTTTCAGTGACGCTCCGAGGAAAGGTTCTTTTAATGTCATGATCTCTTTCTATAGAAGATCTATATCTCTATTTATATTTTTAAAATAAAAAGCTTTTAACACAACATATTTTGGAACGACGAACAGGGCATGCAACCTCTATTCTCTTGACTTATAGATAACATCAGCTGGAAAGTTCACCAAATAAATAGAGAGCAGTGTTGCACAGCCCATATTCATCATCATCATCATCATCATCATCAAGTACCGTGCCTTCTGCAGCAGGTGATCATGTCTCTCTACAACTTTCAATGTCGATAGTTATTTATCGTTTTTGTTGATGACCTTCTGCCAAGCCATTTCTCTTAAACTGTCTGGTATTTTTGCTCTTTGCTTCCCTCTATCTCTTTGCCCCTCAATTTTCCCAGTTCCAGTTGTTACAATATATTCCAGTTGTTCCCGTTTCATTACTTCACCATAAAATGATAATTGTTTTTTCCTAATATTGGAAATTAGCTCTCTCTTTCAGAACATTTTCATTACTCTTCTTAGCTGTCCATGGTATTCTTATTCTTTTGTAAAACCACACTTCTACAGCCTTCATTGATTTTCTTCTCTGTTATTCTATTGTCCATGATTCACATCCCTATATTAAGACTGGATCTACAGCCAATACTAGCATATTATGAAAAGAAATACATCTTGCACAACAAGTCTATTTCTAGTAAGAAAAGGAGTTCATCGATGCAATAGAGAGCCAGATTTAACATGTGGAAGCGAATCATGGACAATGGGGAGACAAATGAAAAAACGATCAGAGTTCTCATGGATGGGACTTCTCACAAAAATGTGGGAGTTTCCTGGACGGCTAAAGCCATGAACAAGGAAAGTCTAAACGAGGTCACCACAAAAATGTGGGGGTTCCCTGGACGACTAAAGTGATGAACAAGGAAAGTCTAAACGAGGTCACCACAAAAATGTGGGGGTTCCCTGGACGACTAAAGTGATGAACAAGGAAAGTCTAAACGAGGTCACCACAAAAATATGGGAGTTCCCTGGACGACTAAAGTGATGAACAAGGAAAGTCTAAACGAGGTCACCACAAAAATATGGGAGTTCCCTGGACGACTAAAGTGATGAACAAGGAAAGTCTAAACGAGGTCACCACAAAAATATGGGAGTTCCCTGGACGACTAAAGTGATGAACAAGGAAAGTCTAAACGAGGTCACCACAAAAATATGGGAGTTCCCTGGACGGCTAAAGTGATGAACAAGGAAAGTCTAAACGAGGTCACCACAAAAATATGGAAGTTCCCTGGACGACTAAAGTGATGAACAAGGAAACAAGGAAAGTCTAAACGAGGTCACCACAAAAATATGGGGGTTCCCTGGACGACTAAAGTGATGAACAAGGAAAGTCTAAACGAGGTCACCACAAAAATATGGGAGTTCCCTGGACGACTAAAGTGATGAACAAGGAAAGTCTAAACGAGGTCACCACAAAAATATGGGAGTTCCCTGGACGACTAAAGTGATGAACAAGGAAAGTCTAAACGAGGTCACCACAAAAATATGGAAGTTCCCTGGATGGCTAAAGTAATGAACAAGGAAACAAGGAAAGTCTAAACGAGGACACCACAACAATAAACCTTCTAAAAACATTAGAAAGAAACAGTCGAATTTTTTTCAGGCACATCATAGTAACAGGAAAGTTGGAATACTTAGTTACAACTGGCAAAATACAGGGAAAAAGAGATCGCTGAAAACAACATGAGAAGATACTAGATAGTTTGGTATCATAACACAGAAATGCCAACAACAACAGGATTTAAGATTTGAAGCTAGGAATAGCCCCAGCCATAGAATATATAAGGAAACAACAGATAAAATGGTTCGGCCACGTGACAATGCAGAAAGAACAAAACACAACACAACGAGCCTTCAGCAAACGTTCTGAGAACAGACCCAAGGGTCGACCACGAAAAAGATGGATCGATGGAATATTAGAAGCACTAGGAAACATAACAGCAGCAGAGGCGAACAGAAGAGCAAAAGACCGCAAATTATATCTCCCCTCGACGCTGAAAGGCAGATGAGGAAGGAAAGAAGAGGGAGAGGAAGAAGAAATGCCAACAACAGAATTGATACGATGCAGTATGATCAGAGACCTAAGTAAGGGCACGATCGTAATGCCCCAACCATTATGGCACATAATGATTAAGGTGGGTGGTATTTTGAATATTGTTAATTGTTACTGAATAATTCAGTGGTTATCATGCTATATTCTCAATCTCAATACATCTTCTCAATATACCTGTATGGTGCAGAAACATGGACATTAGACAAGAAAATAGAACAGAAAATTGAAGCTTTTGAAACTTGGATTTACAGAAGAATAGGTTGAATTGGATGGAAAGAAAAGAAAACAAACGATGAAGTTTTAAAACAACTAAAAATGAAAAGAGAACTACTAAATACAATTAAGACAAGACAAATGCAATTTTTGAGACACTTTAAAAGACGCAACAGCCTACCAAAAGTAATATTGGAAGGGAAAATACAAGGTAAAAGAGGCAGAGACAGACTAACATGGACGAGTAACATCAAAAGATGGACAAGTCAATCTATGACAACCTGCACCATCAAAGCAAGAAACAGAGTGGAATGGCGATCCATGGTAGCCAACCTTCATTGCGGAGACGGCACTCGATGATGATGATGATGATATCATCTATCAACTAACAATATTTTAGTAATGAAATTACTGATGATCAATGTAGTGAATTTCAAACTGCTACAAAGTAAAGTAATGGTTGTAAGTCATCTAAAGTAACATTTCAATGGTTTTCAGGTTAAAGCAGAGAAGATCTATAGACGAAAAAGACGTATGCCTAGGAAACCACTACCATCTATGTTTTATCTTGAGAAAAATATCAGCCACTTTCTTCAGTTCTAATTATCATCATGTGGACTTCCGGTCAATGTGGCCAATAGGCGACAAGAACCATTAAGGCTCAGTCTGAAAAGTGTTCATTGTTGCAGTTTCTGCATATTCCAACTCCGGCTTGCTACCGGAGCTACTGAGTTTAGTGCTCTGTATATTACCGTGAGTTCTGCTTTTAATCCGCATGGGTTTTCTCTATTCAGATTGTTTACGATGAATGATGATATCGTATGACGAAGGGCAGTTTAGCTGCGTTCACTTTCGGTGCCGCATGGCCTTATATCTTTTGATGTGTACTGTAGCGGCTATAATTCGGACTGCAGATGCCTTTCTTTGTTTGGATATTCTATGATATGTTAATTCTAATGTTTCCACTAGCACGGGCGGTTGAGCAATTATGGATTTTAGTTCGTTAGCAGTGATACCGGGGCCTTCGACTAACTAGAATTATATAATCAAGTGCCATGTCTGATGACGTAGATGCTGATAATTCGGTATCTACGATGGAAATAGACACAGATATAAATATCGCGCGAAGCTGGGAGTTAAGCTAGAAAATATTTAACAAAATGAATATTACATTACATTTTATTCGAAAGAGGTGAGATTTTTGGAACACGTGAAGACGCACACTAACCGATAAATGTAATCTTGGAAGGTAGATACAAGGTTGTTGTTGTTATGGTTCCAGCGACCTTTGAGCTGACGCCCTTCGGCCCAATGCCATGGCGTAGTATCTGCAGGTATTTTTAAGCTTTGCTGTGGTGCCGTATATAGTGTTATTTGGTTATGGATATGGAATGCCTCGGTATCACTGCAAACGAATTAAAATCCATAATTGCTCAACCGCCCGTGCCAGTGAAATCATCCGAATTACTAACTCATCTCCCAAACAAAGAAAGGTAGCTGTAGTCCCCATCATAGCAGTTTCAGCACACGCCAAAAGACAGAAGGCGAAACCGCACAGAAAGTGAACACAGCCAACTGTTCCCTGTCATACGATATCAGCATTCATCGTAAGCAATTGGAATATCGGAACATGATCAAAACGGATGAAACACAGCTCTCGGTGTGCACAGAGCACTTAACTCAGTAGCTCCTGCAACAAGTCGGACTTCGTATAGAGTGTTCCATTCGGAAGGTATTTGAGGAAATAGTGTTCTTCTGATGTCAGTAAACTTTGGACATTAAAACATGTGTTGTTCTACAGTTTCTTGTGGGTTATTACAGCAAAATCTTCACCCTGGGGTAGGAAGATAGCCCACAGGTTCCCCAGTTTTAACAAAGCCATGTACATCAAGATACAGGGTAAATGAGGTAGATGCAGACGAATACTAAAGTAGAGTGATATTAAATGATGAACAGGGGAACATATAACAATGTGTGTTGTAAAGACAATAGACAGAGTACAATGGCGATCTGTTGTAACCAACATCGATGTGGAGACGGCACCGAGTGAGTGAATATACATTGTTTTGAACAGTCAAATACGATGGGGAAAAAGATAAAATATAACGTCACGGGCGTAAGTCAGAAGCAGAACAACAAATAACTAATAGAAGCGGTATGTTCCATGTACAACATAGTGAATAACAGACGCAAGGTTCGGAAGTAGCTTTACATGCCATGTTTATTATGATGCTCTTGACTTCCAACAGTGGCATTATCTTAAACAGTCTGATATTTGCTCGCGTGTTTCCATCTCTCTCGCATATATTCCACTTCACGCATTATATTCCACTTCACGCTATATATTCCACTTTTAGCCATATATTCCACTTATAGCCATATATTCCACTTCACGCATTATATTCCATTTCAGGACACATATTCCACTTCACGCCACATATTCCACTCCACGCCACATATTCCACTTCACGTCATATATTTCAGATAACACAATATATATTCCAGCTAACACCATATAGTCCAGTTAACACAATATATTCCAACTAACACCATATATTCCATTTAACATCATATGTCCCAGCTAACACCATATAGTCCAGCTAACACCATATAGTCAAGTTAACACCATATATTCCAGTTAATACCATATATTCCAGTTAACAACATATGTTCCAGCGAACACCATATATTCCAATTAACATCATATGTTCCAGCTAACACCATATAGTCGAGCTAACACCATAAAGTCCCGCTAAGACCATAAAGTCCAGCTAACACCATATAGTCCAGCTAACACCATATAGTCCAGCTAACACCATATAGTCCAGCTAACACCATATAGTCCAGTTAACATCATATAGTCCAGCTAACAGCATATAGTCCAGCTAACACCATATAGTCCAGCTAACACCATATAGTCCAGTTAGCACCATATAGTCCAGCTAACACCATATAGTCCAGCTAACAGCATATAGTCCAGTTAACACCATATAGTCCAGCTAACACCATATATTCCAGCTAACACCAGATAGTCCAGTTAACAACATATAGTCCAGCTAACACCATATAGTTCAGCTAACACCATATAGTCCAGCTAACACCATATAGTCCAGCTAACACCATATAGTCCAGCTAACACCATATATTCCAGGTAATACCATGTAGTCCAGTTAACACCACATAGTCCAGCTAATACCATATATTCCAGCTAACACCATGTAGTCCAGCTAACACCATATATTCCATTTAACACCATATAGTCCAGCTAACACCATATAGTCCAGTTAACACCATATAGTCCAGCTAACACCATATAGTCCAGATAACACCATATAGTGCTGTTAACACCATATAGTCCAGCTAACACCATATAGTCTAGCTAACACCATATGTTCCAGCTAACACCATATAGTCCAGCTAACACCATATAGTCCAGCTAACACCATATAGTCCATCTAACCATATATTCCAGTTAACACCATATGTTCCAGCTAACACCATATAGTCCAGTTAACAACTTATATTCCAGTTAACACCATATAGTCCAGCTAACGCCATATAGTCCAGTTAACACCATATGTTCCAGCTAACACCATACGCCATATAGTCCAGTTAACACCATATGTTCCATTTAACACAATATATTGTCCATTTAACAACTTATGTTCCAGTTAACACCATATATTCCAGTTAACACCTTATATTCCAGCTAACACCATATATTCCAGCTAACATCATATAGTCCAGCTAACACCATATAGTCCAGCTAACACCATATAGTCCAGCTAACACCACATACTTCATTTGTCACCATATTTTATACTTCCCCATACATATTCCAATATTCTCCATATATTCCGGTTGATGTCTTCTCATTACATAAACACCTAAAAGTGATGATTGTTTCCTCGTGATGTCAGTAATTTGTCTCTTGATTCCTGTCACAAAAGAACACTACGAATAAGGACTCTGCTTCCTTAAATAAAAAAAAAATAAAGTAAAGTAAAATAAAGTAAAATAAAGTAAAGTAAAGTAAAGTAAAGTAAAAGTAAAGTAAAGTAAAGTAAAGTAAAGTAAAGAAAAGTAAAAGTAAAGTAGAGTAAAAGTAAAGTAAAAGTAAAAGTAAAAGTAAAAGTAAAAGTAAAGTAAAGTAAAGTAAAGAGCCCCCGTCACGCCAAGTGGCGTATAGGGAATATGGTGTTAGTAACCATAAATTTTACAGACCTTCAACACATACTTTTAGGGATAATGTGGTCGGTATTTCGCCCGTGCCGCTTTACTTTCCCAGAAAAAAATCCGGTATCCATTAAAGGCTGGATGCACCGGCCTGTCGGTTTTGATTGAACCCCACCTCTTGTCCTTTGTAGTCCAGTTCACTAACCACTGAGCTATCGCGGCTCCCTGCTTCCGTACATGAGCCCCCCCCCCCCTAAAACCACGTAGATACAACACTTCATTCAGTCTCAAACGACAGCGTTGATATTTGGAAACGATTCTATTTTAATTTTAATCCATTGAATTAAAGTGAATAATTAAGACGCTAACTCCGATAAGGCTGTTCTCAATTCCATCCTGTCTTTGAAAATAAATGAAAGATTACGTTTCTATTTTCCTCGCCAAGCAAAAATTGGAGAGGGGGGGGAGAGGGGGGGGGGGGTTTACCCTAGGTGTAATTTTGACCAATACACGTCTGAGAGATATCACTAGAATTCTTTTACCATCATCATCATGTGCGAACCGGTTGGTGTAGATGAGGGGTTAATGCAAATAAATGCATAAACATGCGAAGCTGCAGTAAAGCTGAATGTGAGGAAAAATTAAAAAGATAGAAAAAATGATTATTTTATGATTATTTTGTTTTGGATGTTTCGTTACTGGCTAGCTATGTAGGATTAGTTCTACTTACATATCCGTGTGTGTTTTTTTTTTGTTTGTTCCTGCTGAAGGCCTAATGGGCCGAAACGTCGTTTAACCTGTGTCGTCTACTTATCGCGTAAAGCTTCTAACATACCATTTTTTCTATTTTTTAATTATTCCTTTGGCGTAGGCGATCATGTCCCTCCATAATCTTCTATCTACAGTGCATCGTATCAGTTCTGTTGTTGACTGTTTTCCATGCCATGACACAAAACTATCTAGTATTTTCTCTCTTTGTCGTTCGCGATCTCTCTTTTACCTTGTGTTTTGCCAGTTGTAACCAAGAATTCCAACTTTCCACTTCTCATGGTGTGCCCGCAAAAATGTTGATTGTTTATTTCTGATGTTTCTTAGTGAGCTCGCTTTTTGTGTTGGCCTCTTTGAGAATTTCCTCTTTGCTGTCTAGGGAACTTTCAACATTCTTCTGAGAATTTCCTCGTTGCTGGCTAGGGAACTTTCAACATTCTTCTGAGAATTTTCTCTTTGCTGTTCAGGGAACTTTCAACATTCTTCTGAGAATTTCCTCATTGCTGTCCAGGGAACTTTCAACATTCTTCTGAGAATTTCCTCATTGCTGTCCAGGGAACTTTCAACATTCTTCTGAGAATTTCCTCATTGCTGTCTAGGGAACTTTCAACATTCTTCTGAGAATTTCCTCATTGCTGGCTAGGGAACTTTCAACATTCTTCCGAGAAATTCCATCTCAGTAACCTCTAACATCGTTTCATTTATGTGTTTACTGTCCATGATTCGCTTCCATAGGTCAGAATTGACTCTATATAATACAAATGAGCTTTCTTTCTCGCTTCTAATGACATTAACTTATTGCATAAGACGTTTTTCATTTTCTGAGATGCTATTTTAGTCTGAGCTGTTCTTCTTTTTGTGAGCCGCGATAGCTCAGTGGTTAGTGTACTGGACTACAAAGGACAAGGGGTAGGGTTCGATCCCAAACGACGGCTTCCGGTTTCACCCAGCCTTAAATGGGTACCGGATTTATTTATGGGAAAATAAAGCGGCACGGGCGTAATACCGATCACATTACCCCAAAAATCATGTGCTGAAGGTATGTAAAATATATGGTCACTAACACCGTATTCCCTATGCGTCACTTGGCGTGACGGGGGCACTTTACTTTTTTTATTTATATTTTTTTTTTTACTGTAGATAGAAGATTTGTGGAAGGACACGATCGCCTACGTCAACCGGTACAGTACATGATGATAATGATTAACTATAGTTCAGATTATCGTGTGTACTCTAGCTCATAATTCCATCTTTATAGAACTCGTACCTCAATGGGTTTTAACTTTTAATTCTACTTTAATCTCCCATCTGATCGTATTTGATGTCGAACTCGGCGACGCAGATTAATCTCCCTTGGGGATATTGCACAATGGACGTTACTATACTTGAAGAGACAGTGAACTTATATGATTATTATACTACAGATTTCTAATGCAGCTGCACGTGACTAATTTCGTGTGCTGCTTTGATGATGTTTTTAAGAGACAGGAAATAAGTACTATTGATTTTATATCTATCTATCTCTCTATCTATCTATTTATCTATCTATCTATCTATCTATCTATCTATCTATCTATCTATCTATCTATCTATCTATCTATCTATCTATCTATCTATCTATCTATCTATCTATCTATCTATCTATCTGTCTGTCTGTCTGTCTGTCTGTCTGTCTGTCTGTCTGTCTGTCTGTCTGTCTGTCTGTCTGTCTGTCTGTCTGTCTATCTATCTATATCTGTCTGTCTATCTATATCTGTCTGTCTGTCTGCTTTTCTTTCATTCTTTTTTTCTTTCTTTCTTTCTTTCTTTCTTTCTTTTTTTTTCTTTCTTTCTTTTTTTTCCGTCCGTGTGTTTGTCTGCTTGAATGTTTAACTATCACTCTCTCTGCTAGACTAACTATATGTCTGTACGTCCGGCCACCCCTCTATCTGTCTGGATTATCCAATATATTATACCGACATGTTTTTTTCTCTTTCACGCTCTCTCTCTCTCTCCCGAATAGTCGGCAGTGGTTTGTATTCACGATCCAGTGTCTACTGCCATTCTAATTCTAATACAATCACATATACTAATCGGTATCGAACTATAGTTGACTGAGACATTCATGTGCAAATCTTAGAAATAGATCAATGGAGAGATAAGAATGTCCACAGCTCAAACAACTTCGTGATATTATTGGGGAAACATTTTGCAAGCAACTAGATGTCAATTGCGATACAGTGAAAGAAACGTCACTTCCTAGGCAAACACAGAATAAGAATATACACTCACTAACACCAAGCGATAGACGCGTACACACAACCACACACACAAACATATGCATGTGACGTTGAGGACCATATGGCCCTCGTCTCCTCCTCGACAATTCGTGGAGCCATCTTTTGGTTTAAATTCCATATACCATCACTATCTAGTGCCGTGAAGTATTGGATTCATGGCCACTCATCTGAGTATGTATACCCTCTTGCCGACCACAGCAGAAGAAAAATCATTACCCCGCTCCCATCCCACCCATATTGAAAGCATAGATCACAGATACCACACGCCTTACTATCGTCATTACTTCCTCCATAGTAAAAAAAAGTAAAGTACCCCCCGTCACGCCAAGTGGCGTATAGGGAAATATGGCGTTAGTGACCCTATATTTTACAGACCTTCAGCACATGATTTTTGGGGTAATGTGGTCGGTATTACGCCCGTGCTGCTTTACTTTCCCACAAAAAATCCGGTACCCATTTTAAGGCTGGGTGAACTCGGAGCCGTCGGTTGGGATCGAACCCTACCCCTTGTCCGTAGTAGTCCAGTTCACTAACCACTGAGCTATCGCGGCTCCCACTAATTTTTAGGGAATTAGTAAAACCCAGGTGTCCTCGCCAGGGTACGAACCCCGGCTGTTGCCGTGGTAAGCCAACCGCCTATCGATTGCGCTAACCGGACACCCACTTCCTCCATCCTTATCGAAATTAGAAGCAGAATGTGACAAAGTAAAAAAAAAAGTAAAGTACCCCCGTCACGCCAAGTGGCGTATAGGGAAATATGGTGTTAGTGATCCTATATTTTACAGACCTTCAGCACATGAGTTTTGGGGTAATGTGGTCGGTATTACGCCCGTGCTGCTTTACTTTCCCAGAAAAAAATCCGGTGCCCATTTAAGGCTGGGTGAACCCGGAAACCGTCGGTTGGGATCGAACCCTACCCCTTGTCCTGTGTAGTCCAGTTCACTAACTACTGAGCTATCGCGGCTCACTAGAATATGACAAGCAAACGCATAATTCTTGCAATGTAAAACATCCTGTGTAACAAATCGTTGTCAATTAATGCTAGAAAACATGTCCTAAAGTTCTATATAGAACCTGTTCTACTATATGGAAGTGAATCAGCGACAATAATGAGGACACCACAGAGAACATTGGAGGCAGCTGAGATGTGTTTTGTCAGAAAACTGTTGTGCTGTGCAGCAATAGTGAGAAACAATCATCATTTATTTATTTAGCTATGTTATGAGAAGGGAACAGCTGGAATATATTGTGACAACTGGGAAAATTGATGGACGAAGAGATAGAGGGAAGCAAAGAGAAACGATCATCATCATCGCGTGCCTTCTCCGCAACGAAGGTTGGCTACCATGGGTCGCCATTCTACTCTGTTTCTTGCTTTGATGGTGCAGGCTGACATAGATTGACTTGTCCAACTTTTGATGTTACTCGTCCATGTTAGACTTGGTCTGCCTCTGCCTCTTTTACCTTGTATTTTTCCTTCCAATATTTCTTTTAGTAGGTTGTTGTGTCTTTTAACATGCCCCAAAAATTTCATTTGTCTTGTCTTAATTGTATTTAGTAGTTCTCTTTTTATTTTCAGTTGTTTTAAAACTTCATCGTTTGTTATCTTTTGTTTCCATCCAATTCTACCTATTCTTCTATAAATCCACATTTCAAATGACTTCAATTTTCTGTTCTGTTTTCTTGTCTAATGTCCATGTTTCTGCACCATATTGGAATACTGAAAAGACGTAACAAAGAGAAACGATACCAGACAGTTTACGAGAATGAATTGGCAGATTGTCACCATCGGAAATGATAAATAACTGTCGAGATCAAAATTTGTGAAGACACATGATCACCTTCGCCAGCAGGCATGGTACATGGTTATGATAATGACAGCAACAGTGATAACTGTCGGCTGAGACTTGCATGGAGTGAATGCTTTAAGGAAACTCCATTACAGCGGCCAGTGATAACTGTCGGCTGAGACTTGCATAGAGTGAAAGCTTTAAGGAAACTCCATAACAGCGGCCAGTGATAACTGTCGGCTGTGATTTGCATAGAGTGAAAGCTTTAAGGGAACTCCATAACAGCGGCCAGTGATAACTGTCGGCTGAGATTTGCATGGAGTGAAAGCTTTAAGGAAACTCCATAACAGCGGCCAGTGATAACTGTGGGATGAGATTTGCATGGAGTGAAAGCTTTAGGGAAACTGCATAACAGCGGCCAGTGATAACTGTCGGCAGAGACTTGCATGGAGTGAAAGCTTTAAGGAGACTCCATAACAGCGTCCAGTGATAACTGTCGGCTGAGATTTGCATGGAGTGAAAGCTTTAAGGAAACTCCATAACAGCGGCCAGTGATAACTGTCGGCTGAGATTTGCATGGAGTGAAAGCTTTAAGTAAACTCCATAACAGCGTCCCGTGATAACTGTCGGCTGAGATTTGCATGGAGTGAAAGCTTTAAGGAAACTCCATAACAGCGGCCAGTGATAACTGTCGGATGAGATTTGCATGGAGTGAAAGCTTTAAGGAGACTCCATAACAGCGGCCAGTGATGACTGTCGGATGAGATTTGCATGGAGTGAAAGCTTTAAGTAAACTCCATAACAGCGGCCAGTGATAACTGTCGGCTGGGATTTGCATGGAGTGAAAGCTTTAAGGAGACTCCATAACAGCGGCCAGTGATAACTGTCGGCTGAGATTTGCATGGAGTGAAAGCTTTAAGGAAACTCCATAACAGCGGCCAGTGATAACTGTCGACTGAGATTTGCATGGAGTGAAAGCTTTAAGGAAACTCCATAACAGCGGCCAGTGATAACTGTCGGCTGAGATTTGCATGGAGTGAAAGCTTTAAGGAGACTCCATAACAGCGGCCAGTGATAACTGTCGGCTGGGATTTGCATGGAGTGAAAGCTTTAAGGAGACTCCATAACAGCGGCCAGTGATAACTGTCGGCTGAGATTTGCATGGAGTGAAAGCTTTAAGTAAACTCCATAACAGCGGCCCGTGATAACTGTCGGCTGAGATTTGCATGGAGTGAAAGCTTTAAGGAAACTCCATAACAGCGGCCAGTGATAACTGTCGGATGAGATTTGCATGGAGTGAAAGCTTTAAGGAGACTCCATAACAGCGGCCAGTGATTAATGTCGGATGAGATTTGCATGGAGTGAAAGCTTTAAGTAAACTCCATAACAGCGGCCAATGATAACTGTCCACTGAGATTTACATGGAGTGAAAGCTTTAAGGAAACTCCATAACAGCGGCCAGTGATAACTGTCGGCTGAGATTTGCATGGAGTGAAAGCTTTAAGTAAACTCCATAACAGCGGCCAGTGATAACTGTCGGCTGAGATTTTCATGGAGTGAAAGCTTTAAGGAGACTCCATAACAGCGTCCAGTGATAACAACTGAACCTGCCAGAGACACAAATTGCTAGTACTTTCTATTAACAGCGAAATGTGAAAGGGGATGTGTGTGTGAAGATCAAGAAGATGAAGAAGCTGAGGAAGAAAAAATAACAAGTATGGTCTGTGTAAATGTTTTTGGACAGTAACATTTCCTGTACACTGAACTAACCCAGGTATGTTATACTTTTCTCTAATTTCACTTCGGCCTTACAGCGTCGAGAAGAATGAATTGCTTTCATGCATACATGTTTTTTTCACAACAATGGCAGAATCTCTTCGAGTTCGATGAAGAGAATGTCATTTTCTGCGGAGACTTTAATGCTAGAGGCAACCAGTGGGGCAACGTCATAACCAACAAGCAGGGAGAAGACCTAGAGAACGCACTGGTATCGGCCGATTTAGTGTGCTTGAATGATGGAAGGGCAACAAGAATGGCCACTCGAACAGGGGACTCTGATAGTGTCATGGACCTGGCACTGGTGTCTTCCACCTTCGCACCGGTTTGCAGGTGGAGTGCACTGGGGTTCCACGGAAGTGATCACTATCCACGTGTCCTCCTAATTGAGAAAAGCGGAAATAAACGCCAGAGAAGAAAGCTCCATACATTCAACTACGAGAAAACAGACCAGGACGTCATTAGCAAAATCAGACATAGGAAACAGAGCGCCCCTCGTAGGAGGCAGGAGAGATGGACGCAGCCACCCTGGTGGAATGTAGATGTCGAGGAAGCTTGGCGGAGCAAGAGACAAACGGTCAAGACATAGCAGAAAGCCAGAAGGTATGGTAGAACACAACCTGAGCTCTTGAAGCGTCTGAAAGTAGAGGTCGACCAAAAAATGATGCACTTTAAACTATGCGCTAAGCAGGCTAAGGATGCCAAATGGGATGACTTCTGTAAAAAAGTGTGCTCAGAAAAATCGCTAGCCACATTCTGGCGCCTTCATCAGTGCATGAATGGCACACCACGACATAGAGGTATACCAGACTTTCAGAGCACAGGCCAGATATGGCACAAATCTGATGAGAGCAAAGGGAAGGCCCTGCTTGCCCGCTACATTGAGCAGACGGACCAAAGAAATGAGGCTGTAAGAATGAGGATACGGGATCTTTGTCAAATTTGTGTGAGGATGTAGGGCTGGAAGAAGATCTCACAATCACAACCGATACCATTCGCGCGACACTTAAAAGGTCACACAACACTGCTCCTGGTCCAGATGGTGTTCGGTATGATGACATAGGCGATTTAGCTGATGACGACTTGACAAAACTGGCCAATGAGTTTAATGCCAGTATTCGGAGTGGCCAGATTAAGGAGGAGTGGCTACACAGCTACTTACTACCGCTACCGAAGCCAAACAAGGACCATTCTCAGATCAGTGCCTACAGAATCATCACAATGCAGAATACTGCGGGCAAGCTGCTGGAGAAAATAGTTGCCCGTGTCCTCACGTGTCGCCTTGAACAGAAACGCGTATTCCCATCCACACTCGGAGGTTATAGATATAACAAAGAGACATGGCTCAATGCGGCAGTATTTGCCTATGACGTCTTCGAAGGCTTCCACAGACGAGAGGAGACATGTGCTGCTGCTATAGATCTGGAGGATGCATACAACAGGGTACCATTTGAATATCTCATGCATATGCTTCTCAAACTGGCGGTGTACCCCTTCCTCATAAGATGGATCGCCGCGGCACTGTTTCAGAGGAAGGTGATACTCAGATGTGGAAGTTGGTCTTCCGAGCCAACATCCATTTGTCCTGGGCTGCCACAAGGCTCACCATTGTCACCAGTTCTATTTAATGTGTACACAATAACGATCACGGCCCAACAGCTGGATGGGAGGGGAAGAACTATGACTTTTGCTGATGATATTCTGGTATATCGACAGGGAAGAGACAGACGGGGAATCGCCTCCACAATGCAAGACGAACTCGATCGCACTTCTTCCTGGTGTGGGGTTTCAGGTGCCTTGGTTAATCCTAATAAAGCATCAGTTTCATGGTTCTCCCTTAACAATCATATCGTTAATACGACCACACCGGTAGTACGAATGGGAGCTGATGAGGTGACCAGGGACAAGTTGATGATATACCTCGGAGTTAAGTTTGATCGCAGCCTGTGTTTTCGGGACCACGTTGACCATGTGATAACAAAATCCCGGACGGGATTAGCCGCCTTGAAGGTCATGGCAGCTGCCAACATCGAGCAGAGGCTACTTACTCTTCTGTTCCAGGGATTAGTCCTCGCACCAATCGAGTATGCCCTGGCCATTCTTACTGTCAGTACGACTCAAATTGATAGGCTGGAGAAAATACAAAATGAAGCCATGCGCATTATCCTGGGATGTACGAGGGACACTCCCTGTGTGGCAATGAGGTATCTTCTTGACTTTCCAACCATGGATGACAGAATCAAGATCTGGAGAGCACGAGCATACCTGAAGATTAGTACAGATACAGAGCATCCATTGCACCACGTGCTCAACACAGAGAAAGGTACCAGGCTAAAAAGAGGCAAATCATGGGTGGGCCGAGCAGAAGATGTCATCAAACAGGTCTGTGGGCTTACCAATATCAGCGTTGGTGAGGAGTGGATACCGGTGCCTACGTCATTCAAGGGGACTTTCTCATGTTTTGTCACACTCGACAGGAAAAGTAGGGAACAGAACCCAGTCGTGGTTAATGCTGAGGTCAACGGTCTCATCTGCGATAACACCGATGAGAAAGATGCAGTCATCTATACAGACGGATCTGTAAGACGACACGAAAAAAGTGCATGGGCATTTACAGCACGTTCGGCAGGCAGAATAGCCAAGGAAGACAGTGGTGCATACGCCATGACCACGAGTAGCATGACAATGGAGGTGATGGCAGTGACCAAGGCATTCAAATGGTTAGAGTCACAAG
Organism: Megaustenia siamemsis; assembly: GCA_032433765.1. Classification (NCBI taxonomy): domain Eukaryota; kingdom Metazoa; phylum Mollusca; class Gastropoda; order Stylommatophora; family Ariophantidae; genus Megaustenia; species Megaustenia siamemsis. The sequence goes on from JAVIAB010000046.1 coordinate 17,987,893, forward strand.
ACTACATCCACGCATGTATACTGAGTGATTCGATGAGCATGATAAAAAAAGTGGAGGCGGGCTTTGTACGCATGCAATGGGTAGAGTCGTTGCAGAAATCCAAAATACGTAAGATCACCTTTGTCTATGTCCCTGGACATGCGGGAGTACGGGGAAATGAGAGAGCGGACAGGTTGGCTAGCTGCGCTGTCGTTGAGGACGGGCAACCGATGGATCGGGCGGACGTCATCAATGCACTCCGAGATGTGGGAAGAGCACAGGACTTCGACAAACACAGATCAACGTCGCTTCTTCGGATGATGGAAATGGGAGTTAAGATGGGCACAGCCAGAAATGAGAAACTTGGTGGCCGTGTAAGAAGACTTATCAACCAACATAGAACTGGAGTCGTCAGTCGCTGGACACTGAGGGAATTGCTGAGGAGGGGATCTGAGCACCTATGGACATGTTCGGAGTGCAATGATGATGACCCGCAAATAACTCAATAACTCAATACATGTTTTTTATGTAATACACTAACTACTTTGGGAACCGCGATAGCTCGGTGGTTAGTGAACTGGACTACAAAGGACAAGGGGTAGGGTTCGATCCCAACCGACGGCTTCCAGGTTCACCCAGCCTTAAATGGGTACCGGACTTTTTTCCGGGTAAGTAAAGCGGCACGGGCGTAATACCGACCACATTACCCCAAAAATCATGTGCGGAAGGTCTGTAAAATTTCTGGTCACTAACACCATATTCCCTATACGCCACTAAGCGTGACGGGGATCTTTACTTTTTCTTAAAATTATTGTTATTCAATGACCACGGCACTCGCTTTGAAAACTAGCATACTTTATTTATCTATACGGCCCCACAATTGTAGTTAGATTATTCAATTACCCGTTATGAAAAAAAAGCATTTAATGCACTTATGTTGATTAAATCTATCTTCAGATAGAATTCCCGAGCACATACACAGCTCCTGCAGGGAACATAACAAAAGCCATTTTACGAGTCTTGAGTCTAGGGCTGCAACATGATTATAAAGAGTTCATTGTTAATGAAAGAGAAATTGTTTAGTAGATATTAAACTACACAAGCTGGCGTTCTGAGAAGGGAGTATTAACAAGGGCTAAAGAAGTAATTGTAAACACGAGTTTGAGCCAAAATAAAGTGTAGTTGTTGTTGGTGTTTTTATTGTTATAGATTCACTGCTCTGAGAGCTAACGCCCTTCGACCCAATAGCACGTAATGATATATGCAGGTATTTATGAGTTTACGAGTAGTTCCGTACACACTGCTTTATTTATCAGGTCTTTGGTGTCTCGGTAGACTGTGAGTTGTACTAAAACAATAAATACCCTCGAGGTCGACCCAGTCGCTAGCAAAAAGGGTATCAGAGTAGCACTCTGTGAAGGTGAGGAATGCCCCCTTGCATCGTGAGTTTTGATGCTTGAAGCGACACTATCCAGTAGTCTCCGAACAATTCTGGATAGGCGGCCGAACACACATGTGTGAAAACTGGCGTGGTAAGACGTCGATTTAAGTCTCGTACTTTACCTTGACCTTATATGTCTGAGGAAATTGAGTTGCTCTGGTATCTATGAGCTATGAACAGGCGGTAGATTTGCACCGATTAAAAAACGGCCCGTTTATCCAGAGACGGACCAAACCACGCGAGTGAGAGTCAGTGGTTCTATTCAAAGCTCTATCCACCAGGAAGGACACCCAGGAAAACAAACTACTGCTGCCTTGCAGTTACCATGGAAAGAAGGAATGGCTATGGGAGAACACTCAAACAGAAACCACGGTCAAGGTGGGTCCAACAGCCCTGGACGGGACCCACCCAGCGAGAAGGAAAAGCTATGGGAGAACACTCAAACAGAAAAAAAAGACAGGGTGTGTCCAACCGCCCTGGACGGGACCCACCCAGCGAGAAGGAAAGGCTATGGGACAACACTCAAACAGAAACCACGGGTAGGGTGGGTCCAACAGCCCTGGACAGGACCCACCCAGCGAGAAGGAAAGGCTATGGGAGAACACTCAAGCAGAAACCACGGACAAGGTGGGTCCACCAGGCCTGGACGGGACCCACCCAGCGAGAAGGAAAGGCTATGGGAGAACACTCAATCAGAAACCACGGACAAGGTGGGTCCACCAGGCCTGGACGGGACCCACCCAGCGAGAAGGAAAGGCTATGGGAGAACACTCAAACAGAAACCACTGACAAGGTGGGTCCAACAGGCCTGGACGGGACCCACCCAGCGAGAAGGAAAGGCTATGGGAGAATACTCAAACAGAAACCACGGACAAGGTGGTTCCAACAGCCCTGGACAGGACCCACACAGCGAGAAGGAAAGGGAACACTCAAACAGAATCCACGGATAGGGTGAGTCCAACAGCCCTGGAGGGGACCCACCAGTGAGAAGGAAAAGCTATGGGAGAACACTCAAACATAAACCACGGACAGGGTGAGTCCAACAGCCCTGGACGGGACCCACCCAGCGAGAAGGAAAGGCTAAGGGAGAAAACTCAAACAGAAACCACGGACAGGGTGGGCCCAACATAGCAGCATCCGCCCTACTGGAAGGAAAAGTCCCACGTTAAACCGAGACCCAACCCTCCGAAGACGGAGTGTGAAGAATCAGGGGAAAAAAAGGTCACACGCATATTTAAAAAAAAAAAAAAAAAAAACTACCACGTGACCAGCTCATCATGTGTCATGATGTTGTTCTTACCCCTCCATCATCATCATCATCATCGAGTGTCATCTCCGCAACGAAGGTTGGCTACCATGGAGCGCCATTCTGCTCTGTCTCTTGCTTTGATGGTGCAGGTTGTCATAGGCTGGTTTGTCCATCTTTTAATGTTACTCGTCAATGTTAGTCTTGGTCTGCCTCTTTTACCTTTTTTTTCCCCTCCAGGATTACTTTTAGTAGGCTGTGGTCATGGGATATGATAAAGAATCAAGATGGTATGATTACAAGGCTTAAACACTGAGCAAAATTGTCAGTTTGGAATTTTGAAACGGGATGTTCTACTGTTTATTATGGGTATTCCTCTTCCTATTATCTTTCTCACTGGTACCGAAAAGGTGTCATGATTATATCATTTGTCGTTCTCGAGCTGCTCGAACTATCTGAATTAGTGATTTTCCTTTGTTGTTACATGTCTCTGTCACTGCATCTATCAATCTTCTTCTGGGTCTTCCTCATAGTCTTTTTCCATGCATTCTCGAGAAGAACGCCCTAGATGGTGATTGGTAAGGATTCATTCTGACCAGGTGGCCAAACCATTTAAGTTGTTCTATATATTCTTGGCAGGGTTTTGTTCCTACCATTTTTCTTTTGGTTTCATTTGGTATTCTATCTCTTCTTGTGTTTATGGGTATTCACATAGCGGATATGCTTGAGCCTGGTTCCGTTGCTGTGGTTGTTCAGTGAAAGTGAGGCCTACATATGGAAAGTTTATAGTGCTGGGAGGGGAGAACGGTGATAGGGAAAAGTGCCAAATATAATTGCATGTCCGGCTTTGGCACTGTTTAGGTACTTGGTTAACTGAGGAGGTGACTATGTTGTTAAGGAAGTATAGTATGGACAGATAAAGAATAGCATACATTTATTGATTTAGCTCAAGATCATTTTAAAAAATACGAGGGTAATTCTATTCTATTCTATTCTATTCTATTCTATTCTATTCTATTCTATTCTATTTTGGGCACAAGGCTATCAATACGAGTTCTCCAATCCTTTCCTCTCTGATCTATTCTTTCTTCCCTTTTTCTTCCCTCCCTCTTGTACCCATTCCGGTGTCCAGGAGATACAAAGTTCTGTTTCTCGCCACTTTAGCGGCTTTAGTCATTGTCAATTGATGTTGTCGTAATGTTTCTTTGGTGTCTGTTAATCTTACTCTCGGTCTGCCTCTTGCTCTTATCTTTTCCTTTCTTTTATTATTTGATTTGTCTGGTAAGGAATCACACGGCATTCTTTCTAGACGGCCAAACCAGTTTATTTGTTGTTTCTGTATGTAGTTTAGGATTGGTTTAATGCCTACTGTATCTCTAATAATGTCATTGGATGGAAAGAAAAGAAAAGAAAGCAATCCATGAAGACTTAAAAACAACTAAAAATTAAAAGAGAATTACTAAACACAATTAAAATAAAGACAAATGAGATTTTTGGGCCATGTTAAAAGACACAGGAGCCTACTAAAATTCATCTTGACAGGAAAAATACAGGGTAAAAGAGGCAGAGGCAGACCAAGTCTAAAATGAACGAGTAACACCAAAATATGGACAAGGTAGCCTATGACAACCTGCCCCATCAAAGCAAGAGACACGGCGAAATGGCGCTCCATGGTAGCCAACCTTCGATGCGGAGACGGCACATAACGAATGAATGGTTTTTCCCTGGGCTGGTTCTTGTCCTTGAAGTGGCACTTTTTCCGGGACTGGTTCTTTCCCCTGACTAGGTTCTTTTCTCCCAACTAATTATATTATCTGGACTGGGTCTTTCCCCTGAATAGGTTCTTTTCTCCCAACTAATTATATTATCTGGACTGGGTCTTTCCCCTGACTAGGTTCTTTTCTCTCAACTAATTATATTATCTGGACTGGGTCTTTTCCCTGAATAGGTTCTTTTCTCTCAACTAATTATATTATCTGGACTGGTTCTTTCCCCTGAATAGGTTCTTTTCTCCCAACTAATTATATTATCTGGACTGGGTCTTTCCCCTGAATAGGTTCTTTTCTCCCAACTAATTATATTATCTGGACTGGGTCTTTCCCCTGACTAGGTTCTTTTCTCTCAACTAATTATATTATCTGGACTGGGTCTTTTCCCTGAATAGGTTCTTTTCTCCAACTAATTATATTATCTGGACTGGGTCTTTCCCCTGACTAGGTTCTTTTCTCCCAACTAATTATATTATCTGGACTGGGTCTTTCCCCTGACTAGGTTCTTTTCTCTCAACTAATTATATTATCTGGACTGGGTCTTTCCCCTGACTAGGTTCTTTTCTCTCAACTAATTATATTATCTGGACTGGGTCTTTTCCCTGAATAGGTTCTTTTCTGTGAACTAATTATATTATCTAGGGACAAATAATAATAAATGAATATTATTATTGAGGGAAACTTCCGAGGCGATAATCAGTGAATCAATTCAGAGGAAGAGGTATGTTTACAGCACTCGGAAAAAATGACAAATAATCAACAACAGAAAAAAATATGGACCAAGGCAGGATCGAACCCGTACTCAGTGGCACAGCGCCTTGCCACGAAAAGCCAAACGCTAGGGAACACTGCCACTCAGCTAACTAAAAAATTAGCTTCGTAGGCAAGGTCCTTTCGCGAAGGCTTTCCCATGACTATAGCATAAGGCTGCGATCACAGCTCGGAAATATTTTTCCTGTTAAGACAAGTATCTCCCGGATAGGGTAGGGCTGAATACTTGCGTTGCAGACAAACATTTAGGACGAAACAGCACGAATAGTAGTTTCCAGTGGTTAAGACTGGAGACAAATAATAATAAATGAATATTATTATAGAGGGAAACTTCGTCATTTTTTCCGAGTGCTGTAAACATACCTCTTCCCCTGAATTGATTCACTTATATTATCTAGACTGGCTCTTTCCCCTGAATATGTTTTTTTCTCTGAACTAATTATATTATCTAGACTGGTTCTTTCCCCTGAATATGTTTTTTTCTCTGAACTAATTATATTATCTAGACTGGTTCTTTCCCCTGAATATGTTTTTTTCTCTGAACTAATTATATTAACTGGACTGGTTCTTTTCCCTGGAGTGATTCTATTATCTTGACTGGTTCTTTTTTTCCTAAACTGGTTCTTTTCCATGGGCCGGTTCTTTTCCCTGAACTAGTTCTTTTCCCCAGACTGGTTCTATTCCCTGTATTCCTGTTAATGCTCTAGTTGCAGGATCTTTACATGTCGTGGTTACTTCCCAACGAGCGAAGTCTCAAAGTATATATTGTCTTACTGACTCAACACTGAGGCGAGAAGTAACTACAGGAGACATCAGCTCCTTACCGAGAGGGACAGGATCGTTGACAGTCTTGTGGGATGGCCAAGTACACAGGTCAAGGTCGCAGCTTTTAGAGGTTGTATGAAGCGCAGCGAGAAATAGATTTTGTCGACATTACTTCCCCTTAACTCAGTGAACCAGGTTCTCTCCCCATTTTTAGATCAGACGACTAGAAAACGTCACTTTGTGACGGACAGACGGACGGACGACGGGCAGAGATGCAGGCAGGCAGATAGACATACAACAGGGCCGGGCGGGAAGGCTGGCAGGCAGCTAGGCAGGCAGGCAGATAGACATACAACAGGGGCGGGCGGGTAGGCAGGCAGGCAGCTAGGCAGGCAGGCAGATAGACATACTACAGGGGCGGGCGGGTAGGCAGGCAGGCAGCTAGGCAGGCAGGCAGATAGACATACAACAGGGGCGGGCGGGTAGGCAGGCAGGAAGATAGACATACAACAGGGACGGACTGACGGATGGGCGGGCAGCTAGGCAGGTAGGCAGATAGACATACAACAGGGACGGACGGGCAGGCGGACGTACGGACGGGCGGGCGAGTTTAGGCAGGAAGGCAGCTAGGCAGGCAGGCAGATAGACATACAACAGGGACGGACGGACTGACGAACGGGCAGCTAGGCAGGCAGGCAGTTAGACATACAACACGGATGGCCAGGCAGGCATGCAGCTAGGCAGCCTGCTAGGTAGGGAGGCAACCTGCTAGGCAAACCGATAAACTGATTGACAGAAATATTAGTGAGAAAGTATCATGGGAGATAACAAATGGAGAAAGATTTAGAAATGAAAAAGACAAACAATTATACAAAAGTATACATGGTTGCAATGAGATAAGAAAGAAAGAAAATAAAAGAAATGAAGGAAGAAAGAAAGAAAGGAAAGAAAAAATAAAAGAAAAAAATGAAAGAAAGGAAGAAAAAAGAGAAAGAAATGAAGAAAAAAAGAATAAAGGAGTTATAGAGATTCTAGTAGAGTGATTGATGAAAGCTATCATACAACGTAGTGATACAGCGAGAGAGAGAAAGGGAGAAAGACAGAGAAAGAGAGAGAGAAAGAAAGAGAGAGAAAGGTGTAGTAATAAGAAATAATAATGAAATATCCAAAATGATACATGCGTTCAGAAACCTAGTTGTGAAAAGCACGGAGACAAATATTCAAAGAATTTTCTCCCACACAAGGCAACAAATATATACACACTCATGCTGCCACATAGAAGCATACTTTATTAAATAATATATATGTATTAATATTATTAATATGTATATATATCAGTGGCGTATTCTCTATGATATTATTAGAAAGCAGCAATGTCTTTCAGAAGCCTTGAAAAATTGTGGAAATAAAAACTCATCAGCACAAACACAAAACTTAGACTATTCAAAATCAAATGTACTATCAACCAATACGTATGCGTGTGAAAGCTGGAAACAAGACATATAGAAACAAAGTTGAACGCATTCAAAAATAAATGTCTAAGGAAAACACTTGGTATAGTGTGGAATGAATTCAAAATAAACTAGGAAATTAGAGAAATCGCCAATCAACCACTAATATCTTCAGTAATAAACAAAAGACGATGGTCATATGTTGGACATGTGATGAGAAGAGATAATAACCGAATAGCAAAGCAAGCCCTCATGTTGGAAACAATAGGAAAGAGGAAAAGAGGAAGACCCAGAGAGACACTGAGAAGAACACTGATGAGAGAGGCAAGAGCAGCAGGAACCGGCTCCCTCAATGAGATAGAGCTGCTTGCACAAAACAGAGACAAATGGCGAGATTTGATAAAATATCTTTAAAAGAATTGAAAACTGATAGAACAAAAATTCAGATAAGGGAGTATCTTGTGCTGCGCCCTATGGGCCGGCTACGGCTCGAAGGGTTAATAGATAGATATATTCTCTATGATACCGCAGCTACCACCGGTAGCCTGAACATATTAACGAAATACAAAAGGAAATGATAATTTATTATATTTAAAAAAATTAATATATTACAAATTTTCGAATATTCTATAACACATTTCGTAGGCCAATAAGATTTATTTGTTTTGATTTGCATTTATTAAAGCAAGGTTTTCCTCTGGCCACTATAAAGTTTATGAATGAAACCGAAACTACATTGAAACCTCTAGTACCCTGCAGTATATTTTTCCTCTATCCGGACCTAGTATTAACAACCTTGACATTCAAAACTGGGAGTCAAAATAATATAGCGGATGTTACCGCTAGAAGAATGCGGTTTCATGGATTATTTTTAGCTTTAGCCAATTAAAAGCGTTAAAAGTGAAAGTGAAACTGTCTGATTACCAGAACTTCCTTAGCTATTTATAACTACGTTATGCACATCAGCATCTGTAGAAAGAACTTTTTTCTGCTCTCAAGAGAATCAAATCTTATTGTCGCTTAACTCAGATACAAGAACGCTTATCTGGTTTGGCATTAATGTCAACTGAGAAATCATTCCCTCAGAAACTTAGAAACCAACCCAACCGTACTTTCAATGACAAAGTCATCATGACATTTTCGTCCCAAATAAGACGGATAGAGTTTACATATAAATAAGTAAGTAATTTAAAATGTAGTGATGTCATTAGCAAATATTACTTTATGTTAACCTACTGAATATAATGTATGTTTTTATTTATTATGTCAGCGGTAGCCCAGACCCCAAACCAGTATACGCCACTGATATATATATATATATATATATATATACATATATAAGCAAATCTATGATATTAAAGAAGATCTGAGCAATATTGCATGAGGGAAATTAATGTAAGGGCACACAGAAACATATATAATAATGGCACGTGTCCACATTAAGATAAACATAACGCATGAGGAGGAATCGAGTGCTTATATTAAACAAATGTGTCCGAGAGAAGGTAAAAAAAAAACACATAGAAAATTCACAGGCAAATGGGTAATGTTATTTTCTTGCGCAACAAAAGAAAACCCTATAAACTGTATTCAAAATGCGATATTTTTCACCGTATCACGAATTATTTTTATTTCATTCTTTTTTTTTCTGTTCCTCTTATTATTCGATCATCGCTTGTTTCTTTTTTTTTTCTACCTCTCCTCTCTACGTGTTTTCTTCTCGTTAGATCCCCACATGCTGTTTAATGGATACATCACTGATATATATGTATATATATATATATATATATATATTATGAGCCACTGTACATATACGTTTTGTAATCAAAGTATGAGAATATGGCACAAAAAAGGCTATTTTGTTGTCTAGGAAACTGTCTAGAGTTTTAATGTCATTTTTTTGTCCCTGCCTGCCCGGAATGATCTGGAATCTTCCAAGGATTATCTTCACGCCCCAAAATGTTTGCAGACCAGCATGTTTAATTCTAATTTACTTCCCGCTGACAGCCATCTTGTCTGGATGCTTCTAATTATAGGTTCGGTTATATTTGAGAAGGGAGACAATAAACATTCGTCTTTATTTCAACTAAGTTATCAAGTTCATTCCCTCCCCTTTCTTTCTAGTGAAAATCGATGGGCTTTATAATGATAAATGTCCCAGAGTTTGTAAGTGAAGAAATCCCGTAGCTACTGTAATGTCCCTTTTTCTTAATATTAGTTTTTCCCCTTTGATAATTATTTCAATTTATGATTCTGGTAGAAGCAATTGCATACTTCTGATTTTTTTTTCTTTCTTCTTCCTCATTTACTGATCTTTCTTACATTAATTGTATCCCTCCTTCTTCTCTCCGTTCTTCTTTTTATTATCCTTTTCCTCTCATTAATTGCTGACGTTTATTTGTATCTTGATCTCTTAGTGGTCGATAGTTTCTGTTCCGTGTATTAATTACAAAGGGAAGTAATTATTCTTTAAGATCGTTATCTCTGTCCAAGGAAACTGACTATCAGTAGTCATCGTACGCAGCAGCCTCTAAGTCTGGCCCTCACTGAAAATTAGACAAAGTAAAGAATCAGGTTGCGTCTCTTATCATATAGTGAATATGATAATGATAATGGTGATGATGATGATGCTGATGATGATGTTGATAATGATTATGATGAAGATAATAATGATGACGATAATGACGATGATGATAATGATTATGATGATGATAATAATCATGATGATGATGATGTTGATGATGTTGATAATGATTATGATGATGATAATGATGATGATGATAATGATTATGATGATGATAATAATCATGATGATGATTATGTTGATGTTGATGATGAAGAAGAGAAGGAGGAGGATGATATTGGTAATGATGATGATGCTGATGATGATGAGGAGGGGAATATTGGTGGTGATGATGATGATAATGATAATGATGATGATAGATGATATTAGGAACATATGTTTCCTCGCCATAGGAAAACGTTACTTGCAGCCAATGTGTTGACAGACTTTCATTAAAAAATAAAACATTCCAGCCAATTACGGCGGGGTGAACCTAGAATCCTACGATGTTGCTATGTTTTGTTACGTTCATGGAATCAGTACCACTGTAGTCGAGAACTTCCCGTATCTGCTCCTCTGGTGTCAAAGCTCCTGCCAAAGAGCGGTAACAAATTATGCTGACATGGTCGACTACCGTGCAGCCCTAATCAGCGCATAGGCGACGAGCCCAAACAACTTCCATCGAATAGAGTGAGCACGGTCACTTCCTCACTTCAGTTTCCTCGACAACACGCACATTTAAAACAGTCATTTAAAACAGCCATTTAAAACAGCCATTTAAAACAGCCATTTAAAACAGCATTTAAAACATCCATTAAAAAAACACATTTAAAACATCCATTTAAAGCAGCCATTTAAAACATCAATTTAAAACACAGATTTTAAACAACCATTCAAAACAGCAATTTAAAACAGCCATTTAAAACACACATTTAAAACAGACATTTAATACAGCCATTTAAAACACACATTAAAACAGCCATTTTAACAGCCATTCATTTAAAACGCACATTTTAAAACAGTCATTTAAAACATACATTTAAAACACAAATTTAAAACATGCATTTAAAATGCACATTTAAAACATACTTCAAAAACCAACAAAGCAACAGAAACGGTCAAAGCAATGAAGTTAGTCTCTACAAAAACAGGGAGACATACAATTGGAATTTTGGTTTTGTATTGGCGGTTGGTGACGATGATGGAAAGAAATAAAGAATGCGTGAAAAAGAAAGAAAGAAATAGAAATATACAAAAGAGAGAGAGAAAGAAAGAAGGAGATATAGAAAAAGGAAGGAAGGAAGGAAGAAGGGAGGGAGGAAAGGAGGGAGGAAAGGAGGGAGGGAAGAAAAAGAGCACCACACTGCCACGTTTCGGCGAGTTTGGTATTTGCGTCCAAATCTATTAAGACCATGGACACATTATTTCTTTTGGCAATATGGTCAGTAATCCGCCAGTGCCGTCTTTCTTTGCTAGAGAACCCTTGTGTGGACCTAAAGTACTATCATGTATATCAATATCACTCAAAACTTCAAGAACTTGACTCACTCAACGAGAGACTTGAGGCGATAACTGTTGAGACTAAACGAGGGCAAGGCGAGGGCTGTTGGTTATTCCTGGGGATGTGATTAAAGATATGGCGGCGAAGAAATATCTTGAAATCAGAGAGAGTGAGAAAATGTTAGCAGATGGAAGTGAACAGCAACAAACAGATTAAAAAAAGATCATTTATGAAGTGAACAGTAACAAACAGATTTAAAAAGATCATATATGAAGTGAACAGTAAGAAACAGGTTAAAAAGATCATTTATGAAGTGAACAGTAACAAACATATTTAAAAGATCATATACGAAGTGAACAGTAACAATCTTTGCGACACATAGTACCATTGCTAGTGTATGTTGGGGGGGGCAACGATAGAAATTGAGGGATAAAGGCCGCTTGGTTAAGCAGTCGCCACGACGTGTGAGACTCAGGATTTTTATTTCACCCCCGATAGAAAAAATCCTTTCTGTCTACCGCGGGCTTCGAACACCGAACGTCGGCTTTTCAGCCAGCGGAACAGTGGTTTTAGCCGCACGGCCACGCGCACCTCTCTAAAGTAACAAACGGATTAAAAAAGACCATATATGAAGTGAATAGTGACAAACAGATTAAAAGATCATATATGAAGTGAACAATGACAAACAGATTAAAAGATCATATATAAAGTGAACAGTGACAAACAGATTAAAAGATCATATATAAAGTGAACAGTGACAAACAGATTAAAAGATCATATATAAAGTGAACAGTGACAAACAGATTAAAAGATCATATATAAAGTGAACAGTGACAAACAGATTAAAAGATCATATATGAAGTGAACAATGACAAACAGATTAAAAGATCATATATAAAGTGAACAGTGACAAACAGATTAAAAGATCATATATAAAGTGAACAGTGACAAACAGATTAAAAGATCATATATGAAGTGAACAGTGGCAAACAGATTAAAAGATCATATATGAAGTGAACAGCAATAAGCAGATTAAAAGATAGCATATGAAGTGAACAAGCAGTTTGAAAAGAGCATATGCATTATATCTGATTGAACTTCTATGTATTGCACAATTGTTTATCATCAATACTTTAGTTACTATTTACAAATAGTAAGAATCAGGTTGAGAATTCAAATAATGTATGAGATGCCATATATTGGATCTACTTTCATAAACTTTGAAGTATATAACAATAGGCATGCAGTGGACTCATGGTATTCTCACATTTTAATTAAATAACATTTTAGGGTGGGGAACCGCGATAGCTTAGTGGTTAGTGAACTGGACTACAAAGGACAAGAGGTAGGGTTCGATCCTGATCGACGACTTCCAGGTTCACCCAAACTTAAATGGGTACCGGATTTTTTCTGTGAAAGTAAATCGGCACGGGCACAATACCGACAAAATTACCCCGAAAAAGATGTGCCGAAGATCTGTAAAATGTATGGTCACTAACACCAAATTCCCTATACGCCATTTGGCATGACGGGGCTCTTTACTTTTACTTTTACTATATTTTGGGGTCATAACTAAAATCTATCTATCTATCTATTGTCCTTTCTAACCAAAGACGGCACATAGGGCAGAACTACAATCTCAAAAAAAGAATCATTGCGTGCCAAAATGGCACATATTGCAGAGATCACTGCTCTAAAATATATGGGGCTGTTTCCATAACAATAATTTTTTAAACAAAGACAGCCTGTCAAGCCATCGATCAACCTCCTTAGTCGCCTCTTACGACATGCCTGGAAGGTCATGGTGTCACTATTTTCTACTTCCCTCATATGAGGCCCCGGTAACACACAGGATTATAACTAAAATGCTATTTTATAATTAGAACAAGCAACCGTGAATTCGTACATTATGACCATATATCACTTTAAGAATATACACATTTATGTCTCACTGAATAATTAGCTTGTATTCAAATGTACTAAAATAAAAATTATATTTATTCTCTTCTGCAGTTTATCACTGGCCTCATCATCTACCCTACAGCAGTATTCTTTGGACTAGTCGGCAATGCCCTGACCATCTTCGTGCTTTCTCGAAGAAACATGCGCACGTCTACCAACGCCTTCCTCAGCGCACTGGCTGTGTCAGACTCCATCAAGCTAATTAACGACATGCTTTATTTCTTCGTGATTTTATTTCTTAGAACATCTTCGAATTTAGGCAATTTGGCATATGGCTACCTTTACCCTTACGCGCACTTCGTGTTTACCATGTCTGTTTGCGTGTCTTCATGGCTTACTGTTTCCGTGGCAGTAGAAAGATATATCCTCGTGTGTCATCCCACCCGAGCCAGAGCTCTGTGGAATAGAAAGAGGGCTGTTATTTTGTGTACGTTCATCTATATAATAATGACTTCCCTCGCGCTGCCTTCGGCTCTACGGTATCGCACGATACAATGCATGGATACTTCTACGAACACGACTCGTTTGGAGGTTGAGGTAACCGAGATTTGGCAAAATGAGTTACTGATCACAGGCTACTCGTGGGCACAGAATTTACTGCGTTCGATTATTCCTCTGTTCCTGCTTGTTGTTCTAAATGCCTGCATTATCTCAGCGCTGCGACGGACTAAAGCAAAGAAGAGAAAGAATTCACGGCATCGAGTAACTATCATGATGCTTGCCGTGATATTGGTGTTTCTAGTCTGCATAACCCCTGACGCTATTATGAGTTTGGTCTTCGGGTTTGGTTATCATGAGGCGGGTTTTCTTGGAAAAGGATTCCGTGAAATTACTGATACGCTGCTGACAATCAACGCGGGGGTGAACTTTATTATTTACTGCGCGTGCAACCAGGTATTTCGTAAAAGTTTTGCCCGCCTTTGTTTTCCAAAGAAACGACAAACTAATTGGATGACAGAGTTAGACGAATCGACGTACCGAAGGTTATCGGAAGCTAAATCGCTTCTATCGTCCAATAATAATTCACCTCCACGTCAAGACACGCCCTTAGCGAATGTGATTGACAGCTCTAAAGACAGGCACATTCGAAGTTCGGACGTGGTTAACTCCACCCCCAAAAGTGAAGCTAACAAACAGTTACTATCAAATTCAACCACAGACTACACCCGACAGTCTATGTCGTCATTAAACTCTGTTTCATCATCAACTGATTCTCATAACCATTATCAACATCATTATCGTGTATCCTCCAGCGGTTTAAAGAAGTGCCGAAACAGCATCAAATCGAATCGAGCCAAGAAAAAATCGAGCGTCACATTCAAAGACAACATAGACTCTGATAAATGCAAAACGAAAACTTTTCACGGAACGAGCAAACCTGACAGAGAAGAAACTTTGAACACAAAACTATCTCCGCTAAGAAAGAATGTTAATATCTACACGGACAGTCAGTTTGATGAAAGCTCTCTCCAAATATCTTCAGAATTATCCAGAAATTCCACAAGCGAAGGAGACAGAGCCACGTTAAGTGAAGAGCTTCCAGGTGAAACCTGCGATGCGGAACAACTCTCAAAGTTTAGAAATTGCGACGGTTCTCAAGTCTTGATCAGCAGCAAGCAAGATTTAAGCAGCGATTCAAATCTCGCTGAAGACAATGAAAAAGAAAACATGTGTTTGAATGACTGTGCTAGTTCAAACAAGAAAAAGTGCCATTTTTCCACATCGCATATGACCCCTGGTGACAACGAGATTGAATCCAAGTTGGCACCAGGGGAGACAGCGGATGATGTGTGTGACGTTTCTTATTCCAACGTTGATAAATGCGTACAAATATCACTTGGCAACAGGGGAAGTAACCAAATTACAGAAAATTCCCCTAATGCTGAGATAGTCAACGATGTAACGTCTAGTAACTCAAACTCTGTACTTAGTTCGTTTCCTAACGGTGTAATTTTGACTACGGATCTCTAACAAACACCGGCAGATAGTTAAGGGAGAGACAATCAGATTAAGGAAACCTTGGCAGAAGGCTAAACCGGGTTGATGGTTTCACATGGCACAGTTGTGGACAGTAATTCGCTCCAAGATGTGGTCATTGCATCACGTGTGTTGAGGAGACTGTAGACAACATTAATATGAATATAAAACACCCAGTTTCTTATTTTCTAACACAGTACGCTTTCAAATAATATCGTCATCATTGTTATCATCACCACCAGTACCGTGCCTGCTGGCGTGGATAACTATGTATCCCCACAACTTTCCATTGCATGCTTCTTTTGTCAACATCCTCGACAAATAATTTGAAACTATCCCTGAAACATTGTTCTCTTGTTCACAATATATCATCTTCTCTTATTTTGTTCTCTTGTTCACAATATATCATCTTCTCTTATTTTGTTCTCTTGTTCACAATATATCATCTTCTCTTATTTTGTTCTCTTGTTGTCTAAATCAATTACATCACTTCCCAACTCATTATTTAGCATATATACATATATAAATTAAAATGTTCAACTCCAATGTTAAGTCGGTCCTATTATATGGCCGTGAAACATGGAGAACAACAAAATTGACAATCATGAAGATACAGACATTCATTAATGGATGCTTACGCAGAATAAAAGGATGGAAATGGCAGGACAAAATCACTAACATAGAATTATTAGAATTATAGAAACGTACCAGTCAAATTCCAGTGGATACAGAGATACAGCGGAGACAATGGCGCTGGATAGGACACACACTGCGGAAGCCAACTGAGAGTATTACACAACAGGCCCTTTTTTGGAATTACTCAGGGGAAAAGACAAAGAGGAAGACGATGGAAATCTTGGAGAAGACAGATAGAAGCGGAGATGAAGATGATGGGGAAGACATGGAATGATCTTAAAGGAATGGCAAAAAACAGAACGACTTGGAAAGTGTTTGTTGAAGACCTATGCACCACTGGGAGCTAAAAAAAAAGGTAGAAGAAGAAAAAGAAGATATATATATATATCATTTCCATCCGATGTTGATAGCTAGATCATTTTTTGATTCTTTGATATCTTTTAGATCGCCCTTGTAATTCTCTTTTAGACCATCCTCATTTTTCCTATTTCAGAACGTTTTTTGTTACTTTCTTTCAGAATGTCGTTGTAACTCACTTCCTGAACGTCATTGTTATTCTATTTAGAATGTTATTGTTACTCTCTTCTAGAACGTCATTTTCAATCTCTTTTAGATCGACCACATTACTATCTTATAGATCATCATTGTTACACTCTATGAGAAACGGCCTCCTTACTCTTTTTTAGATCGTCCTCTTTACTCTCTTTTAGGTCCTCCTCGTTACTCTCTTTTAGGTCGTTCTCGTTACTCTCTTTTAGGTCCTCCTCGTTACTCTCTTTTAGGTCGTTCTCGTTACTCTCTTTTAGATCGTCCTCTTTACTCTCTTTTAGGTCCTCCTCGTTACTCTCTTTTAGGTCGTTCTCGTTACTCTCTTTTAGGTCCTCCTCGTTACTCTCTTTTAGGTCGTTCTCGTTACTCTCTTTTAGGTCGTTCTCGTTACTCTCTTTTAGGTCGTCCTCGTTACTCTCTTTTAGAAATTCCTTATTACTGTCTTTTAGATCGTCCTCTCTACTCTCTTTTATAGCAACCATGTTACTCTCTTTTAGAGCAACTACGTTGCTCTCTTTTAGAGCAGCCACGTTACTCTCTTTTAGAGCAGCCACGTTACTCTCTTTTAGAGCAGCCACGTTACTCTCTTTCAGAGAAGCCACGTTACTCTCTTTTAGAGCAACCACGCTACTCTCTTTTAGAGCAGCCACGTTACTCTCTTTTAGAGCAGCCACGTTACTCTCTTTCAGAGAAGCCACGTTACTCTCTTTCAGAGTAGCAACGTTACTCTCTTTTAGAGCAGCCACGTTACTATCTTTTAGAGAAGCCACGTTACTCTCTTTTAGGAAGTCCTCGTTACTCTCTTTTTGATCGCCCTCGTAACTCTTTGAGATAATTTTCATTACTCTCTCTTAGAACGTCCTCGTTACTCTCTCTTAGAACGTCTTCGTTACTCTCTTTTAAATGGTTCTGGTTACTCACTTTTAAAACGTACTCATTCGTCTTATTTAGATCGTCAACGTTATTCTCTTTTAGATCGTCCTCGTTAGTCCCTTTCAGATCGTCCTCGTTACTCTCTTTCAGATAGTCCAGATTACTCTCTTTCATATCGTCCTCGTTACTCTTTTTCATACCGTCCTGGTTACTCTCTTTCAAATAGTCCAGGTTACTCTCTTTCAGATAGTCCTGGTTACTCTCTTTCATACCGTCCTGGTTACTCTCTTTCATACCGTCCTGGTTACTCTCTTTCATACCGTCCTGGTTATTCTCTTTCATACCGTCCTGGTCACTCTCTTTCATACCGTCCTGGTTACTCTCTTTCATACCATCCTGGGTACTCTCTTTCAAATAGTCCTGGTTACTCTCTTTCAGATCGTCCTGGTTACTCTCTTTTATACCGTCCTCGTTACTCACTTTCATATCGCCCTCGTTACTCTCTTTTATACCGTCCTCGTTACTCTCTTTCAGATCGTCCTCGTTACTCTCTTTATATAGTCCTGGTTACTCTCTTTCAGATCGTCCTCGTTACTCTCTTTTATATAGTCATGTTTACTCTCTTTCAGATCGTCCTCGTTACTCTCTTTTATATAGTCCTGGTTACTCTCTTTCAGATCGTCCTCGTTACTCTCTTTTATATAGTCCTGGTTACTCTCTTTCATATCGTCCTCGTTACTCTCTTTTATATAGGCATGGTTATTCTCTTTCAGATCGTCCTCGTTACTCTCTTTTATATAGTCCTGGTTACTCTCTTTCAGGTCGTCCTCGTTACTCTCTTTTATATAGTCCTGGTTACTCTCTTTCAGATCGTCCTCGTTACTCTCTTTCAGACCGTCCTCTTTACTCTCTTTCATACCGTCCTGGTTACTCTCTTTCATACCGTCCTGGTTACTCTCTTTCAGACCGTCCTCTTTACTCTCTTTCATACCGTCCTGGTTACTCTCTTTCATACCATCTTGGTTACTCTCTTTCATACCGTCCTGGTTACTCTCTTTCATACCGTCCTGGTTATTCTCTTTCATACCGTCCTGGTTACTCTCTTTCATACCGTCCTGGTTATTCTCTTTCATACCGTCCTGGTCACTCTCTTTCATACCGTCCTGGTTACTCTCTTTCATACCATCCTGGGTACTCTCTTTCAAATAGTCCTGGTTACTCTCTTTCAGATCGTCCTGGTTACTCTCTTTTATACCGTCCTCGTTACTCACTTTCATATCGCCCTCGTTACTCTCTTTTATACCGTCCTCGTTACTCTCTTTCAGATCGTCCTCGTTACTCTCTTTTATATAGTCCTGGTTACTCTCTTTCAGATCGTCCTCGTTACTCTCTTTTATATAGTCATGTTTACTCTCTTTCAGATCGTCCTCGTTACTCTCTTTTATATAGTCCTGGTTACTCTCTTTCAGATCGTCCTCGTTACTCTCTTTTATATAGTCCTGGTTACTCTCTTTCATATCGTCCTCGTTACTCTCTTTTATATAGGCATGGTTATTCTCTTTCAGATCGTCCTCGTTACTCTCTTTTATATAGTCCTGGTTACTCTCTTTCAGGTCGTCCTCGTTACTCTCTTTTATATAGTCCTGGTTACTCTCTTCAGATCGTCCTCGTTACTCTCTTTCAGACCGTCCTCTTTACTCTCTTTCATACCGTCCTGGTTACTCTCTTTCATACCGTCCTGGTTACTCTCTTTCAGACCGTCCTCTTTACTCTCTTTCATACCGTCCTGGTTACTCTCTTTCATACCATCTTGGTTACTCTCTTTCATACCGTCCTGGTTACTCTCTTTCATACCGTCCTGGTTACTCTCTTTCATACCATCCTGGTTACTCTCTTTCATGCCGTCCTGGTTACTCTCTTTCATACCATCCTGGTTACTCTCTTTCAAATAGTCCTGGTTACTCTCTTTCAAATAGTCCTGGTTACTCTCTTCAATACCGTCCTGGTTACTCTCTTTCATATCGTCCTCGTTACTCTCTTCTATACAGTCTTGGTTACTCTCTTTCAGATCGTCCTGGTTACTCTCTTTCAGACCGTCCTCTTTACTCTCTTTCATACCATCCTGGTTACTTTCTTTCATACCGTCCTGGTTACTCTCTTTCATACCGTCCTCGTTACTCTCCTTCATACCGTCCTGGTTACTCTCTTTCATACCATCCTGGTTACTCTCTTTCATACCGTTCTGGTTACTCTCTTTCAGACCATCCTGGTTACTCTCTTTCAAATAGTCCTGGTTACTCTCTTTCATATCGTCCTGGTTACTCTCTTTTATATCGTCCTGGTTACTCTCTTTCATATAGTCCTGGTTACTCCCTTTCATATAGTCCTGGTTACTCTCTTTCATATCGTCCTGGTTACTCTCTTTTATACAGTCCTGGTTACTCTCTTTCAGATCGTCCTCGTTACTCTCTTTTATACAGTCCTGGTTACTCTCTTTCAGATCGTCCTCGTTACTCTCTTTTATACAGTCCTGGTTACTCTCTTTTAGATCGTCCTCGTTTCTATCTTTTATACAGTCCTGGTTACTCTCTTTCAGATCGTCCTCGTTACTCTCTTTTATACAGTCCTGGTTACTCTCTTTCAGATAGTCCTCGTTACTCTCTTTTATACAGTCCTGGTTACTCTCTTTCAGATCGTCCTCGTTACTCTCTTGTATACAGTCCTGGTTACTCTCTTTCAGATCGTCCTCGCTACACTCTTTCATACAGTCCTCGTTACTCTCTTTCAGATCGTCCTCGTTACTCTCTTTCAGACCGTCCTCTTTACTCTCTTTCAGATCGTCCTCGTTACTCTCTTTCAGACCGTCCTCTTTACTCTCTTTCATACCGTCCTCCTTACTCTCTTTCAGATCGTCCTTGTTACAACATCATTCCAAATATTCTTCTATAAAACCACTTTTCATTGGCCGTCAATAAATGCTTATTGAGTAATCTTTATGTGATTCTGTTCTATATGTCAATTGTGACTTACAGAACAATGAAGATTCATTTTACTTACTGTTTTTTGCCACATTTTATTCCACGAGTTTATTTTCTTACTTCCTTTGTCAAAGTGATTTCCAAAAATTATTTTTCTTTCTTCTTTTGCCAACACTGGGTTGCATGATTTTATTTTCAAACATCCTTTGTCAAATTGATTTTTATTTCTTCTTTTACCAAAATTATGGTGCATGATTTTATTTTTTTACTTCCTTTGTCAAAGTGATTTCTTTAATTTATTTTTCTTACTTCTTTTGCCAAAACTGGGTTGCATGATTTTATTTTTTTACTTCCTTTGTCAAAGTGATTTCCTTAATTTATTTTTCTTACTTCTTTTGCCAACACTGGGTTGCATGATTTTTTTTTTTGTTAATTCCTTTGTCAAAGCGATTTCCGTAATTTATATTTCTTTCTTCTTTTGTCAAAATTGGGTTGCGTTATCTCTTTTTCTCTAATTTTTGTTGGGGGCAGCCTTCGCCTCAGCTATTCAACATTTCATCCCTCCTGTACATTCACCATCTAAAAGTTAACGTCGGCACAAGATGTTTGGATTTTGGAAAATATAAACGCTTTTAAATAATAGCATCATTTCATTACCAGCGATATCCCTAACAACGTCATTCGTGTCCACGGGATTGTCAACATTCTTCTGTGAAGAAAACAGACATTCCAAGGACAATGAAGACAGCGATAATATAAGTCAAATATGTGTGTATTTGTATATCTCATGTTTGTATAACTTTGGTTGAATGTATAGCGAAAGTCATGATAATAACATCTCTACATACAGGACACATGGTGACTATCAGGACATATGGTGACTATCAGGACATAATGTGACTATCAAGACATATGGTGACTATCAGTACATAAGGTGACTATCAGGACATAAGGTGACTATCAGGACATATGGTGACTATCAGGACATATGGTAACTATCAGGACATAAGGTGAATATCAGGACATATGGTGACTATCAGGACATAATGTAACCAATAAGACATAACATGACCATAAGGACATAATGTGACTATCAGGACATACGTTGACTATCAGGACATACGGTGACTAACAGGACAAAAAGTAACTATCAAGACAAAAGGTGGCTATCAGAACATAAGGTGGCTATTTTTACTATCAGGACATAAGGTAACTATCAGGACATAAGGTGACTATCAGGACATAAGGTAACTTTCAGGACAAAAGTTGACTATCAGGACAAAAGGTGACTATCAGAACATAAGGTGACTATCAGCACATAACCTGCCATCCTGACTTCACGTTTGTCTTAGTGGATGTATTCTTATCAGCCAAGCGATCTCCTAGGCTGATGTTACTGCGCCTTACTTGACGATCCTGCTATATTAACTCACAGCACAGAAAGAGTGGAATAGATTGAAACCTTATAAACAAAAAAATAAAAAGAGCTACTTTCATATATCAGAAATCAGACAAACAAACATATATAACAAAAATAAACATTAGAGTGTCGTAGAGAAATTAATTATCATATGTCGGAAATATAATATAACCAGTGATGGAGAATTAAAAACTGAAATAAAAAAAGGAATAGGAAAGGCAAAAAAGGTATTTTAATGCCATGAAAAATATACTAATATCAAAACAAATAACATCAGGGCTAAAACTAAGAATAGCTAAATTGTATGCCTTCTCAACATTCTTGTATGGTGCAGAAACAAGGACAAACGATGAAGTCTCAAAACGACTAAAAATGAAAAGCGTACCACTAAACACAATTCACACAAGACAAATGAGATGTTTAGGCCACGTTAAAAGACAGAACAGCCTACTAAAAGTAATCTTGGAAGGGAAAATACAAGGTAAAAGAGACAGAGGCACACTAAGACTATCATGAACGAGTAACATCAAAAGATGGACAAATCAGCCTATTACAACCTATATCATCAAAGCAAGAGACAGAGACGGATGGCGCTCCATGGTAACCAACTTTCCATACGGAAGGTTACACTAGCGTTGTGTAGATCTATTTATTAGCTTATATCAGATGTAGACATTAGCGTGGTGTAGATCTATTTATTAGCTTATATCAGATATAGACACTAGCGTTGTGTAGATCTATTTATTAGCTTATATCAGAAAAAGATACTAGCGTGGTGTAGATCTATTTATTAGCTTATATCAGAAATAGACACTAGCGTGGTGTAGATCTATTTATTAGCTTATATCAGAAATAGACACTAGCGTGGTGTAGATCTATTTATTAGCTTATATCAGAAATAGACACTAGCGTGGTGTAGATCTATTTATTAGCTTATATCAGAAATAGACATTAGCGTGGTGTAGATCTATTTATTAGCTTATATCAGAAATAGACATTAGCGTGGTGTAGATCTATTTATTAGCTTATATCAGAAATAGACATTAGCGTGGTGTAGATCTATTTATTAGCTTATATCAGAAATAGACACTAGCGTAGTATACATCTATTTATTAGCTTATATCAGAAATAGACATTAGCGTCGTATAGATCTATTTATTAGCTTATATCAGAAATATACACTAGCGTTGTGTAGATCTATTTATTAGCTTATATTAGAAATAGACACTAGCGTGGTGTAGATATGTTTATTAGCTTATATCAGAAATAGACATTAGCGTGATGTAGATCTATTTATTAGCTTATATCAGAAATAGACACTAGCGTGGTATAGATCTATTTATTAGCTTATATCAGAAATAGACATTAGCGTGGTGTACATCTATTTATTAGCTTACATCAGAAATATACACTAGCGTGGTATAGATCTATTTATTAGCTTACATCAGAAATAGACACTAGCGTAGTATAGATCTATGTATTAGCTGATATCAGATATAGACACTAGCGTTGTGTAGATCTATTTATTAGTTTATATCAGAAATAGACACATGCGTGGTGTAGATCTATTTATTAGTTTATATCAGAAATAGACACTAGCGTTGTGTAGATCTATTTATTAGTTTATATCAGAAATAGACACTAGCGTTGTGTAGATCTATTTATTAGTTTATGTCAGAAATAGACACATGCGTGGTGTAGATCTATTTATTATTTTCCATCAGAAGTAGACACTAGCGTGGTATAGATCTATTTATTAGCTTATATCAGAAATAGACACTAGACTGTGATAGACAACCTTTCAACGTATAGCAAAAATCACCTATGGTAGATGATTATCTTATATGTAATATAACTAGATGTATAACCATCAACACTAGATAGCGATTGTTATCAACTCCGTCTCCGTGGTAAAAGGAAAGTCGAGTTTTAACAAAACACAAATGACACTTCAGATATCATAACCTGTACATCCGTATAATATTTATGGTTTCTCTCTGCGGCAACCACCCCTGGTCTCAGCAGCGAGGCCCGGTTTGAAACGTCAATTGCTCATCTACGGAAAAAAAATATGAGTACCTCCGAAGACTGATTTATCTGCCCGTGTGACGAGGGACCCCTGTGCCAGGGAAAAATGGATTAACACGCAAAATTCTGTTCCTAGTCTCTTGGGACTTCGTCAGAGATAAAAGCTGGCGTACGAAAAACAAACAAAAAATTTAGTTCGCAGGATAGAATCAACAAACACGACAGAATCAACAAACACGAAAAGAATCAACAAACACGACAGAATCAACAAATACCCCAAGCTACACAATTTTTGTTTACAAGATTCACTTTATTTGATCCCTGTAAAGCATCATCATCATTGTCATCACATCAGCATAAGGTTCCATGTCTGCTGACGAACGCAGTCACGGTTACCCTCTAATCTCTAATCTCTATAACTGTTTATCAATTATGCTGTTCTTGCTGAAGGCGGATGTGTTGGGACGAAAGGCGCAAATATCACAGTTATATTGCAAACCACAACACAACGTAGACACGCCCATTTGACGTCATATTAATGGCGGATAACAAAGAAGCATAATCCTTTAGTCAACAGGCGAACGCAAGCAATCTTAGGCATATTTGGGGGGCCTCGGTAGCCGAGTTGGGAAAAACTACCCGACTGGACTACCGACGTTCGGACAACCCGTTTGCGATTCCCGCTGGGAGCAGTGTGAGTTGTTCTCTTGGTTGGAAAACACAAAAAAAAACCCACGGTCGACACGGCCGTTGGCAGAATTGGGTACCAGGGTATTACCCTGGGAAGGGGAGGAATGTTGCCTCGCATTTGAGTTTCGATGCTTGAGGCGACACTATACAGAAATCTCCGAACATTTCTGGATAGGCGGCCGATCACATATTGGTGGAAACTCGCGCGCTAAGACGCCGGTTCAAGTCTCGTACTTGACCTTGACCTTTACGCAGGCAACCAAACAATGAGGTTGTTCATTTCTAGTTAAACTATTGTGCTAACTTTTTTCTCTGTTTTCCCCTATTTATTTTTCTCTTAATTTCTCCTGCTCTATCAATATATTCCAGCTATTCTCTTCTCTCAAAGTAATCCGAAAACGATGATCGTTTTCTCCACGATGTTTCAACGTTTTCTCCACGATGTTTCAACGTTTTTTGTTTGTTTTTATTTTATCTTTTGGCTGCTTTTACAATGTCTTCGTCGCTTCTTATTTAAAGCTACTCATGGTACTTTCAACATTCTTCTTTTCAAACATACTCCCTTGGTCTCCAATAATTTTCTTGTTTATCGTTCAATTGAACAAAATTCAGAAATCACCTCATTACGTCACCGGGTCACGACATTAAACTCAAAAACTCAATTTCTTATCTTCATTGTTAGAAACGATTTGCATAAAACATGTAGATGTCATAATAAAAATATCACACTTTGAATTTTAAATGATCTTTGTAATCACAATAAAGAAAATACCTGAATGCATAGCCACGTATAAACCTTGTGTTAAAATAGATCATGTGTCTTATCTGCGTCATTATTCTATTCAAACTATTCTGCAAACGATCGGAGGATTCCAAAAATATTAAAGAAAAATACAATGGCGGTGAAATTAACGCGCTAAAATTGGCAAAAACAGGAGTCTATGACAAATGATGATGACGTTAGATTCAGTCCTGCACCTTTTCCTGCTTAAAAGAGGTTGATATGAATTATGTATGTTGTACAGCTGACAACATCAAGGAATGCTTGAACATACATTCGCAATGTCTGAGGCTGCCGGAAGTGCGAAAACCTGAAACTGGTATGTCACTGGAAGGAAGGAAGGATGAACGGATGGAAGGAAGGAAGGAATGAAGGAAGGATGAACGGATGGAAGGAAGGAAGGAAGGAAGGAAAAAAGGAAGGAAGGAAGAATGAACGGAAGGAAGGAAGGAAGGAAGGAAGGAAGGAAGGAAGGAAGGAAGGAAGGAAGGAAGGAAGGAAGGAAGGAAGGAAGGAAGGAAGGAAGGAAGGAAGGAAGGAAGGAAGGAAGGAAGGAAAAAAGGAAGGAAGGAAGGAAGGAAGAAAGGAAGGAAGGATGAACGGATGGATGGATGGATATATAGACAGATAGATAGACAGATAAACAGACAGGCTCGTAGGCAGGAGGACAGACATGATATAAGATAATAGTACTTTCTTATTCCTAACCGTACATAGGGACAGCCATTGATGAATATAAATTTGGCCAGGTCAACACAACGAAAGTCTGTACACTCTCCTCAAACAAATTGTCAATTACCCATTTGTACACATTTTGATTAAACATAAATTCGCGTTGGACAGAAAATAAGTCATTAAATTTACAAATTGAAATGATAAACTCTGATAATAAGATGAGTACAATAACCACCATAATACCACTCGCCAACATACATGTGGATACCCCAAACGTTAGACCTACTTCTGTGTATGTTCCAAAACCTAGTTTTTCATATCAATTCTATTTTTTGAGATACATAACATTTACCATATGCCATATACCACTCTTCACTCTAGTTTAGTTTTAGTTTAGTTTAAGTTTAGTTTAGTTTTAGTTTATTTTAGTTTTAGTTTAGTTTTAGCTTAGTTTTAGTTTAGTTTTAGTTTAGTTTTAGTTTAGTTTAGTTTAGTTTAGTTTTAGTTTAGTTTAAGTTTAGTTTTAGTTTAGTTTTAGTTTTAGTTTTGTTTTAGTTAAGTTTTAGTTTAGTTTAGTTTTAGTTTAGTTTAAGTTTAGTTTTAGTTTAGTTTTAGTTTAGTTTTAGTTTAGTTTAAGTTTAAGTTTAGTTTTAGTTTAGTTAAGTTTAAGTTTAGTTTTAGTTTAGTTTTAGTTTAGTTTTAGTTTAGTTTAGTTTTAGTTTAGTTTTAGTTTAGTTTTAGTTTAGTTTAATCGACACGTCATCCTTGTTGCGCATCGGACGAGTCTAGACACATTCAGATTTCTACCGAAGTATATCCTTCAACGTAAAGCGACTAACGTCACCAATGTTGTGTTGGTGACAAGACCTCTTTGGATTCCTGCTTAGCGCTCTAGTCTGACATCCCACACCCCTTCCCCACTACTTCACATGATATTCGTGAAGTCATTTTGTGGCTACAGATTAATGTCCAGTTTTTGAATCATTGATTTTGTCCAGCGTCCACCAGGAAATTCATAATGTCAAAGCGATCCAGTGCCCTTCCGCACTCAACATCAGCCAAATTGGTATGTCTTTCAACACGTTCATTACCTCTTTTACACACGTGCCCTGGCACAAAAGTGAGCTCTTTACTCTGATTATCCATAACAAATCAAGACATTAAATAATATTGCTGCATCTGTTGTCATTTGTTGTAAGCATGAAGGAAACAAGAAGTTACAATTTGGAAGAAAAGAGTACAAATCTACTGATTTCACACCAACAACGCACGTTTATAAAACAAACATTCAGTCATTCCACGCACATGAAGCTCTTGTTGAAAGACTTCCGAGAGTTGGATCTGTCAGGACAGTCTTGAATGAAGACAGTCCATGAAGGCTATGTCTAAAAAGTGTTCCTTCTTGCAGTTTCCTCATATTCCAAGTCCGGCTTGTTGCAGGAGCTACTGAGTTAAGTGCTCTGTGCACACCGTGAGCTGTGTGTCTCATCTGTTTTGATCCTGCTTCGATATCCCGCTTGTTTACGATGAATGATGATATCGTATGACAGGAAACAGTTGGCTGTGTTCACTTTCTGCGCGGT
Organism: Megaustenia siamemsis; assembly: GCA_032433765.1. Classification (NCBI taxonomy): domain Eukaryota; kingdom Metazoa; phylum Mollusca; class Gastropoda; order Stylommatophora; family Ariophantidae; genus Megaustenia; species Megaustenia siamemsis. The sequence continues at coordinate 18,015,531 of JAVIAB010000046.1, forward strand.
TTCGCCTTATGTCTTTTGGCGTGTGCTGAGACTGCTACGATGGGGACTACTGTTACCTTTCTTTGTTTGGGAGATGAATTAGTAATTCGGATGATTCCACTGGCACGGGCGGTTGAGCAATTATGGATTTTAATTCGTTTGCTGTGATACCGAGGCCTTCCATAACCAATAATAATAATAATAATAAACAAGTCTTGAATTTTGCAAGACTTCAGTAAATTGGAGCTGCCAGGACAATTCAGCCATTTTGTAAGACTCCAGTAAGTGGGATCTCCCATGACAATTCAGCCATTTTGTAAGACTTCAGTAAGTGGGATCTCCCATGACAATTCAGCCATTTTGTAAGACTTCAGTAAGTGGGATCTCCCATGACAATTCAGACATTTTGTAAGACTTCACTAAGTGGGATCTCCCAGGACAATTCAGCCATTTTGTAAGACTTCAGTAAGTGGGATTTCCCAGGACAATTCATCCATTTTGTAAGACTTCCATCAATGGCATGTGCCAGGACAATCTCACCTTTTGTAAAACTCCCGAAAGTGGGATCTGTTAGGACACGTTCCACATATTGTAAGACTCCCGAAAGTGGGATCTGTTAGGACACTTTCATCATATTGTAAGACTCCCGAAAGTGGGATCTGTTAGTACACTTTCATCATATTGTAAGACTCCCGAAAGTGGGATCTGTTAGGACACGTTCCACATATTGTAAGACTCCCGAAAGTGGGATCTGTTAGGACACGTTCCACATATTGTAAGACTCCCCAAAGTGGGATCTGTTAGTACACTTTCATCATATTGTAAGACTCCCGAAAGTGGGATCTGTTAGGACACTTTCATCATATTGTAAGACTCCCGAAAGTGGGATCTGTTAGGACACTTTCATCATATTGTAAGACTCCCGAAAGTGGGATCTGTTAGGACACTTTCCTCATCTTGTAAGACTCCCGAAAGTGGGATCTGTGTAGGACACTTTCCTCATATTGTAAAACTCCCGAAAGTGGGATCTGTGTAGGACACTTTCCTCATATTGTAAAACTCCCGAAAGTGGGATCTGTGTAGGACACTTTCCTCATATTGTAAGACTCCAGAAAGTGGGATCTGTGTAGGACACTTTCCTCATATTGTAAAACTCCCGAAAGTGGGATCTGTGTAGGACACTTTCCTCATATTGTAAGACTCCAGAAAGTGGGATCTGTGTAGGACACTTTCCTCATATTGTAAAACTCCCGAAAGTGGGATCTGTGTAGGACACTTTCCTCATATTGTAAAACTCCCGAAAGTGGGATGTACCAGGACAGTCTTACCTTATGGAAGACTTCCGAAAGTGGGATCTGTCAGGACAATGGAGCAATAAGATTCCGGCAATAATCTGTCATCATTATTTTCATGTCCTGGTGTTAACCTTGAACGGAAAAATTTAAAAAAAAAAAAAAGGTATGTTAGAAGCTTTACGTGATTAGCAGACGACACAAATTCGAACGACGTTTCGGCCCAATAGGCCTTCAGCAGGAACAAACAAAAAAACACACACACACTGACGGATATGTAAGTAAAACTAATCCTACATAGCTAGCCAGTAACGAAACATCCAAAACAAAAATAATCGAAATATGTTAAAGAAAATAAAAATGTCTTCCCTGTGTGTCCTGTGTTTCTCGGACCTTAACCCCCTGTTAACCTTGCACTTCGCTTAACTCTTTCTGTACGGAAGCTTTTCATCAATGCAACAACGTAAGAGATTGCAGAGACACCATTTTTCACGGTTTTAAGAATCAATGTACACATGTATATTTATCTAACATATAACATATTGTATATATGAATTTTTATATAATTGAATAATGTATTATATTTCACCAAAAACAGGATGATACACAACATGTAAGCAGAATATGGTTTTATGACGGATCGTCATCATCGGGTGCCATCTCCGCAACGAAGGTTGGCTACCATGGAGCGCCATTCTGCTCTGTCTCTTGCTTTGATGATGCAGTTTGTCATAGGCTGATTTGTCCATCTTTTGATGTTACTCGTCCATGTTACTCTTGGTCTGCCTCTGCCTCTTTTTCCTTGTATTTTTCCCTCCAAGGAAGACAGTTCACACTAATACAATTGAGAGTGACGCACTGTGCGGCGAAACGTACATGGCCTAAATCGGCATGGTGCACAGTGCGGCGAAACATTTATGGCCTAAATCGGCATGGTGCGCAGTGCGGCGAAACATTTATGGCCTAAATCGGCATGGTGCACAGTGCGGCGAAACATTTATGGCCTAAATCGGCATGGTGCACAGTGCGGCGAAACATTTATGGCCTAAATCGGCATGGTGCACAGTGCGGCGAAACATTTATGGCCTAAATCGGCATGGTGCACAGTGCGGCGAAACATTTATGGCCTAAATTGGCATGGTGCACAATGCGGCGAAACATTTATGGCCTAAATTGGCATGGTGCACAATGCGGCGAAACATTTATGGCCTAAATTGGCATGGTGCACAATGCGGCGAAACATTTATGGCCTAAATTGGCATGGTGCACAGTGCGGCGAAACATTTATGGCCTAAATTGGCATGGTGCACAGTGCGGCGAAACATTTATGGCCTAAATTGGCATGGTGCACAGTGTGGCGAAACATTTATGGCCTAAATCGGCATGGTGCACAGTGCGGCGAAACATTTATGGCCTAAATCGGCATGGTGCACAGTGCGGCGAAACATTTATGGCCTAAATCGGCATGGTGCACAGTGCGTCGAAACATTTATGGCCTAAATCGGCATGGTTTCACAGTGCGTCGAAACGTACGTGGCCTAAATCGGCATGGTGCACAGTGCGGCGAAACATTTATGGCCTAAATCGGCATGGTGCACAGTGCGGCGAAACATTTATGGCCTAAATCGGCATGGTGCACAGTGCGGCGAAACATTTATGGCCTAAATCGGCAATGGTGCACAGTGCGGTGAAACATTTATGGCCTAAATCGGCATGGTTTCACAGAGCGTCGAAACGTACGTGGCCTAAATCGGCATGGTGCACAGTGCGGCGAAACATTTATGGCCTAAATCGGCATGGTGTCACAAAGCGTCGAAACGTACGTGGCCTAAATCGGCATGGTGCACAGTGCGGCGAAACATTTATGGCCTAAATCGGCATGGTTTCACAGTGCGTCGAAACGTACGTGGCCTAAATCGGCATGGTGCACAGTGCGTCGAAACGTACGTGGCCTAAATCGGCAATGGTGCACAGTGCGTCGAAACATTTATGGCCTAAATCGGCATGGTTTCACAGTGCGTCGAAACGTACGTGGCCTAAATCAGCATGGTGCACAGTGCGGCGAATCATTTATGGCCTAAATCGGCATGGTTTCACAGTGCGTCGAAACATTTATGGCCTAAATCGGCATGGTTTCACAGTGCGTCGAAACATTTATGGCCTAAATCGGCAATGGTGCACAGTGCGTCGAAACATTTATGGCCTACATTGGCATGGTTTCACAGTGCGTCGAAACATTTATGGCCTAAATCGGCATGGTGCACAGTGCGTCGAAACGTGCGGAAAGATAAAGTCACCCAGGTTATCTGGACAGCGATCTCAGTGATTGTGAAGATAACGCACTTTATTATTGATGTTACAGTCAAGCGTGTTGAAATTAAAGAGTCTAATCTCTACTAACTGTGTGTAGCCTTCTACCTCCTTGTTTGCCAAGAAAGCTTTCACAAAAACAAATGAAGACCAGTCACGTGATTGGATTTCTCTTATTGGTGCTATCAAATGTGGGCTATTTATAAGTTGTCTGATCTTCGGACCACAGCCATCCATAGTTTTACTAATGTCTGCAGGCTGAGAGGGAAATCCTGGAAACACCCAAAGTGTGTGACGTTTTCATCTATGAGAACCAAAGCCAATTATATAGATGGTCCGCGGACATAAAGTAAAATAGGAACAACACTACAACAATAGCGACGTCTTCAACTATAGATAGCTATAGATAGCAGACGTCACTCAACCCATAACCGCTCCAGCTGGCAAAGCTGACAACGCTAGTTGGAATTTTTTCCGATTTATTTTCTGCCCTCAGGTCTTCTATATAGTTGGCTGTGTACGAGCTGTAGACGACTGACGTCATATACCCACAACCCTCGATACTTTCAAAGCTTGAACGTCACACACTTTAGGTAATACCTTTCATCCCGCGGGCCTTATAACGCGATAGATTATTGACGGCCAACTTCAAATTGACCGAGAGCTGGATTATAGCCAAGGCTAGGGGAAAAGGGCCAAACTTAAGAGTAGCGTATGTAAATACATTGTTTGCTTTATCATTATATAAATAGCTCAGTGGTTAGTGAACTGGACTACAAAGAACAAGGGGTAGGGTTCGATCCCAACCGACGGCTTCCGGGTTCACTCAGCCTTAAATGGGTACCGGATTTTTTTCTGGGAAAATAAAGCAGCACAGGCGTAATACCGACCACATTACCCCAAACATCATGTGCTGAAGGTCTGTAAAATATAGTGTCACTAACACCATATTTTTCCCTATACGTCACTTGGCGTTACATTACTTTTTTTTTTTGCACGCTATCATCACACACTGGTAGAAAAAAAAAAACAACAGTGGAGGTGATGGCAGTGACTAAGGCATTCAAATGGTTAGAGTCACAAGACTACACCCACACAAGTATACTGAGTGATTCGATGAGCATAATAAAAAAAGTGGAGGCAGGCTCTGTACGCATGCAATGGGTAGAGTCGTTGCAGAAATCCAAAATACGTAAGTACGTAAGGTCACCTTTGTATATGTCCCTGGACATGCGGGAGTGCGGGGAAATGAAAGAGCGGACAGGTTGGCTAGCTGCGCTGTCGTTGAGGACGGGCAACCGATGGATCGGGCGTACATCATTAATGCCCTCCGAGATGTGGGAAGAGCACAGGACTTCGACAAACACAGATCCACGTCACTTCTTCGGATGATGGAAATGGGTGTTAAGATGGGCACAGCCAGAAATGAGACACTTAGTGGGCGTGTAAGAAGACTTATCAACCAACATAGAACTGGAGTCGTCAGTCGCTGGACACTGAGGGAATTGCTGAGGAGGGGATTTGAGCACCTATGGACATGTTCGGAGTGCAATGATGATGACCCGCAAATAACTCAATAACTCAATAACTTTTGCTTCGTAATTAATTTTATAGGAAGGGAAAATACAAGGTAAAAAGGCAGAGGCAGACCAAGACTAATATGGACGAGTAACATCAAAAGATGGACAGGTGAGCCTTTGACAATCTGTAAAGCAAGAGACAGAGTGGAATAGCGGTCCATGGTAGCCAACCTTCGATGCGGAGACTGCACTCGACGATGATTTGCTGCGTCAGCTATACACAAAGCCCTTGATTATTGTCTGTATTAATATCCTGTTTG